>JAGDYQ010000353.1:0-518563 GCA_021962125.1 Bulinus truncatus
AAAAAATACTAATCGGGAAACAAGGAAGTTAAGAAGGTAAATTTAATTAAAACAATATTAGAAAAGAATCAATTATGGTGATAACAAGGAAACAAGTAAGCAGTTAAAGCTGTTACAGAAGTATTAAAAAATAGAGCTTACCGATTTGAAATGCAGTCTCTTAATTCATTAATTTGTTCCTGAGATAATGTAACCCTAGTGTGGTTCGCCACTTTGTCACAGTGAAGGGAGGTGTTATTTGGTCACGTGACTTGCTTTTATATTTTATTTTTTAACCTAAGACCGGTCCCACGTCTTTTTTCTGGATTGGTTGACACCGGAGTCACTCCTATTCCATATAAGGCTTATTTACGACGCCTGTCTGATTCATATAAATCGATAAAAGCCTTTAAGTGGTAGACGGATGTTAATTGAATTGTTTACTTTGTGAATTCCAGAATGCTTTCAACACTTATTGTTAGTGCTTAATCCTCTTCACAAAATATAGCTCTTCAAATGTCTGTTTTTGTTTAGAAATAGATTACACATCCGAAATGAGAAAAATTCGAAAATGAAATGGCGAAGTACTGGAGTGATCCAGCGGTCTTCGGCAGTGTGCGCGCTCTCCCCTCTAAAGATTTTATCTAATCTCACCGAGCCGGGTATCCTGTGATTCACGAACGAGCGAACGCCTGCCGAATTCTCCCTACATTTTGTTTTAATCAGAAATATAAAAATTAGCTCAACTGCTTCAAATAAGGATGAAGTTAAAAGGTACTTTGTTTTAAACAGCCTGTCGTGAACTAGAATGTAAAATGCAGGCATACTATTAGTCACTGTTTTTTTTTTTAAAAAAGATATTTAATGTCCCATTTTAAATCCTCTACAATATTTATAAATGTATTAAGAACAGTGCGAATTAAAATGAATTTTTTTTTTACAGATTTTTTCCGGCTGTAATTTAAAATGTCTAATACTATTGCCGCTTTAGTCTAAATAAAATAATTAGAAAAAAATCAAACATTAATAGGGCAGGGATTTATTCGCGAGAATGCCCAAATAAGATCTGTATCGCACTGGAGCGTCTCTATTTTCACAATTCACAAGGGTTAAAAAAAATGATAATTTAACAAAAAAATGATAATTTAACAAAAAAATGATAATTTAACAAAAAAAAAAATGTTTTTCAACAGACTTTTTAAAAAATAAAAAAGTAAGATTAGCACAAGCCCAACAAAAATAATCGGAAAAAGGTAATACTAGCAGCGTTTTTAGAATAGGTATTTTGATAAAAAGTTGTAGTGTATTAAATAGGCTAAGCTCTTTCCGATTATATTAATGAAAGAATTGAGGCGTAAATAATATTACTAAAGTGGGCTATGGGGTTTTTTTTTAAAAAAAAAAAAAAGGTAGGCTTAACAGAATCTTTCTTATTTATAGGGCTTATAGGCTGAAACTTTAAGATATTAATGGACCCCATTAAAAAATAATAGGTTGGTACCCCGCACCGAAAAGTGCCGCCGTGATAGGGTGGCAAATGCCCAGGGGCCGAGCTAGTTTTAGGGGTGACCTTTAGAGCCTGGATTGTTTTAGCTCAACCTTTGAAAAATATATATCAGCACTGGGAATCAAGTGATAGCCCCAGTCCAGGGGCCGAAAATTTTATGGCGGTGGGGCCCAGTCCCAGAACCAGAGGAATTCGATGTGAGTATGTAATAGGGAATATGCCGTTTAAGGCAATAGGTAAGCAATCCAGACCTTCCATTTTCCATACAGTGCCGGACTGCATCTTTCATACTTTAGTAGTTAGTCCTCAACATACTTAGAGCGGCATTTTTAGAGTCATCTCCAAGTTGTCATCTAACTTGTGGTTACGCCACTGAAGCAGATGGCCTACATATTGATATTTTTTTATTGTACTCTCTTGACTGCTTTTATGCAGACCCTCACCCAGCTATGTGATCTTTATTACACAGGGCTGCATACACCTACATGCGAAATCTCGGAGAGTTGTCCAAGTCTGACAGGTTCTAGCCCATTAGAAATATGCACCCCCCTTCAGATTAGCTTTTGATTGGACACATTTTCTTAATTTCGAATTTTTTTGAGAGAGAAAGATTGAGGCCACAGTTAATGTGATATAAAGTCTGGCAAGATAAGAGACCTTATTATATATATATATATATATATATATATATATATATATATATATATATATATAATCGATTTTTATTATATATATATATATATATATATATATATATATATATATATATATATAGTCATATTCCCATATACGGGACCGAGGCTTTTCTCTCCTGATTAAGCAGCTGTCCCAACTAGATATTTATACACATTTTTACTATTAAATACTTTGGTTTGGTTTCTTTGAGATTTGTCCCAAATAAGCGGCTGAGATCCCAACTAAGCGGTGTCCGACCAATTGGCTTGAATCCACCATATACTGTATATATCTCTCTCATATATATATATATATATATATATAGACATATAAGAGAGAGAGGAGTGAAGCAGAGAGAAAGGACTAAACCAATAAATGATGCTCTCAAGTGTTGTTTAGACGCCTTACTATTAACTAACTGGGTGGTCATCTCACAAAGCTAAAAAGATATCACCGCCGAATTGGCAGCGACAGCTACGTCTTGTCCATTTGAGGTCGTTTGTTTTTATTGTACTTCTAAAAAAAAAACGTGCATAGTTTCTGTGTATTTGTTTACCCTTTGAAATTCATAGAAATACGATTTTAAGTAAAAATCACATTCTGTCTAACACCTTTTTTTTATCTAATCTAAAAAAAAATGATAATGATACCATATGAAGTAGTGACAAGGTGTTAGATAAATTTGACAGAAGCATCAATTGCTGTATAAAAATCTGCTTTAGAAATCTGGGCATCTTTAATTGAATAAAAGTTCGGCCTATTTGGTGAGGTCCAAATTCTAAACAAATACAACTTCCCTTCTATACACAGGCTGCTGCCTATCGTCAAGACAGTTCAGACCTACAGCTTGAAGAACTACTTTTACGGGGATTTCATGTCAGGGCTGTCTGTTGCATTCCTACAAATGCCGCAGGTTTGGTGAATCTTGTTTTTTTTTTAATGTGATTTGAGTCTTTGGAGGTGAAAGTGGGGGGGGGGGAGAGATGTATGTGACGAATTATCACCAAGTTGAGACTTAGATGAAATATTATCAGATGCTGCTTTACTTACTGTTACCTGAACTGGGGTGGACGGGTGGTCGTGCAGGAAAGCTTTTTTGACTGTTGACATCTCATCCATAACAGGGGACATCACTCACACTGATCTGGTGGACAACGGAGGGTAGGAGTTATGTGGTACATCACATCAGTGACCACTACTAAGATACTACTAATGCTTCCCTTCCCCTCCCCCCCCCACCACCTGCCTCCAATAAAAAAGGGGTAAAAGGGCATTGAACTCTTATGCATTAACCCCCCTTTTTTTGCTGTTAAGAACAATTATTAAACTGAATAATAACAATAATATAATAAAATTAAGGACTGTTTTTTTGTTAACAAACCGAATGAGAAATGTGTTTGCGGTAACCAGTGGCGTACCTGGGGGGGGGGGCGGTGGGTGCGGTCGGCACCGGGCGGCATTTTTTATTACTTTTTAGGGGGTGGGGGCGGCAAAAATGTATAGATTAAATTAAAATACCTAAATTAGAGGGCGGCAAAATCGTCTTCCGTCTGGGCCGACCGATACCACGCTACGCCGCTGGCGGTAGCATAGACAGCTTAAAATAAAGACTTATAAGGACACACATAGAGAGGTACATTATTTTTAGAAAAGTAATTATTGTTTAGCTCCACCCTCCCCTGCTAACTGTCTGTTATGTCGGTGGTGACTCAAGCCGCTAGAAATAATTTGTACTTAAGACAAAATCCATCCGGATTGTGTTTATTTTTTTATATAGCGCGTGGATAACAAATGCTCATTTTCATGATTTGTTAATGATGTGTTATCGTAAAAAAAAATTATTAATAGTTAGTTACTAATAACACCAGCTGGCAGGCCAAATTCAGTGGGGGTATCATTGTAAAGGGCTTGAGGATGCGGTCTGCCCCAGCTGAACTTACTTTGCAATCAGATATGAGCGGCAATTTCAACACTTTTTTTTTTTTTTATTGCGATATTTTTAGAGTGAAGCTAGTTACGCCACTGACTATATTAATAATATTAGTTTAACACACAAAAATGGCTTGATGATTAGATGGAGAGATAGACGGTACTGGAAAGAAGGATTGACTGACAGACAAAATAAACATATTCTGAACATGTATGGGACCATGGGCGTATTCATGGGAGGGCAAGGGGGCTTTTTCCCACCTACATTTGAAAAAAATGTCATATAAGAAAGGAGGGCATTTGCTCCCCCCTACATTAAAAAAAATAATATTGATTGTTGTGCCCCCTCTGTTTTTTACGGAAAATTCCTATGGCCTTTCCATGTATGGGACCCGTTTTTATAAGGGAGGGGGGCCTTTTTCCCTCCTACATTTGAAAAAAATGTCATATAAGAGGAGGGCATTTGCTCCCCCCTACATTAAAAAATGTCATAAAGTTGTTATTTGCCCCCCTCCCCCTGGAAAATTTTTGCCCCCCCCTGGAAAAATTCCTAGCGACGCCCATGGATGGGACATGAAGGTGCGCATGGGTCCCTAACAGGTATTTCTGCCTATTTCCCCATAACTATCTCCGAAAGTCTATGTCTAGCCACCCCCCTCCCCCCCCCCCCCCCAAATGCATAGATCGTTTTATACTCCTAGCTTCACCAACTTTAAATTTCTATTACTGGTAGAAACGTCACGTACATTATGAAAGGATTTAGAAGTTTGCAAAATTTCATTAGTGAACAGTAGCCTTGTGTTATTATTACATTTTGATGACGAACAGATAATGATGCGAAATACTGTCAGTGACTAACTGTACTTCACTTTGTGTGTAACCTTTATACATTAATTCCACACCATCCAACCTCAACCTCCCTCCCGACTTAAGCCGCCTGTGGAAGGTAGGTAACTTTACTGCTGGCTGATGCAACTGAGTCATCAGTCTCTAATAGAGGCTTCTATGATAAGTATATGTCTATAGTACATTACTGCTGGACGTTGCAACTGAGTCATCAGTCAGTCTCTAATAGAGGCTTCTATGATAAGTATATGTCTATAGTACATTACTGCTGGGTAATGCATCAGTCTCTAATGGAGGCGTCTATGATAAGTATATGCATATAGTATGTGTGTGTGTGTGTGTGCGCGAGTGATGGAGGGATGCTTCTCCAGAAAATGTTTAGCAATTGTTTTAAAATTGTGTAAAAAAAAAGGGGGAAACAAACCCGTGTAAAAAAAAGGGAAACAAACCCGTGTGAAAAAAAAAAGAAAATGTATTATGAAACATGATACAATCGTAAAAGAAGAAAAAAAAAATAAACCAGTTTGTTCCTTAGTATAATCTAAATTGCTACAGTTGGCACTGCCTCGGAAAAAGTGCTCTGCTCACATCCTTTTTTTTTTTTTTTTTTTTTTTTTTTTTTTTTTTTTTTTTTTTTTTTTTTTTTTTTTTTTTTTTTTTTTTTTTTTTTTTTTTTTTTTTTTTTTTTTTTTTTTTTTTTTTTTTTTTTTTTTTTTTTTTTTTTTTTTTTTTTTTTTTTTTTTTTTTTTTTTTTTTTTTTTTTTTTTTTTTTTTTTTTTTTTTTTTTTTTTTTTTTTTTTTTTTTTTTTTTTTTTTTTTTTTTTTTTTTTTTTTTTTTTTTTTTTTTTTTTTTTTTTTTTTTTTTTTTTTTTTTTTTTGTGTGTGAAGTCCCCGTAAGGATGAGATCTCTTAGATCCTATAAACCACTAATGGGACGTCTTTTATGGTGCCCTTCTTTCATCTCCACCATAGCCGATAGTGCAATGGCCATGGAGGCACCATGGGAGATATATCGGGAACTTGAGCCAAGACCTGAAAAATGTCCTTGGTCCTGACCGGAGATCTAACCAGGTACCATCAGTTCGACAGTCGAGCGCTTTACCACACGACCATCCGTCCCACTATTGGCAGTAGGAGCTTGGCGATAAGAAAGGCCCGGATTGTCTCCTAATAGTAAATGAATAAAATATCAAACTGCTGTTTTAAAAAAATGTGATGTTTACAACCAAAAAAAATCAAATTCCCGATAAAAATTATGAACAATAATCGTGAAACAACATTTAAAAAAAAATTAAAAACTGAGTTATATATTTTTGAATACAATTCCATGTTATGACGTGACCTCTACAATAAAAATCATTCCGCTGTTAAACTTGGGCCGGTATATGTAAACACATTTTAAAATACTTTTTATAGTTTTCTCCAACTTAAGTGTCATTTTTAAAATACATGTACTTGCAGCATAACAGGAGAGCAATGGAAAAAAAATAATCAAGGGCAAGCATAAATAAATCACATAACATTTTATTAAACATCGCTTATCTCCCTTTGACAATGTCTTTTTTTTTTTTTAAATGAATATTTCATAGACCAACTGTGTAAGAAAGACAAAATATCAAACGGAGCACATATTTAAAAAAGAAATGAACATATTTTGTAACACATTGTATTTGCTCCGTGGTTCCAGGGTCTGGCTTATGGTCTTCTGGCATCACTGAGCCCGGTGTCCGGCTTCTACACCTCCTTCTTCCCCGTCTTGTTGTACATCATATTCGGCACGTGCCCGCACATCTCCATGGGGACCAACTCGGTCACGGCCCTGATCACTGCGGCCATGGTGGAGAGGGAGTTGGAGAACTATTTGACCAAAAAAAGTATACAAGTAGTCATGTACATTTGTACACACGTATATATATCCAGGCACGCCAAGAGGGGAGGGGGGCAGGGGGTGTCATTGCCAGGGGGCCCGCATCTGTAAGGGGGCCCGGCCGCCCCGACCATGTCAATTTTTCACGACTTATTATTTATAAAGGGGCCCGTGTTGGCTCTCGGCGCCACTGTATATATCATTTATGTTTCTATGTACTCACTACATACGTATATATGTACAAGAAAAAAAGTTCCCTTAGCCCTAACAGGTCATCGGGGCAGATGAAGTGTAGAATTCATCTGTTTCAACGCCCAGCCGCCTCTACTTCCCCAACTTAAGGTCAGGTACCAATTTAAAGCTGGGTGGGCTTGTGGGACTACTTTGAGACAACTTTCACCTGGAAAAAAATCCCCATGGGTCTCACTGAGGATCGAACCCAGGTCGACAGTCGAGTATCTACACCACTCGACCATCCGTCCAACCACGTGTATACGTACACATACATCATATATATGTGCACAAGTATATTTGAACACATTTCTATATCACTCATGTATATATGTACGCATTTATATATGTACATTGTACACATGTATATATAAACACATGCGAATAAGTATGTATAGATGTACACGTGTTTAGTTGTACACATGTATTGTTATAGTTTCACTCAATATCGTATCCTCTCTACACATCACATTATAATTGATCTTAATCTATCGATGAATTTATTTATCTATCCATCTGCCCATCATCTGTCTAGTTACAACACATATCTATCTTGTGTATTTTTAAGAATGCTAAACGTCAGCCTAATTGCCGCTGTGTGTTTCAAGCGTGTTTTTTTTGGAACTCCTACTTAACTTAAAGAGATTTAGCATACTGCTAGATACCGGGGAGAGGAAAAAAAAGACTAAAAGACATTACCTCACAACTGTACATGTCATAATGCATATATACAGACAGTGTGAGCAATGGCATAGCGAGCTTAACTCGCGCCCGGGGCACAAGACCTTTTTAGCGCTCCCCATTCGAAAACCGTATAATATTGTATGTAAAATATACCACTTGGGGCCCCTTTGTTAGTATCGCCCCCTTGCCCCCCCCTCGCTACGCCACTGAGTATGAGACAGACAAACAGTAAGCAACCCATTTAGCCACCCTCACATCAAACTAAATAAAAGATGTTATGTCCATAGACATTCTAACGTTGTAGGCCAATTGTTTGTGAAAAAGTGACACACCATCTAAAAATTGGTCCGAGGGAGGCGGGCAGAGCACCCATGTAGTCCTTACCTCCCTTCGATACACAACCCTTTTAACAATCAAATATTGATCAAAAGCTTGTTCCTTCATTTATATATATATTCAACTTTGGATGTTGTACGATTTAATAATTCATAGGCAGATTCTATTCAATTGTCGATTCTTCCCTTAGCTACCGATTCCTATCCTATTACAGAAATCAATATTTCGAGCTAGCATACTCTGTGGAATAATCGAAAAGTTAACTTTAGGTCTAATCAAGCTGAAAATAGGTAAACCAAAAAAAATGTATCCGATTCCAATGAGTATTCCAATATCTAAAAACTTCAATTCCAGTGAAAGGGGTAATTCACTAACTACATAACGTAACAGTATGAAACATTGAGACAAAGAATTATGAAAAAAGCTTTACCGGGTGGGGGGGGGGGGAGATCAAGATAGAAAGCGTTACATCAGGGGATCAGCCTGAATTTCTTTGGCCCCTGACAACTTATGATGAATTTAATAAATGGGCCCAATTGACCCCCCCCATCCGTCTTGCAACAAAATGATCCATACATTTTGAAAAGGCCCGGGGCCCCTGACAAGTGTTTGGGTTGCTACTCCCTTTCGGCGGCCACGGTGACGAAATAAGCTAACCCCCCCCCCCCCCCCAAACACAAACACAGTCAATCTTTTCATTTCTGTTTTGAATCAAACGTTGTGTTTTGTGCCGCCAACAACAGATCTGACCACAATAACAGACGACTACCGCCTCTCAGAACACATGGACTACAAGCTGGGCGTTGCCGCTGCTGCGACATTCGCCTCGGGGCTTCTTCTCTTGCTGATGGGCATTTTAAGGGTAGGCTTCGTCACCAGCTACATGCCCTCTTCTTTTGTCGGGGGCTTCACCGCCGGAGCGGCCGTCCACATAGTTACCAGTCAGGTAATTGAGGTTAGACAGTCTCTCTCTAGTCCATCCTATGATATCAAAGACAAACAATCCATCTACTTGGGGTTAAATCGAGGACGGTTTGGTTGTTATATCAAATCGGCGTGGTGAAGAATACGGGGGTTCGACTCAGCTATCACCCCCGTGGCGCCTACATGGTCATTGCAGTCCCGGGTATGGCAAGGAACAAAGAAGGGTACTACAGGCTGAAGAAATCAAATTATAAACTTCTCGTCCTTACAGTGAATAGCAGTGCTGGCATGATGTCCCTATACTTGTTTAGAGCCCATTAATTACCTTCACATAGGGATCACCAAATGAACCTTTGCTAAGGACCCCCAAAAGTACATTTTATATCCCCTTCCTCCCTGTAAAAACAATGTTACTTTTGTCTAGGGCCCCCTAAAACGTAAGAACATATCTAGTACCATGGATCACTGGCCACACCTTCATTCCACCTCTACACTAGGTAATTTTTCACTTCGGGAAATTCCTGTCAAGATGTCCAGTATAGGTTGTTTTATTTTCATTGACAGAAATCTATAGTCGTCACACAAAGCTGGAATTTTTTTTTTGTGTATAGAACTGTGACATTTCAAGTGGACATTTCAACTGACATAACAATACGTGCTACAATTCAAAATCTTCTTCATTCTCTTACCATGTTTTTATTGAATCACCCATCAGGTGAAACACATCTTCCACATCAAGGTCAGAACCCACGCCGGCATGGGCAAGATCATCCGCACATACAAGGACGTCATCAAGCAGATCCCCAACACGAACGTCCCGGACTTCGTCCTGTGCGCCATCAGCATCGGCGTCCTCCTCCTGTTCGCCCATCTGCTTAACCCCAAGTTCAAGGACACCCGGGGGTACGAGATCCCCATCAACCTGATCATGATCGTCATCATGACCCTGTTCTCCTACTTCCTGGACTTTGAGCACACGCTCGGGATCAACACCGTCGGGGAGGTGCCCTTCGGCGTCCCGACTCCGGCCCTCCCCAACTTCAGCTCCATCCCCAACATCGTATGGGACGTGGTCGCCCTGACGGTCATCTGCTTCGCGATGACCATCTCCATGGCGATGCTGATGGCCAAGATTCACGGTTACGAGGTGGATAGCAACAAGGAGCTGATCGCCTACGGCTTCTGCAACCTGGGGTCTTCCTTCTTTCTGTGCCAGACCAGCAGCGTCTCTCCGCCCCGGACGATGCTGCTGAGCAATTCAGGGGCGTCGACCATGCTGAACGGCGTCCCCACGGCCTTGTTCTTGTTTGCCATGTTCTTCGCTGGGATGCTGCTGGAGCCGCTACCCATCGCCTACCTGGCCGCCATGATCATTGTGGCTGTGAAAGACCTTCTCCTGCAGTTCTTCTCCGTCAAGAAGATCTGGAAGGTGAGCAAGGCCGACTTCTTCGTGTGGACGGGCACGTGGCTGGCCACCGTGTTCGCCGACCTCCCTTGGGGCATAGTGACCGGGGTGTCCATCTCCATCCTCGGACTGGTCATCAACAACCAGGTCATCCAGGGCTCGCTGGTCGTCTACTCCAACCGCGAAGACCTCCTGATGCGCGGCGACAACCGCCTGAACATCCACCACCCAGAAGGGATCAGGATTTTCTACTTCCCCTCCCAGCTTTTCTTCGCCAACGCCGAGGTCTTCAAGAAGCAACTTTTTCACAAGGTGTTTGACCCGAGGTCGGTCAAAGCGATGGACTACCACCTATCGGCAGAGTCCGAGGACAACGTTCTCGACCTGGAGAGCGGTGATGTCAAATCGATCATCATTGACTGCTCCGCCATCACGTACGTTGACCTGGACGGGGTCAACATGCTGAAGATGGTCGTGCTGCTGTACCACCAGGTCGGCATACAGATCCTGCTGGCCAGGGTCCCCGACAGAACGATGCGGGTGCTGGAGAGCGGGGACCTGTTCTCCCTCCTCCCCAGCTCGTGCGTGTTCCACGACATAGAGGACGCCGTCACGAAGGAGGAAGAGACCCGGCTCGGGGTCAGCAGGCTGTCCATCGCGTTCTCCAGCATCAACATCAGCAGCAGGACCTCCAGCGTAGACATGCTGAGAGGAGGAGCGAAAATATTCTGAAGAGGGAAGCTTTCAAATTGTAAATGTTTAGCTGCGTTGTATCATAAATCAATCTCAGCGGGATCTACACGCTACCAGAGGAGTGTTTCAACGAGGCAGATTCGCTAAGCTAAGGCCATACGAACGGGTCCCGGGAACAGCCCGTGTGTGCGGCGCCCCCTCACCCCACACCATGACTAAACTTAAAAGAATTGTCAATTTGCATGAGTTTCTTGTGCTGGTGTTGGGACAACCCGTCCCTAACACAAATAAAATGTGAATGATATGAATAGAACTCAACGTATTGATCCAATGTTGTTGTTCATGGAGTGTATTGACTCTTGCCACAAAAACCAAAAAAAAAAAAAAAAATCCTCTCATCACCAGGCTCTGACTCATGGAATATTTCCTATTCTAATAGACAAAACTTATGTTCTATTTATAGTTCGCGGCATTCCTCAACTCTTGACATGTTTATGACTCGTGACAACCGTCAAATTTAATTTCAAAAATATTTTAACATATTTATCTTTTAACTAGACGTTTTATGACTTTAATGAAATTATACATGACTGATTCAAGTTTTAATGCGTGTGTTGTAACATTACTTCAGCCATTCATAATCAAATCATTTCACCCATTTCTTTCAAAAAATAGGATAACTCTCTTTTGTCTTAAAATACTAACATTTAATTTTTTTTTAAAAGTATTTTTGTCTATTTTTTTAATGTGAACTTTAGTTAAATCATATTGTGTATTTAAATTTATCAATTTTTTTTAGTTCAAGTAAGATAATCATGCCTAATAAATAACATATTTTAACCAACTGATGTCTTCAATTTGTTTGGTTTACTTCGCCCAAAGTTAATATAAATAAAATGGCATTATGCAGCATGAAAGCTAACCAAAAAATAGAACTTAAGCATTTTAAGCCAGACTAGGCCTAATGTATTGGGGGTTAGGCTTAGTCTGACTTAAAACAAACACTTCATATCATCATGAAATTTTTAGGTTTACTAATCAGATCAGTAAATAACCTCATAAGAAAAAAAATTAAAACTGATAAGGGGGATATTCAGTGGTGGTTTGGTTGTGAACCCAACATACTTGCAGTTCAAACACTGGCCAATCCAGTCAACTTCAGTGTCTGTGCTGCACCATAGCCGTAGTGCACCCTGCTCTAGCGGGGATGAAAATGTGCACTATAAAAAAAAAAAACCCACCCAATTGGTGGTTTATTGAATCAAGGATCCACACAAAGACCCCCAAAATAAAACAGATAATCCTAAAACATTTAACCAGCACAGATTAATACAAGTTTTTTTTGGTCTGTCGTCTTTAAATTTAAGCAGGGTGGTTAGAAAAAATAACAACAAATATTTAAAAAAAAATATTTTTAATATAATTGCAACAATTATTTCAAAACTTCCCTAGAATAACATTCCAGTGAACAATATTTCAGTTTACTGTTTGTCTTGGGCTATAGTCGAAAAAAAAATTAAGTAAATAAAAGTACAGCTGCTCAATGGCAAATGAATCTTTTGACATATGGCACATATAAAAAGTAGATAATCATAAAACTGTATGCTCAACATAAGAATTTTATACAAAGATATAGATGAATTAAGGGAACATGTTATGTGCTGTCTAGTGGCATCAACAGTAGTTTATTATGGACTCCTTTAGTTCTGTGGTAAGATCCCAACTGTATCACATCAGGTCAGCATTGCTGATTAAACACGTTCCAAAATGACAGTGATTCCTTGGCCACCTCCAATACATGCACTGCCCAATGCATACTTCAGATTTCTTCGCCTGCGGAAAACATTTATTAAATACATTAAAAGCAAAGATTTAGCACAACAATGTCATAGAAATATTTTTTATTACGCCTATACAGACCATAGTGGTCAGATTGAGTCAAGTTCATCATGTTTCTGAAGCCACTACTATTCTTGTAAATAGCACAATGCACAGCTGCTTTACTTTCACCAATAACTATTAGTCAGCCATTTTTGTAGAAACTGGTTGGACTAAGAGATTTCAATGGGACCAGAGAAATGTCCCTGCACTCACCACAGCTCAAACATGGGACTAAACGGGTGGTAGTCATCAATGTCATCACGTCCATCATTATTGTTGTGCATACAAAATAATACTTTTGTCTCTATTTTTTTGTGAGAAGCCCTTCTGAAACTGGTTGAGTTCCTGGGAGGGCATTATAAATTAATAATATGAAGAGAAAAGAAAAAAAGCTCCAACTTATTTTACCTAATTTCATACACAAGATTGGTTGTAATTCTTGCTCCAGTGGCACCCAAAGGATGACCAAGAGCAATGGCTCCTCCATTGACATTGGTCTTGTCATTATCCAGACCTAATTCTTTGGCAACTGCTAAAAATTGTGGAGCAAAAGCCTCATTCACCTAAACAATAGAGACAAAAAACAGTAAAGAAACAATTCAGATTATAAAAAATAATTCTACATGAACGAGATGTTGTTTTTAAATCTATAATAATAAAAGACACTTAATGACTGCGTCACACTAAGAGTAAAAATACTGCATCCTTTTATAAGTCATAATGGCTTTTTGCTGCGTCTCGATTCAGAAAAGGTTTTTTTTTAAATCAACAGTTTGAAATAGTTTCTTTGATTTTAAAACAAGATATAAAGTCCATGACATATTCAACGTATTAATATATTAAAGAATGTTTTTTTTCTTAAAATGACAATTGAAAATCATAATATGACATAAATTGCAACTGCTGCAAGTATATTTTGCATGATAACCGCCTTTCTACATAATAATCGCACGCTAAGGTGATCATCTCAATTATTAAAGGTCACATTTTCTTACATTTTTAGGAATTGAATTCATATAATATTTTTAAAATTGTCATGGTATAGTTATGTGTACTATGCACACAGGTGTGTGTGTATGTTTGGAGCTTGATAAACCAGGTCAACATGAGGTCACGGGGTCAAGATTCTAGATATTTAGAGAATATAAATAAGATGTTTATTGTAAATAGGATTGGGTAAGAATGTGAAAGAGAGTGACGTAGAATGTTCGAGGAGGATGTAAGTAAGTTATATAAAGACGATGTTTAGTTGAGAAGAAGAGGGAATTCAGTCAGTCAAGTCAGTTGAGTTCAGAAGTTCAGTTCAGTTCAGTACAGAGAGAGAGAGAGTATTCGAGTACAGTTCAGAAGTTTTAGTTAATCAGTTAAGTTCATTGTTAACAAGTATTATTCATTGAGTTGAGATTATCAGTTATTGTGAATTATATTGGATTTATTCTGTTTATATTTTATTGTGTCGTCAATAAATTATATGAACCATGGACATGAATTGAGTTTCTCATTATAAACCAGTTCATACAAATAACATCCTTTACAAAAATGTTTTTCTTTTCCAAGCATTGTGTGCATTAAGTTTAGTGATTTAAGTAGAAGTGGATAAGGCCTATAATTGATGAGGTCAAGATACATATTTTCATCTTTCAGGGCTTTGCAGCCATGGCCACCTTATGAAGAGGGTTGGAGAGGGGCAGGGGCAGCCTAACAAATACTGGAAGCCCACCCAGATTATATGAATGTAAAAAAAAAAAGGTTTACTAAAAAAAAATTCCTATGTTTAAGAAGGATTGGGGCCATCACTCAAAATGCCTCCACGCCCGTGCAAAATCATTAAGCTCTGAATTATTTTCACAGGACCGAGTTTTTTTCCCACCCATGATTCTACATATTGATGTTTTAGAAAATATATTATATTTATATTATGTTTATTTTTTTTAAACTAACCACATATTATTATAAATCAAATGAAAGAGAATTGAATGGTCATCAATATGATAGCAATAGTTTATGGTTAAATGTAATAGTGTTATAGCACAAGTATGTTTTATGTATAAAAATAAAAATTCAAATTCTTTATAAGAACAAAATGGACATTTTTTTTTAGAAACATTCAACAAACAACAACACATATACAACTATTCTATATCCTATGCTAAAGAAAAAAAATTGAATCAAATCCATTAACATTTTAATAAACTGATTTTTTTTTTAGGGACAATTATAATTTTAAATATCAAATGTTATTTGAACTAAAGAAAAAGCTTAAATCTTCGAAATTGCAATAAATCATCATGTTAAATAAAAACATGGCAGAATTTACTGTGTATCATTGTTTACGCCAATGGTTAAGTCAGTAGTAATAACAGCCGTATAAACTTAATAATTAATGTGAATAAAAGCAAATACATGTATATTAGGGTGGTGCTTAGAAACGAACTTTCAAAAATCTCTGCTCTCACCCCCTATTTTTGTTCGTTTATATATAGAAACTCTTAAAGTAAAATATTAAGGTATTCAGTTCATGTTTACTGGTAGCTCAATGGCGTCAAAGTTTAGGAGTATTGGACCGTGATGAAAATACAAAATGTACTGCACTGTTGTTGTGTGTATAACACTATAATATTAATTAAAGTTATGTGGATTGTCCTACACTGCTGTACTAAACATATAAAACATGTAAATAGGCCTGGAAGTGGTAATTTTATACACAGAAGGCCTAGTAGGCCTAGACAAAGAAACTATTAGCAACACAATGTAGGCCTACCTACACCACCTAGAAACTATTGGCAACGTGCCAGTTTGGCAACGTGCCAGCAAACAAATAGTTAAGAGATACATTTTATAGCATTACATATACCGTTGGACTGTTCGCCGTCAAAGAATGCTACACAGATCCCAGTACGCAGAACATCTCAAATCCGAGTTCCAAGTTGATTATCCTATGGTTGTGCATTGGGATGGAAAGTTGATTCCGGATCTCACAAATAAAGAATGCATCGACAGAATTCCTGTAATTATTTCTGGGAAAGGAGCATCACAGTTGTTAACTGTTGCGAAACTGCCTTCCGGAACGGGTGCTGCACAGGCCGGAGCTGTCGTCTTTCAAGCTCTGCAAGACTGGGGTGTTAGTGACAAGATCAGAGGCATGTGCTTTGATACAACTAGTTCCAACACTGGTCGGATTAGTGGTACCTGAATCCTGCTGGAGCAAAAACTTCAGTGAGGTCTTCTATCACTTGCTTGCAGACATCACATTATGGAACTGATTCTGGGCGCAGTCTTCCAAGTCTGTCTAGGTTCTACTATTCAAACGCTCCAAAGATCATTGGCAATTCATTGACAGAGCAAACTATGAAACATCACTGACAGATTCAGACGTGTCTACTTCGCTAGAAGAAGTGCGCAACTCTCTAATTGAATTTGCTCAGAAGCATATTCAAGAGCAGCAGCCAAGAGATGATTATCGAGAGTTCCTGGAACTTGCTCTGCTATTTCTTGGGGTCGTGCCTAAAAAAGGAGTTCACTTCATTGCTCCTGGAGCAGTGCACCATGCTCGCTGGATGTCGAAGGTTCTGTACAGCCTGAAGATATGGATGTTCAAAGGGCAATTCAGACTGACCACCAAGGAAGAGAGAGAGGTCTTCAAGAGCTGTGCATCTTTATTGTATGTGTCTACATGAGAGCCTGGTTCACGGCTAATCTGGCAGCCGCTGCTCCATACAATGATATGCTGTTGCTCCAATCAATTCTCAGCTACTCCGGAATCAACAGAGCTGTTTCCAGTGCTGCATCCAACAAGTTTTCAAAGCACCTCTGGTACCTGTCCCCTGAATTGGTTGGGATGGCATTCTTCGTTGATCAGGTATCGGCGGAAACAAAAAGACGCATGGTAAATTCCATTAATGAAAGTGGTAATGAGGAGCCAGAGGACATCAAGCTAATCTCTGTTGATTTGGAATCCTTCAACAACAGGAGGCTCGAGGACTTCGTGTCGCCAAAGTCTAAGAGATTCTTTATCATGATGGAGCTTCAGACTGGATTCCTGGATGCTGACCCAGATGAGTGGACCAACCATGAAGATTATCGGGGATCTTTGGAGGCCGTTCGGCAGATTCAGGTTGTCAACGACCATGCAGAGAGGGGTGTAGCGTTTATTCAAGAGTACAGTGGAATCCTCACCAGAGATGAGGAGCAACTTCAGTTCCTGCTGCAGACTGTTCAACAGCATCGACAATCCTATCCAGACACTAAGAAACAAACATTGTCAAAAAGACTTCTTATCGGACTGATAACATTGAACTATAATTACAGGTAGAATATTGTAGATGCAGGATTGTTTGTGCTTGTTTAATAATTCATTCTACTGTTTAATGTTGTGTTTGAGAAACTATCTTTGATTTAAAAAGCCAAAATTCCAAAAGCGCGATCTGAATACTTGTTGAACGTGGCCTACCTAAACTTTGGCTTCATTGAGCTACCTCTAAATATTAAGATATCAGCACCAATTTTTTTTCTAGATGTTTCTACATCCAAAGGAACAATTTAAAGGGGTGAGACCTAAAGAAATCAAGGTTTTAATTTTTAATGGTTCCTAAGCACCACCCTAATGTATATGCATTCCAAAATAACGACACGATTCCTTATAAGAATAACAAATGCACTTTACTACGTGATATTTACAGATGAGAACCCACAAGATATGAAGAATATAGATGTCATCTTATTATAACATCAATGAATACATCACTCTCTGTCTGAAGCTGGTTCAAAAACCTGTTAACAGCCTCTCTAATCACAGAATAGTCTAAAAATCTGTAATCAACCTTCACAGCTTTTCAAATTTCTCAAACTCCTTAAACTCCCGAACTTCTCTCCTACTACTCACGACATCGTCCCTGTTACAGACATGCCAGCTAAATGCGTGAGCAGTTTTCTGCCAAACCATAGGTGAAGGCAAATGTCTGAGTAGTTTCCTGCCAAACAATAGGTGAAGACTATTGTGTGGGTGTTCGAAGTGTAAGTGGCAAATGACAAAATTTCATCCCTCGTATTAATGCATGCTTGACCTAACAAAACTAGGTCACTAGCATACTAACATACAAAAGGGGGATAATACAATAATCAAACAAGGAGTTATAACTAAGGATAGGAAAAAATGAAAAAAGGATTTTATTCAATGAAAATAAAGCGACATGATTGTCAGGCATTTTAAAATAATTATTTTGCTCATTTATTTAATAGTCTCATTTATTTCACTAATAAAAGCATCTGCTAATACAGGGGCCTATCAGCAAAATTGAATGAATATTTGGCCTCTCCCAGCGGCCAGTTGCGATGATTGAGATTTTTAATGTAATTTAACGCATAAAGCCAATTTTTAAAAAATAGTTGATAAAGGGTTACTGAAATAAAAAAAAACAAACTCTAACCTCAACAACATCCATATCTTTCACAGTTTTTCCCACTGCCGCTAAGGCTGCCTTGGAAGAAGGTACTGGACCAATGCCCATTATTTTTGGATCACACCCTACAAAGTAAAAAAAAAAAGGCAGTTTTTCAGACAATCTAAATGAAGGTTCTAAGACAAAAAAAAAATACTTAAGAAATAATACTAGTAGGTAAAAACTTAAAATATGTATAATACATGTATAACTGTGATGCTGATATGAATGAAAACAAAAAAAATCAGTCCTTCAAATATAACATGGTACATTTCTTTACCAGATATGCCGTAAGCAGCCAATCTGGCTAATGGAGTCAAACCGAGTTTCTTCACTGAAGCCTCACTAGCAAGGATTAATGTACTAGCTCCATCAACAATGCCCTGAAAAGCATAAGTAAAACAAAGATAAGACCATTTTTTTATATTGTTACAATAGAGAAAAACTAACAGATTTTATATTTACAATGCAAATTTAACACACACAAAAATCCAACTATAAAAGAAAAAATTAAAAAACTTCTTTATCTAATACTTATTTTTTTTAATTATGTCAAAAATTAAAATTTCATACTGGTGGCAGTGTAAACTGCTGATACAATTTTACAACATAAACCGTTATTGTAACATGTCCTTTGCATTTTTTTTAAAACTTTGTAAATTTCAAAGAAAATGAATTGATCAAACTAAAAATTAAATTTATAATGAAAAAATGAGTTATATTTAAGTAGTTTTCCAGATAAAATGATGCAAATACTTTATGTTGATTTTTAAAAAGCAATGTTACATGAAAGCAAAAGAAACTGCAAAATTCAAATTCAGACATTTATCATGCACTTTTTTATGTAAAAAAAAAATTGCTTACCGATGCATTAGCAGCACTGACAACGCCATTTTTCTTAAAAACAGAAGGTAGTTTCGCCATGGCTTCCAGTGAAGCTGCTCTTGGATGCTCATCGACATCAAATACTTCATCTCCTTTAAAAAAGACATAAAAAAATGTAAACTACACAGATGACATTAAATTTATTATGAATAGCATGTAGTGTTAAAGTTTAATAATCACAGAATGTAGATTTAATGAGTGATGACTTTTCAATTTTTCTAGCAGTAGTATTTTTTTAATCCGATGGCTGCTAGCTTTATTAACTAGCTCAAAAAGCTGAATTCATATAAGACAATGCTGAATTTGAGGGAAAAAAATGAAGTAATCATTTTGCTGAACATTAACTTCTATTGGTAAATATTAATTGGTTTATTAAAAATAACATGACAGGTGAGCTGCAATTGATGTAAGAGCTGCCCACCATGTCATTTTTCTAAGAGACAAAAATAATATCTATACCTTTCTTTCCTTTTAAAGTGATTGGAACGATTTCATCTTTAAAAACACCACTTTCTTGAGCTGGAATATATAATATAATAATAGCGATTTGGGAGCTGCGTTAAATCGAAAGTAAAGAATTAATACAACAGTATTCCAGTTTAAAATACAATCATGAAAAAAAAAATCGGATCTACCCGAAACCAAAAAATAACCTCGCCTGCCGATCAAGCATAAGGGGATATAACTGTATGCAAATGTTTTGCAGGGTACAGCTAGTATATATATATTTACAATAAAGAAATTTGTAGATGGCCTGATTAACAACAGCTTAAAAATGCATAATTCTTTTCAAACTATTGTAAAGAGATCAAAATACACATCAGGTCATATTTCAGTCTTTGAGCACTTTTGAATATCATTATTACACAGTAAGCTCATGACTATCCATCCAAAATCAGGAAGAGGGCATGTTACATAGTGCAAAACGCTGGATACACAAGAACTTTATATTTTAAAAAAAATGTTTTACTAAGACCTTCAATTATTATGAATATTGTTTTTAAATAAAGCTGGATGGTCTATGATATATTTTTTTTATTAACTTCCAAAATGTGCATGAGAAGACTGCTTAATGCTTAACAATATGGGCCATTTTTCTAGTTTTTAAATAATACACTTTTCTAACCTTTTTTCCATCTTGCTTGTGATTGAACTGCATACCTGTCACATTCTTCTCGTGATATATTGTATTTCTCAGCCAGATTCTCAGCAGTCATACCCATTGGCAACTTGACAAAAGTGTCAGTCAGACCTTCCCACAACATGTCTTGAAGCTAAACACAATGTTTAAAAGAGGGATTTTTTTAAGCTTAAATAAATTGATTGATATAAGAAAATTATAGACAGAATGAACTTGTTTAGGCAGTGGTGGAGGGTGAGGGATTTATACTTCATACCAAATTCTGGTGGGTACTGATATTACTGATATACTATACATTTATTTCAATCCTCAAACTTCTACAAAACAGGAATATAATCCTAATAGTTTTATGAAACTTTATTTTTCTAGATTTGTGGTCCATCTTAGGTGGATGGATGGTCAAACAGTATAGAGCATATGGGAACTTGGATCTGAAGGGTCTAACGTTCGATTCTCAGTGAGAACCAAGGAAATATTTTCGGGTCCTAATGAAAGTTGGTTGAAGTCCCACATGACCACCAAGCTTTAAATGGGTGCTTAATTTAATTTGGGCAAATTAAAGCAGCTGAGCAATGTGCTAGATACTCAATCCCTTTACATATAAATGCTACAGAAAAATGGCCCTTAACAGCTAAGGAAATGTTTTTTTAATTATGGTGCGTCTAGACAAGGGCTGGGCTTACTTTTTAAATCAAAGGTCATAATGATGGACGGGATGTGTAAATGAACTAATATAACTTTTAATAAAGACATCATAACTTAACATTTTTTAGTTCTTTTTTTATCAATAAACAAAACAGGTTATATTTGCCAAGTAGGCCTTACAAAACCCATGCAGTATCTAGCCTTAAATCTAAATGTGCAGTTTATTCTATTAATCAGGTGGTATAACAGACTTTTGTCTACCCAATGAAAGAAATTTGAAGACAAAGATTGTGTATTTACGTCTAAAATAACTGCCAAGGAAGTTTTGTTGGCTTGATCAGGATAAAAATTAAAGCCTAAACTCATTGTCTTAAATTTTGAAAAGCCGTAGGAAAATGTGGTGAAATATTTAGAAAACAATTGATGTATACATCCCAAATTATATCTAAGAATAACATTTTTTTTTCATTTGTTACCTTCAAGTCCTCTCCTAATCTTGTACCAAATCGAACATTTCTCACAGCATAAGGAACCTGACTCATATTTTCTGTCCCACCGACAACAACAATCTGACTGTCTCCAACCATTATTTCTTGCGCGCCATTCACAACGGCTTGGAAACCTGAGCCACACAACCTGTTCACTAGCAGACAAGGGACTGGTTCTGGGATGCCACTAATAAGACTGATGTGTCGAGGCCCGTAAATTCCATCTATTGCAGACTGGAAAGAACATTTTAACATAAGCCAACACTCTAAATAAAATGTAACTTGGTTTCAATAAAAATATTACTGTGAATAAACCATATCATAGAAATCCTGAACTTTTTAATTTATTAAAACTTCTTGTATGCCAGATTTCCCAATTCCTTTTAACAATCTAAATAAATAAAAACAGGCTATTTTTGTCATTTAATAAATTTAACCTCTGGGTAAGCATTTACAAAAGTATGTTAAATTAGCCCGTGAAGATAAAAAAAATTGTATTAATTAAGCCCAAAGAACCCCTGTTGATTGTGCTGTATAATATTACGACTAAAAATCTTCATACCGATATAACATTGCCAAACACTACTGAGTTAACATCTTGTGGATTGACTTTTCCTGCTTGCAAAGCTGCCTTTGTAGTAATCACACCAAGATCTGTAGCTGAGAAATTTTTCAGTTTTCCTCCAAATGCACCAAAAGCAGTACGCTTTGCTGCAACAATGTACACTCCAGAAACAGCTAAAGATATAAATATTAATTTTTGCATTGTACAAAATTTAAAAAAAAATTTTATTATGATAAATGGTATTAATAAAGATCTTTACTGGAAAAGAAATATTTGGCTAATTTTTTTTTTTTAATTCAAAGTTAGTGTAAGTGTAACTTATGGCTTGTATATAAAAATTATACCTGTTGTTTACTCTATAAAGAAAAATACTATGAATGGCACATGCGGCATACTAAAAATAAATCAACTAAGACACTTGACTCTCAAAACTGTTTGTACTCTAGGACTAATACTTATCTTTCAGTTTTCTAGTTCTTTAGCTTTACAAAAATTAAGATTTTTGAGAAAAGGGTGCCAATATATTTTTAGTGACACCCAGAGTGGCGTCTAAAAATGCAGCCCCATTACTGTGCTAAAATAATTTACCGTGGTAAAATGACACACTTGCTGGTGGCAAAGTAAATGCCGACTGGGACCTTTAAATGAGCATAAGAATTAATATTTATTCTTTATGAAACAATTACGGAAGTATTAGAATAAGGATAGAATAAAAATATTATCAAACAATAAGTTAAAAAAAAAAGTCGCAAACAACAATGTTACAATGAGTTAAATGACACTCACTGCTGTAGAAGGCTTTGAATATGTCAAATGTTAGCAGTGCGTATGAATTTGGCTATAATATACTATAGTCTATACAGTATGTGTTTATATTATAATATTTATTATTTAGCCTATATCATCTTTTTTAACATTAGAGAAACTAGTCTATTTTCTATTAGAAGTATAAGAATGATTTTAATTTATGAATAATTTTTTAATAAATAATTATTAACAAGGGGGAAATAAATATATTTAAAATCATAAATGCTAAGGTTTTAAATGATAAGTAATATTAATAGGGGTGTGGATTCTGCATTAAATCAAAAGTAAACAATTAATACAACACTATTCCAGTTTAAAATATTAATCATGGCTTCTTGCCTGGTTTAAATTCAGTATTTTTTTAAAAAAAATCTAGTTTTAAATAGTTTCTGTTGTTTTATTATGAAACGTCAAAGTGCCAAATATTAAAAAGTAATAATAACATAATATCATTCAAATTATTGTTGTATTTTTATTGCAACAGATTGCATTTTAAAATCATCAAACGTAAACAATACTAATAATCGAAAAATCTCCGACAACGAGAATAGTGAGCGTGTTCGTCGTAATAAAGTTCTTTTAAAAGTAGATCTAATATAAAAACAAACAATTCTGCTTATTTTTATTCAATCAAATTCTCAGATATTATAATATTTCATATTTTTATATCAATAGTGCATTGATTTATTTTTAAATGACAAAATAAGATAATATTTTTAAGACTTAAAAGTCAAGTGGAAGTGCAAAATAATCAAGCGATCTTAGATACAATATAATTACAAATTATTATGTGACATGGTGGCTGAATGGCTAAGCTGCTTTTTTTTTTATGCTGGCTATCCTGGTTCGATTCCGCTCATGGACATTTTTTTTTAATAATTTATCATTTTGGTTGTTTTAATGAAAAGTAACAACAACTAATTTGATCTCTTTGACAATTTTTAAAAAAGTTTTTTTTTATTGAAATAATTTATCTGTTTGGATGTTGCAAGGGTAAGAAACAATAAATAATAAAGTTTATAAAGGTCTATTTAGATTTTTTTCTTTCGTTCATAGCTAAAAAAAAATTTTGAAAATATGTATCAAACCTGAACAATAGTCTATAAATAGTGCTTTGATGTATTTCTAAATTATAAAAAAAGATTACATTACTTACACATCATGTACAGGTGAAAAATAATTGAGCAATTTTATATAATGTGGTGGCTTAAAGGTTGAGCAACTTTTAGTTTTAGTTTTGCTGGCTACCCAGGTTTGATTCCTTTTTTAATTTTTTTTTTATAATATATCTTTTTTGTTGAGTGGTTTTAATGAAAAGTAAAACAACTAATTAGATCTCCTTGATGACAAATTTTAAAAGTTTTTTAAATTGAAATAATTCATTCTTTAGGTTGCTGCAAGGAAAATTACAGAAACAACAACTAATTAGATTTTTACTTTTGTTCATAATTTAAAAAAAAATTATTTTTAAAATATGTATCAAAGCTGAACAATAGATTATAGTCTATCTCTATGCAAAGTCTTAGCAGGGTACAGCTAGTATAATTAAATTTACATCAATCATCATAAAATTAAAAATCATCTTTAAAATAGATGGTCCAGATGGAACAAATTGACCCACTAAAAGTTACGTTATGATGTATTTGATATTCAATAATATTTAATGAAATATAACTGGACCTTTTAATAACGTTAATTTGGAAATAATATTTCAAATATTGTATTTATTTACATTTTTATTTGACTGACCTTTAGCAATGACCATTCTCACGTTGAAGAATAACAAAATTAAAACGACTTTTGAGTCTTTTGTACGATTTCTACAAGAATAAAAAGTGTTTTAACATAAGGAATCAACGAAGTATTTGATATCTAGGCTGAACTATGGACTTAATACACAAATCACTTCACTATCTTCAGTTCAAGTACAAATCGAAGTACAAAGTTCAAAGGATATATTTTTTTTCCTTTCCTCCCATGTTGACGTCTTCAGCGAATAACTGTTTTTTTTTTTTTGTGTGTGAAAGTCACATGACTAAAAAAATGGCGTATATGCAATATGTAAAAAGCAAAAATAGATCATGTTGGTTAACCCGTAGGAATTGAATGGGGAAAAAAATTACAACTTATCTAGTAAAGAAATCGACAAAAAAATTGGGGGGGGGGGGGGGGCAGCAGTGTCGAACAGACTCGAACCTAGGATTTGGAGGTCCTGGGGGGGGGGGGGGCTTGGCCTCTTTGGGGGCCCTGCATTTTGACATTCTACACCATGACATGAGATAATGTACTTAATATTTAATGTTAATTTTTTTGGGGCCCCTTCGAGCTGAGACCCTGGGGGACTTTTGAATTTGGACCCCCCTCCCCCACCCTAGTACGCCTCCGGGGGGCAGGCACAACGGACCCCACACCATGCCCTTGACTATTTGTTGGTTAAGTTAAAGCTTACCACACATAGTTTCCCTCAGCGCTTTCTGAGAGAGTGTCATATGCGGGGCCTTAGGCTAAAGTGAGTATTATATGTGGTGTCCAGTGCTCGATTTAAGAAAAAGACCAGTGTGAGTATTATATGTGGTGTCCAGTGCTCGATTTAAGAAAAAAACCAGTGCCGGGGATGAAAAAAATTTCTGCAGAGCCGGGGATAAATGTCTATGATTTCATCCCCGGCAGGGATATATTAGCTAAAGCAAAGCCGGGGATGACAGGTCTCAGTGCCGGGGACGTCCCCGGCATCCCCGGCGGTAAATCGAGCCCTGGTGGTGTCTGGAACAAACGTTCATTTTTTGCGACAGTTAAATAAAAAAAAAAACTCCAAGCGAAGGGGGTCACCTTCAGGCAGAGGCGTAACTAGGGAGGGCGGTCCAAATTCGAAAGTCATCCCTAGCCCCAGTTGGTGGCCCATTATCTCATGTCACGATGTCGAATGCCAAAATGCAGGGGGCCCCAAAGAAGCCAAGCCCCCCAAATCCCTAGGTTCGGCACTGCCTTCAGGCGCGATGCACGTAGGCACTCTCACCAGTTTCTACCATTTCCGGCCCTCTAAAGCCGCTTCTGGATTACCAAATTTTCTGGATGCCAAGTATGTGCTACTGCAGACACCGGGGCAGGTGTGTGTGTGGGAGGGGGGAGGTTTCTGCACCGAGAAAAATGAGTGGGAAAAGAAAAAGTGCAGCAAAGTTCATGATAAAGCGATGACCCGTCACCCAGCCTTGCCAGAAGAAAATATTAGGCCTTTTAAAAAAAGGGAGATAAATAAAAGAATTAAAAGTGAAGCACGGCACTAACCTTTTATGTTAATTATGACGTTTACATTTAATGTACATGAGCTCAATTAAACACTCCATCAATCTGTTCATGGTACCGCCAGGTGGTCAAATTTACGAGCCATATGTGGGCCGTAACTCAAAAAGTTTGCCCACCCCTGGTCTAGATCGCCGCTCATATATTACCTTGCGAGTCGTTTTGTGGGACTCGCGCATGGCAGGGGCCCCATAGTTTAATTTAGCATTAATAGTAATAGTTGTTATTGTAAAAAAAATAGAAGCGGGGCCCCGCAAGCATCCGTTAAATTGGGCCCTGCAGATCGTAAGGCCGGCCAGGCCCGTAGCCAGGATTATTGGATTGGGGGGGGGGCGAAGAAATTTTCGGAGGGGGAGGGGTGCCGAAGAAATGATTCTGGGGCACAGGGGCGGATCTAGACAACTTTGATGGGGGGGGGGCAAAACTTTGACCGGGGGAGGGGGCTGGGCAAAACTGTTTTCATTGTTGAAAATTGGTCTTAGGACAAAAAATATTTCGACAATTTAATGATGTCTTACCTAAACTTACGATAACGGGGGCATGGCCATGGAGGCGCGAAGCGCCGAAAGCTTGCGAACAGAGATGAGGGGTTTGGGGAGGGGATTTCAGAGAGTCCCCTCCCCAAGAATTTTTTTGCAGTTCCATATTTGGAATTGTGCATTACCGATTGTTTAGCTATTAATTAGAAATATATACTTTTAATTACGTTTCAATAATGCATGGCATGATGCAGTTTTGTTAAAAATAATTTAAATAGTAAAGAGTTATAATGATAAAAATTTATTGAGGCTGAGCTATTTCAGATTCCTGTTATAAATATACTGACCATTTGTTCTGCTACACAATTGTTACATAATAGATACCTGATTTATATTATTATACTGTTGGTTTAACATACAACCCGGGAAGAACGACAAAGATGCACGAATATAGCTTAGCTATTTGTGTGATATTTCTTATAAAATATTGAAAACAAAGAACAGATCTATCAACGACAAATTGACCAGTCGTAATTATTCAATTTAAAATAAAATTAATTCTGCTATAAAGTAAATTTGCAAATTAAATAACATCAATCAGAAATCACGGAGTTTGTACTTTATTATTTTATTATACATAGACCTATGTATAAAAATGAAGTCAGAAGTCAATGTTATTTTATTAACTTATTTGAGTTGCTAGTTGTCCTCAGAAGATATCAATATATAAAACTATTACAAGGTTGCGAACAGGCCCATCAACAGAAATTTCGGGCCCCTGGGCAGGGGTGACACGGCCTCCGTTTTGATAATAATATTTTAAAAAGTTGATTGGCCAGCTCAGTCCGGGCCCCTAAAACTCGCCGGGCCCCTGGGCATTGGCTACCCCACTCGTCGGCACTGGTTGCGAACTTATATTATTATACGTTTCAAATTTGCAAACGTCTTGGTTTAGCACTGAATTTACCTAAAAATGCTTCAGCATTCAGATTGTCTGTTAAATCTTTTTTCAAATGCAAGCAGGACAAGATTGCTTAGACGCTTTTGTAACATTGATCTGCGATATGGGGTGAGCCTTCATGTGAGGGTTGAGAAACTGTTCTCACACACGGCTGTTGAAGCCCCAAATGCCAATGCTGCCCAAAACACCCAGATGTGAACTTCAATAAGATTCAATCTTTTATGCCCAAAAATTAGATAAGCTATATATGTAAGTAAAATAGCCTGAATGATTGCCAAAATATACAATTTTTAAGTTTTTATTATTATTAATTTATTGATGTTTTATAGCCGTTATTATTAAAATTTTGTCAAAAAGCTCAAAACATGCACGAGGGGGAGGGGTTCAGGTCATGAACGGGGGGGGGGACTCAGCCCCCTTGCCTCCCTCTGGCTACGGGCCTGGGGCCGGCCCTGCCTATGGGCCTATATGTCTGATGGCCAAATGTGGCTGTCCCGAAGCAATCGTTTTTGTTTATGTTATTTATATTTTTGTAAATATTTCTATATTTGTAAGTGTTGGTGGTTTTAGTGAAAAGTTTAAGGTAGAAAGAAACTTGACTATTATATCATATTAAACTCGCTAGTTTTTTCTATCTTAACATTTCTTTAAAATGTATTCATCAAATTTATAAACTTGAGTGAGAAACGGAACAAACTACGTGTACAGTGTTGAAGAAAACAAAAAGAAATTAAGGACTCATAAACTTCAAACCGTTGAGACAAAGATGGAAAGAATTAGACGTTCTGAAAGTGGTGAATCTTTTGCTTCTATCGGCCGTTCGTATGATATAAACAGGTCTTCGATATGTTCAACTTTTTTATTTCCCTCTACTTTCAAACATTCAACATTCGCACACATTTTCAGGAACCAATTATGTGAGAAAGTCGAGGGCCGCCTGTATATATATATATATATATATATATATATATATATATATATATATATATATATATATATATATCCTACCATGGGTGTCGCTAGAAATTTTTCCAGGGGGGGGGGCACACACACAATTTTTAATTTAACTGACAATGCATGCCATACAGGTTCATTGTTCAATTACATTTAAGTATAACATTAATTATTTATATTGAATTTAATAAATGCATTTGAAAATTCAAACATTTTGACAACAAACACAAGAAGGTTTAGATTTTAATTTTTTTTGTGTTAATTTGACCTTTTATAACCTGATTAGGCCTGCAAATATGCTCTTGGCTTTCAGCTTTCTTTTATCTGGCAACTCTTGTTGGTTTATAATCTTCTGCCACTGATTGGATTTTAAATAAATGCTAAATTAATTCAAACCCCTGATAAAAAGTATGATTTTAGAGCTGACAATGATGGAAACAGAGTTTTTAGATATGAATGGTTACCAGACTATTTACCGTGGCTTGTATGTTAAAAGGTGCATTTTGCAAATATTGCGTGTTGTTTCCACAAAAAAGTAATTCGAGCAAATCAGGGGGCATTTGTCACCAAACCATGCACAAAATTTAAAGATTTTAACGAAGATGCAATTAGCCAGATGCAAAGCAAATGGCACAAAGACTCATGAAGATGCAAGCAATTTTGCCAAAGCCAAAGCAGTTTCTGTAGATGAGCAGTTCAACTCATCATTTAGAAGACAATTTGAAGAAAATCGTAACTAACTGGGTCCCCCTTGAATACGCCAATTTATCCTACTAATAAAGTGCTTATCTTGTAGTCCGTGCAGTTTAGGAAAGCCGTCTCTATAAATAATCTATGACGTCATTTCCCGATGCTACAATTTTTTTTTTGCAGAATGGGAACGCCATCAATATAAATAAAAATCCTCTATGACGTCATTTCCCGATGGTACAATTTTTTATTGTCGTACTAATAAAGTTAACTCGCGCGCATGGTACTGGGAGCTGGTGAACTCAGGTGAACTTTATTTAGAATTTACATACTTGATATTTTACAACATATAATCATTTTTAAATAAAATCGGACAGTCAAGGCCGGTAACCCCTTTAAATAGTGAACCAAGTTCAGGTATGCATGAAATGAAATTCTTATGTGGGCCAGTTATCCAGCCTACCATTTATTATAAACATGTTCTCTGCCAGATAAGCACAAATGATGGTCTGATGACAGATGCTGTTGGTGTTTGTTCATTGCTCCTGGTCATAACTGGTCTTGGCAGACACACTAGCCCTTGGCTACATTGTAAGGAAAGGGGGAGTATATATTCTTTATTCAATACAAACATGGTAAGAAACCCATTTTTATTTTACAAATATTTTTTATAAATAATACTTTTCTCTCTTATCCCCCCCTCCTTAGAATTAATGTTTCTACTAAATGCCTAACACTTGCATTTATGTTAAAATGTCTAAATTTTGTACTGGCAAATTGAAATAATAAAATATTTCCTCTACAGAATTTTCAAGCCAAAATCCATTTGGATGGGTGTAATGAAACTAGTACTAAAACTTGGACTTTCTTTTTGAAGAACTCATATGTTATAATGGATATTAGCCAGCCAGAAGAAAAGCTAACACTCCACCAATCCATGACATGGTGCCAATGACCACAACATTCAACTGGTACAAGAAATTTAAAGACCATCCTACATTAACAGAAATAGTATAACAGTGATGCATTTTTTTTTCAATTTCACAGAAAAATCATTTAGTTATATTATGTGGGCCAGTTAGCCAGCCTACCATTTATTTTAAACATGTTCTCTGCCAGATAAACACACATGATGGTCTGATGACAGATGCTGTTGGTGTTTGTTCATTGCTCCTGGTCATAACTGGTCTTGGCAGACACACTATCCCTTGGCTACATTGTAAGGAAGGGGGAGTATATTTTTTTTATTCAATACAAACATGGTAAGTAACCCATTTTTGTTTTAGAAATATTTTTTATAAATAATACTTTTCTCTCTTATCCCCCGCTAACACTCTACCAATCCATGACATGGTGCCAATGACCACAACATTCAACTGGTACAAGAAATTAAAAGACCATCCTACATTAACAAAAATAGTATACGGTGATGCATTTTTTTTCAATTCCACAAAAAAATCATTTAGTTATATTATGTGGGCCAGTTATCCAGCCTACCATTTATTATAAACATGTTCTCTGCCAGATAAGCACAAATGATGGTCTGATGACAGATGCTGTTGGTGTTTGTTCATTGCTCCTGGTCATAACTGGTCTTGGCTTACACACTCGCCCTTGGCTACATTGTAAGAAGGGGGAGTATTTTTTTTAATTTAATATAAACATGGTAAGTAACCCATTTTTGATTTTACAAATATTTTTTATAAATAATACTTTTCTCTTCATTCCCCTCCCCCCTCCTTAGAATTAATGTTTCTACTAAATGCCTAACACTTGCATTCATGTTAAAATGTCTCAATTTTGTACTGGCAATTTAAAAAAAAAAAATTTTCCTCTGCAGATTTTTCAAGCCGAAATCCATTTGGATGGGTGTAATGAAACTGGTACTAAAACTTGGACATCCTTTTTGAAGAACTCGTATGTTATAATGGATATTAGCCAGCCAGAAGAAAAGCTAACGCTCCACTGATCCATGAAATTGTGCCAATGACCACAACATTGAACTGGTACAAGAAATTTATAGACCATCCTACATTAACAGAAATAGTATATGGAGATGCATTTGTTTTTTAATTTCACAAAAAAATCATTTAGTTATATTATGTGGGCCAGTTAGCCAGCCTACCATTTATTTTAAACATGTTCTCTGCCAGATAAGCACAAAAGATGGTCTGATGACAGATGCTGTTGGTGTTTGTTCATTGCTCCTGGTCATAACTGGTCTGGGCAGACATGTTAGCCTTTGGCTACATTGTAAGGAAGGGGGAGTATTTTTGTTTTATTTAATATAAACATGGTAAGTAACCCATTTTTGTTTTACAAATATTTTTAATAAATATGTCCTTTCTCTCTTATCCCCACCATCCCTAGAATTAAAGTTTCTACTAAAACGACTAACACTTGCATTGATGTTAATTTATTTCAATTTCGTACTGGCAACTCTGAAAAATTAAATATTTCCTCTGCAGATTTTTCAAGTCAAAAACAATTTGGATGGGTGTATTTAAACTGGTACTAAAACTTGGACATCCTTTTTGAAGAACTCGTATGTTATAATGGATATTAGCAAGCCAGAAGAAAAGCTAACACTCCACCAATCCATGACATGGTGCCAATGACCAAAACATTCAACTGGCACAAGAAATTAAAGGACCATCCTACATTAACAAAAATAGTATACGGTGATGCATTTTTTTTTTCAATTTCACAAAAAAATCATTTAGTTATATTATGTGGGCCATTTAGCCAGCCTACCATTTATTTTAAACATGTTCTCTGCCAGATAAGCACAAATGATGGTCTGATGACAGATGCTGTTGGTGTTTGTTCATTGCTCCTGGTCATAACTGGTCTTGGTAGACACACTAGCCCTTGGCTACATTGTAAGGAAGGGGGAGTATATTTTTTTTATTGAATACCAACGTGGTAAGTAACCCATTTTTGTTTTACAAATATTTTTTTATAATAATACTTTTCTCTCTTATCCCCCCCCCTTAGAATTAATGTTTCTACTAAATGACTAACACTTGCATTCATGTTAAAATGTCTCAATTTTGTACTGGCAATTTTGAAAAAATAAAATATTTCCTTTGCAGAATTTTCAAGCCAAATCCCATTTGGATGGGTGTAATGAAACTGGTACTAAAACTTGGACTTTCTTTTTACAGAACTCATATGTTATAATGGATATTAGCCAGCCAGAAGAAAAGCTAACACTCCACCAATCCATGACATGGTGCCAATGACCACAACATTGAACTGGTACATGAAATTAAAAGACCATCCAACATTAACAAAAATAATATAAGGTGATGCATTTTTTTTTCAATTTCACAAAAAAATCATTTAGTTATATTATGTGGGCCAGTTAGCCAGCCTACCATTTTTTTTAAACATGTTCTCTGACAGATAAGCACAAATGATGGTCTGATGACAGATGCTGTTGGTGTTTGTTCATTGCTCCTGGTCATAACTGGTCTTGGCAGACACACTAGCCCGTGGCTACATTGTAAGGAAGGGGGAGTATTTTTTCTTATTTAATATAAACATGGTAAATAACCCATTTTTGATTTTACAAATATTTTTCTAAATAATACTTTTCTCTCTATTCCCCCCCCCCCCCTCCTTAGAATTAATGTTTCTACTAAATGACTAACACTTGCATTCATGTTAAAATGTCTCAATTTTGTACTGGCAATTTTGAAAAATAAAATATTTCCTCTGCAGAATTTTCAAGCCAAAATACATTTGGATGGGTGAAATGAAAATGGTACTAAAACTTGGACATTCTTTTTGAAGAACTCGTATGTTATAATGGATATTAGCCAGCCAGAAGAAAAGCTAACACTCCACCAATCCATGACATGGTGCCAATGACCACAACATTCAACTGGTACAAACAATTTAAAGACCATCCTACATTAACTGAAGTAGTTTAGGGTGATGCATTTTTTTTCAATTTCACAAAAAAATCATTTAGTTATATTATGTGGGCCAGTTAGCCAGCCTACCATTTATTATAAACATGTTCTCTGCCAGATAAGCACAAATGATGGTCTGATGCCAGATGCAGTTGGTGTTTGTTCATTGCTCCTGGTCATAACTGGTCTTGGCAGTCACACTAGCCCTTGGCTACATTGTAAGGAAGGGGGAGTATTTTTTTTATTCAATACCAACATGGTAAGTAACCCATTTTTGTTTTACAAATATTTTCAATAAATAAGTTATTTTCTCTCGCCCCTCCCCCCCTTAGAATTAATGTTTCTACTAAAATGACTAACACTTGCATTCATGTCAATATGTCTCAATTTTGTACTGGAAATTTTGAAAAAAATAACTATATCCTCTGCAGACATTTCGAGCCAAAAACAATATGGATGGGTGTAATGAAACTGGTACTGCCTTTTGTTGAAACAATATATTACAATGGATATTAGCCAGCCAGAAGAAAAGCTAACACTCCACCAATCCATGCAATGGTGATAATGACCACAACATTTAACTGGTACAAGAAATATTCAATATTAACATGGTAAGTAACCTATTTTGGTTTTACAAATATTTTCAAAAAATAATAAATTTCTCCCCCCCCCCCCCACCCTCCCATAGAATTTAAGTTTATTCTAACACAACTAACCATTGCATTTGTGTTAATGTTTAAATTTGGTAATGACAATTTTAAAAAATAAACATTTCAGGATTTTCAATCTAAACACTTACTGGATGGGAGTTTTAAAGATAACAGTCTGCTGTTTGAGTGAGATTCTAGCTCCTGGCTATGATGAAAGGAGGGGAATTCCAATTCAAAAAGGTTAATAGCCCCTTCTTTTTACAAATATTTTCAATAGTTTGTCTTATATACTTAATTTTTAAATAAAATAATTTCTGCTTCATAATCATACTATTTGAATTCTTGGCAGATTTCAAACAGCAACCATCTTTTTTTGAGTGGAATAAGATTGTGATGGAAAGAATTAAGAAGCTTGGACCAATATCTGCAAAAGTACCATAAACCCCATTTCCCCAAATTTCTTTAGTTGATTTCAATAAACTGCTGCCACATTTGTAAATGAGTCTTACTTTTTTAATATTTTAGTTAAACTACATGTACATCTCTCTGTTGTTTTCTTATTGTTCAAACTTTATCAAAATCAATAAGTGACTTGATGTTAAAAAACATGATTAAAAATCCTCGGAAATTCAACTCTTATATTTTGGTTAAACAAAAACTGATAAACTATATTATCAATCACATTTGAATAGAATAAAGAACTCTAAAAATACATTTTAGATTTAACTATTTCTGTTTATTTATAACTCTTGAAATTCTCTATATATGTCTTTTTTATGTTCTTGTTATGCACGATGACATTATTACATTTCTTATAAAGATTATAGTACTAAAAATAAACCACTGACATTAACAAAAGTATAGGTTGTGTTCTTCAATTTCAAGAGATCAGTGAATGAAACCATAAATATTCAAATGACATACTAAAATATTTTGTTTATCATCCATTCTATAAAGAAGATAGTAAACACACTAAGAGTATTGAATTTTATACACTGGACTGAGGCTTAAATAAATAACACTGTCCACCCAAAATACTACAATTCAGTCATCCCCATCATTTAAACAATATAAGAAAAATGCACTTTTCATAATTTTATTCTTAAAAAGTGGCATGAAAAAAAACAGCATTCTATTTATCCTTACAAACACCATCTCTCTGATAGTTTTGAATATAAGCATAAAGAAGTATTTTAGTTTTATGTGACAACCCATAAATCTGCACGAGCATTTTATTTATTTTTTGTTTAGGAGTATATGTTGTGAGTCTTAGATTATGATCATTTATTTTCTCTTACATACATACAAAAAAAATGTAATTTTAAAAAGTAAATTTAAAAAAAAAATATTATAAAGCTTTATTTATGAAACATTGATATATTATCAAAATAATTTTCTTGTTTAGAAAAATAAAGCTATCAGTAGTTTAGATCTAAAAACAAATTATAATAAACGAAAAAACAATTCACTCACAATCAACTAAATAAAAGTTTTGTTACATTCATTTTAATCAATGAGATTTAGAAACAAATTGTTTATATTGAGACTACCGATCATCATAATTTGGTCCCTGGCAATTAATTTCAATTTGAAATGTGCGTCCACATAAAAATTCTGCACTTTTTTTTTACTTAAATGTCTGCAAACGTTCAATAAAAGCAACTTCAAATAAAGTGTGAAGCTAGTAAGGACAAGATTTATTTCAAAGTCTTTGTATGATACTCGTGGATACACCTGAATACACATGTTGAATTTGCCAAAAAAGTTTATGTATATCTTTTGCCATCAAGTTATCTGCGAACATTGTTATGAAAGAGAAGCTGAGCATGACTGCTGCTCATTCTTTAACACAATTGTGACAATTGTCGTGCATTCAAGGGACAGCATTCTGTAGTGTTTTCACGCTTTCCATCCTTCCTGTTGCCAAAGCCTCTCTGTGTATACAACGATGTGTGGATATGACATTAGCCTTTTACTAATACCAGTTATACCTTTTGCTCTATCAGAACTTTTCCCAACACATCTACCACCTTTTCTCTTGTATAAATTAGTACATAATAAGAATACATTCTGAAACTGTAAGATATGCTATATGCTAGCAAAATAAAAAGTCTCCAGGCTGAGATCGAAGAGGTCGGTATAACCCTTACCTGCCGTTGGTAGAAGTGGAGGACCATTTGTTTCGGAGAATATCACAAAATAATTTGGTATTTTGTGATCTCTCCTTCCTGGTCTGAGAGACATACCATGATCCACGGGGGATGGATCATAGGTGTTCTCTAGTCAGGAAAAAAAAACCATTACTTGCGAGGGTGGTGGTACTGTGGTCAATGAGGACTATCCGAGACCGCAGTATTCACAGCTGGCGGTGGTGACGGATGTGGTCGGCACACAACACCCTTCCACTCCGTCCCACTCAAGCACACCTGCGCAGCTTGCCATTTCCGGCTGAGGGTACAGGCACACTACACCCTCCCCTCTGTCCGAGTGGCAGGAAAAACCCCTTTCCTTGCCATTCTGGCCGACCGGCAGTACACACACCCTGCTGGTCTGGCCGGTTTGGCAAGGATTAAAACCCATCTTTCTGCCATCCCTGCAGATGATAGCGGTCACACTCACCCCGCCGCTCTGTAGGCATGGCAGACGTGCATCAACGCCGCTATCAATGTTGGTGTGGTAGGCACACTACACCCTACCATGCTGGCAATGGCGGCGTTAAAAAAAAAAAAAAAAAAAAAAAAGAAAAAAAAATGGTAGAAGTGGAGGGTGTTTGCTCACCTCGGCATTCTTCAGCTAATGGCAGGACCAAGAACACCTCTCCTTTCTGGCAGTTTGGTTGGTATTACCCTGCCTAGGTACCCGGTTGGCAGGGGGGTGTACTCAAACACCGTGAGGGGGGGCGAAAGAATGTAATTAACCGTTTGGCATCTAACAAATTTCGTACGATTGCAATATTTCGCAATATCAGCTGATTTTTCAATTACTGTACATTTGCAAATAAAAGCATTCGATACGAACTTTCTAGAATTTTGTATTGTCATCTTCTCAAATTGGGTGTGAGTGAGCCGCCAATTGCGTGTGTGTCACCAAATGTGTGTGTGTCCCAATTGTGTGTTTGTGTGTGTGTCAACAAATGCCTGGGAAAGCGAAAAATCTACTGCCACGGATTGTACTTAAAATGTTGTGTGTCGTTAAAATCCCTACAGTACACTAAAACTTCTACCGATGTCTGAAAGACATTGATCTCATGTTAGTCAAAAATGACAGTGGACACAACAAATGATATTGTTTTGACCATATGTAGCTTGCAGTGTGTTGTGTAACTCTCGAACTTATCGACTTGTTTTGGAGAGGTTGTGTCAAATGTTAGCTGCAACATTTTTTTTGGATTGCTCAGGTTATATTTGAGTATACAGTGTGTTCATAGCAAAATAAATATGTGTTTACAACAGTAACAAGGAAAAACACAGTTATGATTAAATGAGTTTTCAAGCTCTAAACTAAAATGGTCATCGTCTTTTTTGTAAACACTGCCCACAGTTACTGCTTTGACTCAGTTTAACTTATAGGCCTAGTGTATACTGTAACTGGTGGACTTCGTGGTTGATTCAGATGTTCGCTGTGATATTTCTACGTGCATTGTTTAGGTTACATTTTCATTGTGCTAAGGGGGCATCCCTATGGGACTTTAATTTAACCGTACCTCACCCCTTCCCCAACACGTGACAATTACCATCTCTAAATAACTTAAGGAAAATCTTCTTGACCTCAGCGTGTCTGCTCTGACAAGGTTACATATAGGTAAATGACATAATTATAGACGTTGGCCACGTGCGGACATTGTTTACATTATATACTAAGAACGAATTCTGTGGAAAAACGTATAATTTAAAAACAAAAGTCGTAGTCGTGAATTGCCAGTCTTTGCTTATTGAGTATGCTTTGTGATATAAACATTGGGACTGACTGGGAGTATAATATTGCTAGCCGAGAAAAAAAATAATGTTCAGCAATTGCATTGGCTTAAGCATTAACACAATATAGAGCGTAGAAAATGTTATAAATATGTAATCTTAATTGCGGATAAATTATGTTTAAACTAATGTGTGAAGAACGAGGTCTTCAGGTAATAAAAAAATGGGCAAAATGAAATGTCTGTCGATATAAGAGATCATGTTATTTAACATGTCTGGCGTGGAAATTGATAGGTAGAATAAAGCCACTGCTAGTCTTGATCTTAGGCTAGAGTCATTCATGCGGCGCGCCGTCTGTTGATCTGCATTAACCCTTCGAGCAACACAGGACAAAAGCCAATTCTTTGTAACACAAGAGGCGACTTATCTGACCAGGTCAACAACAACAAGTAATAGATTTTTAGCTCAAGGTCAATACTGACCATAACTTATAACTCTCACCCCAGGCGCACATTGTATCACAGAAAAAAACAAACTATAACATTTTGGCTATGTATTTTTAAAAATTATCATTTGAGCTTTCTCATTTAACAAAAACATGTCCTACATTCAGTTCAATGATTTATTTGAGTCATATCATTATTAAGTTGGTCTAAATGACTTGAATAAATATTTCGGGTTTTTTTTCCAGATACCTCAGCTCGCACCCCACAATTTAGCTCATCTCGATAGAATAGGATTACCATGCAGTAGAGACCACGGGGCGTTTGGGGGGGGATGGGTGAAGGTGCCAAAACATGGAATTTTTATCTTCTAACTGTAACAAAACTTGTCATTCGCCATTAGCTTGGCCTACTTTTTATTTTCTGCTAAGGCAACCTCTGCTTCCAATGATGAACACGTCGATCTGTGAAGTCCCGATAAGAATGAGACGCTACTCTCTGAGATTCTAAAAACCACTATGGGACTGTTTATGTATTGCCTTTCCTTACATCCCCACCATAGCCGAAAGTACATTAAACACCGACCAAATAACAGAGTTTAACCGAATTCATTACATTTTGCACGTCTTGGGATGGCGTTTTCAGGTTGCCACTAACAATAGTCACGTGTATGGACTATTTTTTGTAACATGTCTGTTGAAAAAAAATCTTTTTCTCGTGTTACTCCAACTGACTGGCAAGGGAACAATGAACGTGTCACTCTGTATTATTTGACACTACATGGAAAGAATGAAGTCCATTTCATTGACTTAAAAGAATGGCCGAAAATGAACAATAATTGAGAGTTATGGGAATATGTCAGAGCATATGGGAATATGTGCCAATTGATTCTACTCCTGTTTAGTATTTGGCGAATAGGCTTTCTGTTTATTTTCAACCAAGTAAGGTCAAATTTTTACGCATCAGTAAATTCTACTCCTATTTTTCAATGTTTGAAACGGACTATAAGCTTCGTTTCAATTTTCTGCTATACAATGATCAACTGCCATGTATAAGTAGATACAACTCTATGTCGATTATCGAAAAAGAGAAATAAGGAGAGAGAGAGAGAGAGAGAGAGAGAGAGAGAGAGAGAGAGAGAGAGAGAAAGAATGGAAATATATAGGTACTTATGGGAATATGCTGGAGTATATGGGGATATGTGATATATATATATATATATATATATATATATATATATATATATATATTAGGGTGGTGCTTAGGAACCACTAAAAATTAAAACCTTGATTTCTTTAGGTCTCACCCCTTTAAATTGTTCCTTTGGATGTAGAAACATCTAGAAAAAAAATTGGTGCTGATATCTTAATATTTAGAGGTAGCTCAATGAAGCCAAAGTTTAGGTAGGCCACGTTCAACAAATCAACAGATAGTAGCTTGATGTCCTCTGGCTCCTCATTACCGCTTTCATTCATGGAATTTACCATGCGTCTTTTTGTTTCCGCTGATACCTGATCATCGAAGAATGCCAACCCAACCAATTCAGGGGACGGGTACCAGAGGTGCTTTGAAAACTTGTTGGATGCAGCACTGGAAACAGCTCTGTTGATTCCGGAGTAGCTGAGAATTGATTGGAGCAACAGCATATCATTGTATGGAGCAGCGGGTGCCAGATTAGCCGTGAACCAGGCTCTCATGTAGACACGTACAATAAAGATGCACAGCTCTTGAAGACCTCTCTCTTCCTTGGCTGTCAGTCTGAATCGCCCTATGAACATCCATATCTTCAGGCTGTACAGAACCTTCGACATCCAGCGACCATGGTGCACTGCTCCAGGAGCAATGAAGTGCACTCCTCTTTCAGGCAAGACCCCAAGAAATAGCAGAGCAAGTTCCAGGAACTCTCGATAATCATCTCTTGGCTGCTGCTCTTGAATATGCTTCTTAGCAAATTCAATCAGAGAGTTGTGCACATCTTCTAGCGAAGTAGACACGGCTGAATTTGTCAGTGATGTTTCATAGTTTTCTCTGTCAATGAACTGCCAATGATCCTTGAAGCGTTTGGAATAGCAGAACCTCAGGAGATAAGTGGCACCTAACAGACCTGGAAGACTGCGCCCATAATCAGTTCCATAATGTGATGTTTGCAAGCAAGTGATAGAAGACCTCGCTGAAGTTTTGCTCCAGCAGGATGCAGGATTGCAGGTACCACTAATCCGAGCAGTGTTGGAACTAGTAGTATCAAAGCACATGCCTCTGATCTTGTCACTAACACCCCAGTCTTGCAGAGCTTGAAAGACAGCTCCGGCCAGTGCAGCACCATTTCCGGGAGGCAGTTTCGCAACAGTTAACAACTGTGATGCTCCTTTCCCAGAAACAATTACAGGAAGTCTATCGATGCATTCTTTATTTGTGAGATCCGGAATCAACTTTCCATCCCAATGCATAACCATAGGATAATCAGCTTGGCAAGTTGCCAATAGTTTCTAGGTGGTGTAGGTAGGCCTATATTGTGTTGCTAATAGTTTCTTTGTCTAGGCCTACTAGGCGTGCTGTGTATTAAATTACCACTTCCAGGCCTATTTACAGGTTTTATATGTTTAGTACAGCAGTGTAGGACAATCCACATAACTTGAATTAATATTATACAGTGTTATACACACAACAACAGTGCAGTACACTATGTATTTTCATCACGGTTCAATACTCCTAAACTTTGACGCCATTGAGCTACCAGTAAACATGAACTGAATACCTTAATATTTTATTTTAAGAGTTTCTATATATAAACGAACAAAAATAGGGGGTGAGAGCAGAGATTTTTGAAAGTTCGTTTCTAAGCACCACCCTAATATATATATACATAGAGAGAGAGAGAGAAAGAGACTAAAATAGGGAGAACGAGAGAGAAAGAGAATGGGAAAAGTTTGGAGCTTATGGGAAAATGTAGGAGCTTATGGGAATATGTAGGATTTTATGAGAATATGTGCGAGCTTATGGGAAAATTTACGAGCTTATGGGAATATTAGGAGCTTATGGTAATATGTAGGAGCTTATGGGAATATGTGGGAGCATACGGGAATATGTCGGAGCTTATGGGAATATTAGGTGCTTATGGGAATATGTAGGAGCTTATGTGAATATTAGGAGCTTATGTGAATATGTAGGAGCTTGTGGTAATATGTAGTGGCTTATGGGAACATTAGGTGCTTATCGGAATATGTGGGAGCTAATGGGAATATTTAGAAGCATATGAGAAAATTTATTAGCTTTTTGGAATATTAGGAGATTATGGGAACATGTAGAAGCTTGTAGTAATATGTAGGAGCTTATGGGAATATGTGGGAACTTATGGGAATATGTTGGGGCTTATGGGAATATGTAGCAGTTTATATAAATAAGTAGGAGCATATGGAAATAAGCAGGAGTCTATGAAAATATGTGGGAGCTTATGGGAATATTTAGGAGCTTATGGGAATATGTAGGAGCTTATGAGAATGTTTTGGAGTTTATGGGAATATAAGCTCCTAATATGTAGGAGCTTGTGGTAATATGTAGTAGCTTATGGGAATATTAGGAGCTTTTGGGAATATGTGGGAGCTAATGTGATTTTTAGAGAGTTTATGGTAATATGTATGAGCTTATGGGAATATGTGGAAGCTTGGGGAAATGTGTAGGAGCTTATGAAAATATTTAGGAGCTTATGGGAATATGTAGGAGCTTATAGGAATATTTCGGAGTATATGGGAAAAAGTGGAAGCTTATGGGAATATGTGCCAATTTATTCTTCTCCTGTTTAGTATTTGTCGAATAGGCTTTCTGTTTATTTTTATCCAAGTAAGGTCAAATTTTTACGCATCAGTAAATTCTACTCCTATTTTTCAATGTTTGAAACGGACTATAAGTTCATTTCAATTTTCTTCTATACCATGATCAACTGCAATGTATAAGTAGACTCAACTCTATGTCAATTATCGAAAAAGAGAGAAAAGGAGAGAGAGAGATAGATAATGGGAATATATGGATACTTATGTGAATATGCGGGAGCATATGGGAATATGTAGGAGCTTGTGGTAATATGTAGGAGTTTATGGGAATATATATATATATATATATATACATAAATATTTACAGAGAGAGAATTAGAGAGAGAGAGAGAGAGAGAGAGAGAAGGAAAGAGAGACTGAAATAACGATAAAGTGAGAAAGAATGGGAATATTTGGGAGATTATGGGAATTTTAGGGAGTTTAGGGGAATATTATGAACTTATTGGAATTTGTGTTAGCCTATCTAAATATGTAGGAGCTAAGTAGAAAATTAAGGAGCTTATGGGAATATTAGGAGCTTATGGGAATATGTAGGACCTTGTGGTAATATGTAGGTGATTATCGGAATATGTGGGACCTTATGATAATATGAAGAAGCTTATGGGAATAAGTTGGAGCTTATGGGAATATGTGCCTATTGATTATACCACTGTTTACTATTTGGCGAATGGGACTATAGGCTTTGTGTTTATTTTCAACCACGTAAGGTCCAATTTTTACGAATCAGTAAATTCTACTACTATTTTGCACAATTTGAAACGGACTATAAGCTTCGTTTCAATTTTCTGCTGTAAAATGATCAACTACCATGCATAAGTAGATTCAACTCTATGTCAATTATCGAAAAAGAGGGATAAGGAAAGAGAAAGAGAGAGAGAGAGTGAGAGAGAAAGAATTGGAATATATGGGAACTTATGGGAAAATGCGAGAGAAAGAGAGTAACAGACAGAGAAGGAGAAAGAGACTGAAATAAGGAGAAAGAGAGAGAGAGAGAGAGAATGGGAATATTTGGGAGCTTATGGGAAAATGTAGGAGCTTATGGGAATATGTAGTAGCTTTTGGGAATATTAGGACCTTTATGGGAATATGTAGGAGCTTATGAGAATATTATGGAACTTATGGGAATATGTATGAGCTTATGGGAATATGTGGGAGCTTATAGTATTATTTAGGAGCTTATGAGATTATTAGCTTATTGGAATATTAGGGGATTATGGGAATATGTTGAAGCTTGTGCTAATATGTAGGAGCTTATGGGAATATGTGGGAGCTTATGAGAATATTAGGAGATTATGGGAATATGTGGGAGTTTATGGTAATATTTAGGAGCTTATGAGAAAATGTATTAGCTTTTTTGGAATATTAGGAGATTATGTAGGAGCTTGTGGTAATATGTAGGAGCTTATGGGAATATGTAGGAGCTTATGAGAGTAAGTGTGGGCTTATGGGAATATGTAGCAGTTTATATAAATAGGTAGGAGCTTATGGGAATATGTAGGAGCTTATGAGAATGTTTTGGAGCTTATGGGAATATTAGTAGCTTATGTGAATATGTAGGAACTTGTGGTAAAATGTAGTAGCTTATGGGAATATTAGGTGCTTATGAGAATATGTGGGAGCTTATGGGAATATGTAGGAGCTTATGAGAAAATTTATTAGCTTTTTGGAATATTAAGGATTATGGGAATATGTAGGAGTTTGTGGTAACATGTAAGAGCTTATGGGAAAATGTGGGAGCTTTTGGGAATAAGTGGGAGCTTATGGGAATATGTCAGAGTTTATGGGAATATGTAGGAGCTTATGGGAATATGTAGGAGTTTATGGGAATATGTGGGAGCTTATAGGAATACGTAGGAGCTTATGGGAATATGCAGGAGCTTATGAGAAATGTTTGGAACTTATAGGAATATTAGGAGCTTATGTGAATATGTAGGAGCTTGTGGTAATATGTAGGAGCTTATTGGAATATGTGGAAGCTTATGGGAATAAGTGGGAGTATTGGCGGGTATGTAGGAGTTTATGGGAATAAGTAGGAGCTTATGGTAATATTGGGTGCTTTTGGGAATATGTAGGAGCTTATGGGAATATTAGGGAGCTTATGGAAATATGTAGGAGCTTATTAGAAAATTTTGGAGCTTATTCGAATATTAGGAGCTTATGGGAATATGTAGGAGCTTATAGGAATATGGTGGAGCTTATGAGAAAATTTTGGAGCTTATGGGAATATTAGGAGCTTATTGAAATATGTGGGAGTTAATGTTAATTTTAGGGAGATTATGGAAATATGTCGGAGCTTATGGGAATATGTAGGAGCTTGTGGTATTATGTAGGAGCTTATGGGAATATGTGGGAGCTTATGGGAATATGTGGGAGCTTATGGGAATATGTAGGAGCTAATGAGAAAATTTACGAGCTTATGGGAATATTAGGAGCTTTTGATAATATGGAGGAGCTTGTGGTAATATGTAGGAGTTCATGGGAATATGTGGGAGCATCTGGGAATATGTTGGATCTTATGGGAATATGTAGGAGCTTATGGGAATATGTAGGAGCTTATGGGAATATGTGGGAGAATACGGGAATATTTCGGAGCTTATGGGAATATTAGGTGCTTAGGGGAATATGTAGGAGTTTATGGGAATATTAGGAGCTTATGTGAACATGTAGGAGCTTGTTGTAATATGTAGTAGCTTATGGGAATATTAGTTGCTTATCGGAATATGTGGGAGCTAAAGGGAATATGTAGGAGCTTATGAGAAAAATTTATTAGCTTTTTGGAATATTAGGAGATTATGGTAATATGCAGGAGCTTATGAGAAAAGTTTGGAGCTTATGGGAATAGGCAGGAGCTTATGTGAATATGTAGGAGCTTGTGGTAATATGTAGTAGCTTATGGGAATATTAGGAGCTTATGGAAATATGTAGGAGCTTATGAAAATATTTAGGAGCTTATGGGAATATTAGGAGCTTATGGGAATATGTAGGAGCTTATAGGAATATGTCGGAGCATATGGGAAAAAGTGGAAGCTTATGGGAATATGTGCCAATTGATTCTTCTCCTTTTTAGTATTTGTCGAATAGGCTTTCTGTTTATTTTTATCCAAGTAAGGTCAAATTTTTACGCATCAGTAAATTCCACTCCTATTTTTTAATGTTTGAAACGGACTATAAGTTCGTTTCAATTTTCTGCTATACAATGATCAACTGCCATTTATAAGTAGATTCAACTCTATGTCAATTATTGAAAAAGAGAGAAAAGGAGAGAGAGAGAGAGAGAGAGAGAGAGAGAGAGAGAGAGAGAGAATGGGAATATATGGATACTTATGTGAATATGTGGGAGCATATGGGAATATGCGGGATCTTATGGTAATATGTGATATATATATATATATATATATATATATATATATATATATATATATACTGAGAGAGAATTAGAGAGAGAGAGAGACAGAGAGAGAGAGAGAGAGAGAGAGAGACAGAGAAGGAAAGAGAGATTGAAAGAAGGAGAAAGAGAGAGAGAGAATGGGAATATTTGGGAGATTATGGGAATCTTAGGGAATTTATGGGAATATTATGAACTTATTGGAATAAGTAGGAGCATATGGAAATAAGCAGGAGTCTATGAAAATATGTGGGAGCTTATGGGAATATTTAGGAGCTTATGGGAATATGTAGGAGCTTATGAGAATGTTTTGGAGTTTATGGGAATATTAGGAGCTTATACGAATATGTAGGAGCTTGTGGTAATATGTAGTAGCTTATGGGAATATTAGGAGCTTTTGGGAATATGTGGGAGCTAATGTGATTTTTAGAGAGTTTATGGTAATATGTATGAGCTTATGGGAATATGTGGAAGCTTGGGGAAATGTGTAGGAGCTTATGAAAATATTTAGGAGCTTATGGGAATATGTAGGAGCTTATAGGAATATTTCGGAGTATATGGGAAAAAGTGGAAGCTTATGGGAATATGTGCCAATTTATTCTTCTCCTGTTTAGTATTTGTCGAATAGGCTTTCTGTTTATTTTTATCCAAGTAAGGTCAAATTTTTACGCATCAGTAAATTCTACTCCTATTTTTCAATGTTTGAAACGGACTATAAGTTCATTTCAATTTTCTTCTATACCATGATCAACTGCAATGTATAAGTAGACTCAACTCTATGTCAATTATCGAAAAAGAGAGAAAAGGAGAGAGAGAGATAGATAATGGGAATATATGGATACTTATGTGAATATGCGGGAGCATATGGGAATATGTAGGAGCTTGTGGTAATATGTAGGAGTTTATGGGAATATATATATATATATATATATACATAAATATTTACAGAGAGAGAATTAGAGAGAGAGAGAGAGAGAGAGAGAAGGAAAGAGAGACTGAAATAACGATAAAGTGAGAAAGAATGGGAATATTTGGGAGATTATGGGAATTTTAGGGAGTTTAGGGGAATATTATGAACTTATTGGAATTTGTGTTAGCCTATCTAAATATGTAGGAGCTAAGTAGAAAATTAAGGAGCTTATGGGAATATTAGGAGCTTATGGGAATATGTAGGACCTTGTGGTAATATGTAGGTGATTATCGGAATATGTGGGACCTTATGATAATATGAAGAAGCTTATGGGAATAAGTTGGAGCTTATGGGAATATGTGCCTATTGATTATACCACTGTTTACTATTTGGCGAATGGGACTATAGGCTTTGTGTTTATTTTCAACCACGTAAGGTCCAATTTTTACGAATCAGTAAATTCTACTACTATTTTGCACAATTTGAAACGGACTATAAGCTTCGTTTCAATTTTCTGCTGTAAAATGATCAACTACCATGCATAAGTAGATTCAACTCTATGTCAATTATCGAAAAAGAGGGATAAGGAAAGAGAAAGAGAGAGAGAGAGTGAGAGAGAAAGAATTGGAATATATGGGAACTTATGGGAAAATGCGAGAGAAAGAGAGTAACAGACAGAGAAGGAGAAAGAGACTGAAATAAGGAGAAAGAGAGAGAGAGAGAGAGAATGGGAATATTTGGGAGCTTATGGGAAAATGTAGGAGCTTATGGGAATATGTAGTAGCTTTTGGGAATATTAGGACCTTTATGGGAATATGTAGGAGCTTATGAGAATATTATGGAACTTATGGGAATATGTATGAGCTTATGGGAATATGTGGGAGCTTATAGTATTATTTAGGAGCTTATGAGATTATTAGCTTATTGGAATATTAGGGGATTATGGGAATATGTTGAAGCTTGTGCTAATATGTAGGAGCTTATGGGAATATGTATGAGCTTATGGAAATATTAGGAGCTTATGGGAATATGTGGGAGTTTATGGTAATATTTAGGGGCTTATGAGAAAATTTATTAGCTTTTTGGAATATTAGGAGATTATGGGATTATGTAGGAGCTTGTGGTAATATGTAGAGCTTAGTGGGAATATGTAGGAGCTTATGAGAGTAAGTGTGGGCTTATGGGAATATGTAGCAGTTTATATAAATAGGTAGGAGCTTATGGGAATATGTAGGAGCTTATGAGAATGTTTTGGAGCTTATGGGAATATTAGTAGCTTATGTGAATATGTAGGAACTTGTGGTAAAATGTAGTAGCTTATGGGAATATTAGGTGCTTATGAGAATATGTGGGAGCTTATGGGAATATGTAGGAGCTTATGAGAAAATTTATTAGCTTTTTGGAATATTAAGGATTATGGGAATATGTAGGAGTTTGTGGTAACATGTAAGAGCTTATGGGAAAATGTGGGAGCTTTTGGGAATAAGTGGGAGCTTATGGGAATATGTCAGAGTTTATGGGAATATGTAGGAGCTTATGGGAATATGTAGGAGTTTATGGGAATATGTGGGAGCTTATAGGAATACGTAGGAGCTTATGGGAATATGCAGGAGCTGTAGGAGAAATGTTTGGAACTTATAGGAATATTAGGAGCTTATGTGAATATGTAGGAGCTTGTGGTAATATGTAGGAGCTTATTGGAATATGTGGAAGCTTATGGGAATAAGTGGGAGTATTGGCGGGTATGTAGGAGTTTATGGGAATAAGTAGGAGCTTATGGTAATATTGGGTGCTTTTGGGAATATGTAGGAGCTTATGGGAATATTAGGGAGCTTATGGAAATATGTAGGAGCTTATTAGAAAATTTTGGAGCTTATTCGAATATTAGGAGCTTATGGGAATATGTAGGAGCTTATAGGAATATGGTGGAGCTTATGAGAAAATTTTGGAGCTTATGGGAATATTAGGAGCTTATTGAAATATGTGGGAGTTAATGTTAATTTTAGGGAGATTATGGAAATATGTCGGAGCTTATGGGAATATGTAGGAGCTTGTGGTATTATGTAGGAGCTTATGGGAATATGTGGGAGCTATGGGAATATGTGGGAGCTTATGGGAATATGTAGGAGCTAATGAGAAATTCTCATTTACGAGCTTATGGGAATATTAGGAGCTTTTGATAATATGGAGGAGCTTGTGGTAATTATGTAGGAGTTCATGGGAATATGTGGGAGCATCTGGGAATATGTTGGATCTTATGGGAATATGTAGGAGCTTATGGGAATATGTAGGAGCTTATGGGAATATGTGGGAGAATACGGGAATATTTCGGAGCTTATGGGAATATTAGGTGCTTAGGGGAATATGTAGGAGTTTATGGGAATATTAGGAGCTTATGTGAACATGTAGGAGCTTGTTGTAATATGTAGTAGCTTATGGGAATATTAGTTGCTTATCGGAATATGTGGGAGCTAAAGGGAATATGTAGGAGCTTATGAGAAAAATTTATTAGCTTTTTGGAATATTAGGAGATTATGGTAATATGCAGGAGCTTATGAGAAAAGTTTGGAGCTTATGGGAATAGGCAGGAGCTTATGTGAATATGTAGGAGCTTGTGGTAATATGTAGTAGCTTATGGGAATATTAGGAGCTTATGGAAATATGTAGGAGCTTATGAAAATATTTAGGAGCTTATGGGAATATTAGGAGCTTATGGGAATATGTAGGAGCTTATAGGAATATGTCGGAGCATATGGGAAAAAGTGAAGCTTTATGGGAATATGTGCCAATTGATTCTTCTCCTTTTTAGTATTTGTCGAATAGGCTTTCTGTTTATTTTTATCCAAGTAAGGTCAAATTTTTACGCATCAGTAAATTCCACTCCTATTTTTTAATGTTTGAAACGGACTATAAGTTCGTTTCAATTTTCTGCTATACAATGATCAACTGCCATTTATAAGTAGATTCAACTCTATGTCAATTATTGAAAAAGAGAGAAAAGGAGAGAGAGAGAGAGAGAGAGAGAGAGAGAGAGAGAGAGAGAATGGGAATATATGGATACTTATGTGAATATGTGGGAGCATATGGGAATATGCGGGATCTTATGGTAATATGTGATATATATATATATATATATATATATATATATATATATATATATATATATACTGAGAGAGAATTAGAGAGAGAGAGAGACAGAGAGAGAGAGAGAGAGAGAGAGACAGAGAAGGAAAGAGAGATTGAAAGAAGGAGAAAGAGAGAGAGAGAATGGGAATATTTGGGAGATTATGGGAATCTTAGGGAATTTATGGGAATATTATGAACTTATTGGAATTTGTGTTAGCCTATGGAAATATGTAAGAGCTAATTAGAAAATTAAGGAGCTTATGGGAATATTAGGATCTTTTTGGAATATGTAGGAGCTTGTGGTAATATGTAGGAGTTTATGGGAATATGTGAGAGCTTATGAGAATATGTGGTAGCTTATGGGAATAAGGTTGGAGCTTATGGGAATATGTGCCTATTGATTGTACGCTTGTTTAGTATTTGGCGAATGGGACTATAGGCTTTGTGTTTATTTTCAACCACGTAAGGTCATATTTTTACGAATAATTGAATTCTACTGCTATTTTACAAAATTTGAAACGGACTATAAGCTTCGTTTCAATTTTCTGCTGTAAAATGATCAACTACCATGCATAAAAATATTCAACTCTATGTCAATTATCGAAAAAGAGGGATAAGGAAAGAGAAAGAGAGAGTGAGAGAGAAAGAATTGGAATATATGGGAACTTATGGGGAAATTTGAGAGAAAGAGAGTAAGAGACAGAGAAGGAGAAAGAGACTGAAATAAGGAGAAAGAGAATGTAAAAATTTGGGAGCTTATGGGAAAATGTAGGAGCTTATGGGAATATGTAGTAGCTTTTGGGAATATTAGGACCTTTATGGGAATATGTAGGAGCTTATGAGAATATTTTGGAACTTATGGGAATATGTATGAGCTTATGGGAATATGTTGGAGCTTATAGTATTATTTAGGAGCTTATGAGATTATTAGCTTTTTGGATTATTAGGAGATTATGGGAATATGTAGAAGTTTGTGCTAATATGTAGGAGCTTATGGGAATATGTGGGACCTTATGAGAATATTAGGAGCTTATGGGAATATGTGGGAGTTTATGGTAATATTTAGGAGCTTATGAGAAAATTTATTAGCTTTTTTGGAATATTAGGAGATTATGGGAATATGTAGGATTTTATGGGAATAAGTAGGAGCTTATGGGAATATTTGGTGCTTATGGGAATATGTAGGAGCTAATGGGAATATTACGGAGCTTATGGGAATATGTAGGAGCTTATGAGAAAATTTTGGAGCTTATGGGAATATTAGGAGCTTATGGGAATATGTAGGAGCTTATGGGAATATGTAGGAGCTTATGAGAAAATTTTGGAGCTTATGGGAATATTAGGACCTTATGGGAATATGTGGGAGCTAATGTGAATTTTAGGGAGATTATGGGAATATGTCGGAGCTTATGGGAATATGTAGGAGCTTATGGGAATATGTAGGAGTATATGGGAATATGTCGCAGCTTTTGGAAATATGTAGCAGCTTATGGGAATATTTGGGAGCTTATGGAAATAAGTGGGAACTTATGGGAATATATATGAGCTTATGGGAATATGTGGGAAATTATGTGAATATGTAGGAGTTAATGAGAAAATTTAGGAGCTTTTTGGAATATTAGGAGCTTATGGAAATATGTAGGAGCTTGTGATTATATGTAAGAGCTGATGGGAATATGTGGGAGCTTATTGGAATAAGTGGGAGCTTATGGGAATATGTAGGAGTTTATGGGAATAAGTAGGAGCTTATGGGAATATTATGTGCTTATAGGAATATGTAGGCACTTATGGGAATATCAGGGAGCTTATGGGAATATGTAGGAGCTTTTGAGAAAATTTTGGAGCTTATGGGAATATTAGGAGTTTATGGGAATATGTAGGAGCTTGTGATAATATGTAGTAGCTTATGGGAATATTAGGAGCTTATGGGAATATGTAGGAGCTTATCACTTGTTTCATAAAAATAGTTAATTTTGAAGTACACTAAGTATTACAAGCTAGTGTTTGATTCGAGTTTTACATGTAAGGCTTATGGGAATATTTGGGAGCTTATGGAAATAAGTGGGAACTTATGGGAATATATATGAGCTTATGGGAATATGTGGGAGCTTATGTGAATATGTAGGAGTTAATGAGAAAATTTAGGAGCTTTTTGGAATATTAGGAGCTTATGGAAATATGTAGGAGCTTGTGATTATATGTAAGAGCTTATGGAAATATGTGGGAGCTTATTGGAATAAGTGGAAGCTTATGGGAATATGTAGGAGTTTATGGGAATAAGTAGGAGCTTATGGGAATATCATGTGCTTATAGGAATATGTAGGCACTTATGGGAATATTACGGAGCTTATGGGAATATGTAGGAGCTTTTGAGAAAATTTTGGAGCTTATGGGAATATTAGGAGCTTATGGGAATATGTAGGAGCTTGTGATAATATGTAGTAGCTCATGGGAATATTAGGAGCTTATGGGAATATGTAGGAGCTTATCACTTGTTTCATAAAAATAGTTAATTTTGAAGTACACTAAGTATTACAAGCTAGTGTTTGATTCGAGTTTTACATGTAAGGCTTATGGGAATATTTGGGAGCTTATGGAAATAAGTGGGAACTTATGGGAATATATATGAGCTTATGGGAATATGTGGGAGCTTATGTGAATATGTAGGAGTTAATGAGAAAATTTAGGAGCTTTTTGGAATATTAGGAGCTTATGGAAATATGTAGGAGCTTGTGATTATATGTAAGAGCTGATGGGAATATGTGGGAGCTTATTGGAATAAGTGGAAGCTTATGGGAATATGTAGGAGTTTATGGGAATAAGTAGGAGCTTATGGGAATATCATGTGCTTATAGGAATATGTAGGCCCTTATGGGAATATTACGGAGCTTATGGGAATATGTAGGAGCTTTTGAGAAAATTTTGGAGCTTATGGGAATATTAGGAGCTTATGGGAATATGTAGGAGCTTGTGATAATATGTAGTAGCTCATGGGAATATTAGGAGCTTATGGGAATATGTAGGAGCTTATCACTTGTTTCATAAAAATAGTTAATTTTGAAGTACACTAAGTATTACAAGCTAGTGTTTGATTCGAGTTTTACATGTAAGGCCGAGAGTTTTCTAGTAGTGTCGTTATACAGAAACGCCCCTCCCCCTTCCACTCAAATGTTGGCATGGGACTTTCACGGAGAAGGCATTTAATTGAATTCATGGTTACACTGTATTAGTGAAAATGTGTTGTCTTGTGCAAAATATTTCAACTAAAATGACAATTAAGACCGATTTAAAAAGAAAAAAAAACATTTAGAAAAATCATTTTAAGTACAAGTACGTGTTTGATTTAAATCTATTTTTTCGAAAAACATAACATTACTGTAAATTAGTACCCTAACATTTTTTATTATTTTATGAAAGCCATAAAAAAAAATTAATGCCAATGAAGTGTAGAATTTTTCTGCAGCCACAAGGCTTGGTAAAATAAAACTCTTTGATTTCCATTATACATCGCTCAACCATCTTTCCTCATATTAGGCTGATGGGTATTCCTTTTTAGGGGCTTTTTTTTCAGAAAACAAAAATTGTATGCATAAAAAACTATGAAATTATTACAAGTTTAAGCGGTAAAGAAGGGAATTTTTCTTTAGCTGTCCACAAGCAGTGATTTGAGCCCTTGTTATAATGATACGTTTATTTAATGTATGAACGTTTCTGGCAATTTCATGCACAATCTGTTGCGCTCCGATAGCAAGAGGACCATTGTAATGAACCCACACAATACGACTGTCCACTTCTTGGAGATCAGCATTATCTTTATGAGTGGACATGCCCTATTGCAACGCTACTACAGTTTTGTATTGGACTATGTTTACTAAGTTTGATTTTAATTTTGTCCAACCTTTCTGTTCAATCGTCTTGCTCCAGTGGACGCTACTATAGATTTGTATTGGGCTTTTTTTTTAACTAAGCTTTGTTTAAATTTTGGACATCACTTCTTGTCAATTGTCTTGGATAGGGGATGATGTGATGTTGTACTGGGGACGGGATAAGTATGGTGTAAGTTATGAACATTTTCAACAGGTTACCTCATACTATGTTACCTCCAGCTTTTTTATAGGATAAAATGGGTTCATGCGATGACATAACATAGCCATAAAAGACGTTCATAGTACTAATAAAGCTATAAGACTATACTCTGGCTGTTTTTAATTCCCTTTTATCTATCTATCTATCTATCTATCTATCTATCTATCTATCTATCTATCTATCTATCTATCTATCTATCTATCTATCTATCTATCTATCTATCTATCTAATCTGTCTGTCTGTCTCTATCTGTCTCAGTCTGTTTGCAAATGCCCTTTAATAGCAACATTTGTTTCATCATATCATATATTATGTTATTGGATGTTACCAGTTTATTTTTGCACGGTCTAATGAGCAGCGCCATGGCTAGGTAAGGCATTCGGGTGGGTGCGGTGTCACGTGTTATGTTGATAAACAGAACTGACCTAACACGAACATTTCTACAAGGAGAGGAGGGATCTGCAAAGGATTTAGCTTTGAGTCAAGCCGGTCGAAGTGGGGATTGGTCGAACTGAAAAATACTATCTGCTTTTTAAATAAGACATTTTGTGGTTAGAAGGGTTGAGAGCAGAAGAGATCTTAGGTCATTTGAGGCCGTGGGCGCAGAAGTAAATAGCGACTAAAAAGAGAGAGATTTTAAAGACTTTGAATTTGGGCTTCGTGGGCGTTTAAAAAATAGAGCGTCCAGCTTTATATTAGCGCCAGTTATAATAAGTTAGAAAGTTTACAATGATTATTTAATGAGGTACTGGAAAGCCACTCTTTTGTTAAGACCCTTTGGTGATAATGATAGTGCAAAGCACCATCGTCTCTGAATATGTGTGTGTGTGTGTGTGCTAAAAGTGTGGTTTTGAAAATTGTTAGTTACTTAATGTGATTATTGGTTCATTTGAATAAGGTAATGTTTAAAAGGCAGCACGACGCTAACTCTATTTCTCTAGTGAAGGCTGCACTTTTTCTTAAAAGTCTTCTAGTTTTAAAATACAATATTGCAGTGATTATTTACATAAGATTCAATGAAGTTTTTTTTTCATCATTTATTCAAAAATCGATGTGGTATACGAAAAAGTGGTAAATAGCCTTACGGCCCTTAGCTAAAACGACCATCAATTACCTCACATTAACTCCCAACAAACGGCATACATTAAAATGTGACTCTGGTGATCCATAAAGTCAAACCATGAAAAATATTATTTTTTTAAATATTTTTTTTTACAAATGTAATATTTTTATTAAAAAAATGCATTCTAAATACTTTCTAATAAAAAATATTTATTTATTTTTTATTGAACTACAATTTCTCGCAAATAAAATAACACTATCAGTTGACCGGCACCGAACGTCATTTTGATTTGTTTACGTTTTGTCAGTCACTTCGACTAAATTAAAATGGACTCAGATTCTCATTATTTAGTGGAAAAAGAACTTAAATCTAGTGACAAAAATGAAACTAACACTCGCTAAATCAAAAAAAAAAATATAAAAACATTCAAAACTGACCAAAAAACATTTTTTTTCAACTTTTTTAAGAAAAAACACAAGGTAGCCTCACGACACAGGCGCGCATAAGGCCATACCCCTCACTTTTTTGACATTCTGTCAAAAAAGTGAGGGGCAGTGCAAAAAACACACTGTGCATTATGTCTTTTTTAATAAAGAAAACTTTTTTTTTCTACATTTTTTGCGTTTTTCTTAAAATTAGATTTTTTATGTGAATAATTAAAGGAAAATATGCATATTTGAAAAAAAGTCAACAAACATTTATTTTTTGAAGAAATTGATTGATAACTGAATATTTCCTTTCAGAAATATATGTGGATTAATAAAATGTCTGAAAAAATGTTTTTGTTTTTAATACTTGTTTTTTGTCTTATTGCTGTTTGTACACTTTAAAAAAAAATAATTTTGTTTTGTTAAATTCTTTTTTTAAAAAATATTATCAAGTTTCATTTTCACAAAAATAAGCTGCACAGTTTTAAAGCCTATTCAAAGTAGAAAAAAAATGATATATCACACATATATGGGCTATAAAGGAAACAGACAATATAGTCCAAAATGTAAGGACACCTGTTTGGTAATAAAAAATGACCAAAAATATGCCGTCGATTAAGAGTTAATGATATGTTTAGTTATTTTGTTCGCAGTATCTTTCATCTTTTTCAGCAACAAGTTAATCCTACCCCGCCAAACCACACCAACAAGAGTCCGTGTAAAAAAAATCACATTACTTTTATTTTTCTACTTTTTAAAAGCAATAGTTTAGTTTGTACTGATGACCTAGGAGTCGGACTACAATTAAAACACTGTCCGATTCAGGGCTCGATAAACAGCCGGGGATATCACCTGCACTGAGAACTGTCATCCCGGCCCTGCTTTAGCTAATTTCATCCCCAAACCATTATTATAACTATTATTATTATTATAACTATTATTATTATTATAATAAATATTACTATTATTATAATAACTATTATTATTGTTATATTATTATTATTATTATTATAACTATTATTATTATTATAATTATTATGACTATTATAACTATAATTATTATTATTATAACTATTATTAAACAAGGTCAGCGTACAGGGGAAAAGGGGAATAATTGATAAACAGTAATGACTCTTGTGAACTATAGATAAAGAGTAATGCCCCTTGTTAACTACTAGCATTGGACACTGTCCAATGGACAGTTCAGTGAAGATGTCGGACTGATAGTTCGACTGGAAATCTACCACAACATGCCTAGAGATTTGGCAACAAAAAAATTATTTTAGGAACCAACTTGTGTTATTGCAAGTTATTTAAATAGAGTGACCCTTTAGATGTAGTCTTTGTTGTGTGTGTGGGGGGGGGGGGATTAAAGAGGCATGCCTGAAGGGACATTTCAAAAAAAGGTCCATATAGATAAGTGGAGTTTTTGCATCTATGCAGGGTGTCGAGACTCTAACACTAGTGTGTGAAACCCACCTCCCGAGGGTCAAGTCTGGCTGTTTGATGCGGCCCTCACTATTAATTTTAAGTACATTTTTATCAAAGTCTATTATACTTTAAATTATTAGTCAATACATCTGCTATATATATTACACCTTTCTGTCGCATTTCTGAAACTCTTGTGTACAGCGATTGAAATAGAGTACCCACACATGCTTTAGCGTACACTACATTTTTATTTAAACAAATTAACATATTTGCAGTCAAAATTTAAGACTTAAAGATTTTAAGACTTAAAGATTTTGTCAGTGACGTAAAAAGGGAAATTACCCAGTATGGTCAACGATGACCCAGTATGGTCAACAATGACCACTGGTGTATGACATGTGACCCCCTTCTCCTCTCCCCCTCCTCCCCAAAGAAAGAAATAGGTCATGAAAATATGCAACCAGCTAATTTTGGTCGTATTAGATGTAAACACAGAATTGGTCAGTGGCTTCCGAGAGGGGAACTACCTAGTATAGTAAACAGTGACCACTGGTGTCAGACATGTGTACTAGTTGATGGAGAATATGTAAACAAAACATTGGTCAGTGGCTTCAAAAGGGGGAACTACCTAGTATAGTAAACAGTGACCACTGGTGTGAGACATGTGTACTAGTTGATATAGAAGATGTAAACAAAACATTGGTCAGTGACTTCAAAAGGGGGAACTACCTAGTATAGTAAACAGTGACCACTGGTGTGAGACATGTGTACCAGTTGATATAGAAGATGTAAACAAAACATTGGTCAGTGACTTTAAAAGAAAGAACTACCTAGTATAGTAAACAGTGACCACTGGTGTCAGACATGTGTACTAATAAAGTTTAGTTGGTTAGCGTTGACGGGGAAAATGTAATTTGTGAACGATGTGGCAGTGACGGGTTTGGGTTGGTTGGTTGGCTCGGTTTGTTTGTTTTGTTGATTAGTTAGCTGGTTTGGTTAGTTGGTTTTGTTAGTTGTTTGGTTTGGTTGGTTGGTTTGTTTGGTTGGATGTTTGGTTTGTTAACGTTGACGGGTAAAACGTAATTTGTGACGTATGAAATGTACGTCATTTCTGCACATTAGGAAGGTGGCATAAATCAGCACCTAATTAATCATATTTAAAAAATTCAGTAGTTAAATTGATTAGGAAGGGTTTTCACATTACACCTAGATTTCCCGGGCAACGCCGGGCTTAATATGTAGTATATATATATATATATATATATATATATATATATATATATATATATAACAGCTCTGGATCAAACCATACAATGGTAAATTAGTTGGACAGAGCAAACTATCTAAGATGGCAAACCTCAAAAGTTTTGTGGTTTGGGAGTTGGGACAGATGCGGTCTGTAACTGATTGTAGAATACTTATCATTATTGAATAGAAATTTTATTTCCCATTTTATTTATAAGTACATTTAAAAATTGTATGCAGATTATACTCTGCATGATCTGGATTCATACTTATCCGGCCGCTAACTATTTTTTTTTATAAATTCAAGTTTAGGTTTAGGAAAAAAATATCTTTTAGAATGGAATGCACAGAGCAGAAAATTCAGGAGTTTGAGCTATCCCATATGTCCTTGAAAGTCGACTGGGTTTGTAATATTTAAATGGATGTTCCACAACTACAGTGCTGAGTAAGTACAATATCAATAAGCATACGGTCACTGAATAGTTAGCATTATACCTCCAAAATAAAGTTCTTCATCATGAGATAATGACAGTTTTATGTTGAGATAATGTTTTTTTTTTTAACTAGTGGTTTAAATTATCCCATCCATTCATTAAAGCAAACAGCTTGATAGGAAAATAAAGTTAAAATACATTTTTTAATTGAGTGGTGTTAATAGTTCAAGTGATCAAGTAAGGTGAGTTCATGTAGGGGCTATTGATCAAGTAAGTTGAGTTCATATAGGGGCTATTGATCAAGTAAGGTGAGTTCATATAGGGGCTATTGATCAAGTAAGGTGAGTTCATATAGGGGCTATTGATCAAGTAAGGTGAGTTCATATAGGGGCTATTGATCAAGTAAGGTGAGTTCATATAGGGGCTAATGATCAAGTAAGGTGAGTTCATATAGGGGCTATTCACTTAGAAGTGATGTTTTTTTTTTCTTGATTTTGACCTCTATTTTATCACAAACTTTCAGATAAAAAAAAATAATTTTTTTTGTCTTATATTTTATTTTATTTAATCTCTAAAAATGATGCACCGAAAATCAACAATATTGATAGACATATATCTCAGTCAAAATAGAAAGTCTGTATACCTGTGTATAATAGAATATAATTTACAAGTATAACAGCAACATGGTTATACATCAGTATTTATAAGTGTACAGAACAGCAAAAAAGTCATCTGTCCTTATACATGTGTATAGCAGCAGCATAGGTAATTTGTCAGTCCTTATACATATGTATAGCAACAACATAGGTCATTTGTCAGTCCTTATACATATGTATAGCAACAATATAGGTCATTAGTCAGTCCATATGTGTGTGTATAACAGCAAGAGTCATCTGTCAATCTTTACAATGTTTGATATAACAGTAACAATAACAATTTTTCTTTATACCTGTGCCAAACTATATAAATTGCTCATTGAAAAAAATGTTAAACATCTTTAACTCTTCCGTGACCTATGTTTTTTTGCCTTTTTTTTACTATCATTGGGTAGCTCTGTTCAATGAAGTTTTTGTTCATTAAAAACTTTTTAAAATGCCATATATCATCTCATTCAGAAATGCACAAACATTAAAACTGTGCCACTTTTGTTGACATATCTCTTAAATAAAAAATTTTTTTGCATAAAAAAAAAAAAAAATTATTTTTTTTTTTACAAATTACAAACAAACATCAAACACCAAGAAGGAAAAAAAAAATCTTTTTGAGATATACTGTAAATTTTATTCTTATATTAAACCTCAGTCAAAATTACATATTACAACACAAAATTCAATGAAATCTATCAATAAATAAAATAGTTATGACATTTTATATAAAACACACACACACTAATTTTATGAGCCGAAATTATCAGATAACCAAAACAAACAAAAACAAATTAATTTAAATTGAAAAAAACGCCACATATTATATATTAGTGAGAGTAGAAATGCAGAAGGTTTTATCATCTATTAGATTACTTTAGACAACTTTTTTATAATGATTTTGTAGCATGTAAAATGTAGAAAAAAAGACAGTGTTAAATTTTATTCACAATTAAAAAAACAGGTAGAAATAATTTTTTTTTATAACAATTCCTGTAATTCTTATGATTATATTAAATCTACATTAAAAATACACAATATACTATGGATTCATAAATATTTTTATCCACAAATATATTTAAAAAATCATTTTCAGAAAAACATGCATAAACATTTATTTATCGAAAAAAAAAAAAGATTTTTTTCCTGAAATTAAGTGAAAGACATTTTAACATTGTACTCATTTCTTCAACATGTATCAGCTAAAACCCAAATTTTCATCCCCTATTTAGTTGGCTTATCTATAATATATTGTCTAAAACTATATTTACCAATGCAGATTATTTCATCTATGTTAAGATTTTCATAAGGCAGGCAGTACACTTTCTTCTAAAAAAATTAATGGATATTTTACCTTGGCTTGCCAATCAGTGTGTTGTTCAGTCTCAAAATTTTATATTTTTAAAATCCATGAATTAGTTTGAATCTGAGCTTAGATATGAATAATCACGTTCAAAGTCCATAGCATAGCACAACGGTGGAGAAATATGAATGTGTGGAGAAATATGAATGTTAAATTGGTGTTAGAATAATACTCATGCACAAAACAAAAAGTATGTAAAGCTCATTGGGTGTCACTTAGTCCAGTACTCATACAGGGAACTTTTCAGGTCTACCTCATGTTTTGCATTGCTGTTTGTATAGTTCCCAATTTGTACCATAACTCCAGAAGAACACTACTTGATAAAAGCTCCTGCAGAAAAGTAAAAACAATGTAAATTTTGAGTGGAATTTTTTTTTCATAAATGTAAAAGTACAATACAGTTTGTAATACATAATTTCTAACTCCATACATGTAATAATCAAAATTCTGATGATATAAAACTTAACAAATTAGTAAAAAGTAACACTTTTCTTCCTTAGTAAAGAATACAAATACACCAATGAATTTGATATTATTAGTAGGCTATTTTATTTATAAATGATTGTTACCTGGCATAAGAAATTCAAGATAACATTGTCTTGTTTATTCATCATCGAAAAGATGAAGGCCTGGTGCCCTAGCTGGAAGTGTCGAATCGCTTTGAGAGGTCCATCATCAATAATGCCATAGTCATATATGTTTGTTCCCTAAAGTTATGGATAAGACAAAATATTTATATAAATATACTGCATAATAATAGAATTACATTTATATAGACTATCAGGTTTAAAAAAAATGTATTTAACACCATTAGAAGTTTATATATTTTTTTAAATTACATGACAGAATATTCCATAATTTTCTTTATAAATGATACGTTTATTTAGCCAAAAATTAAAATCAGCTGATATCATAAACAATGCTTTAGCATGTGTTATTATTAATTGATTCATTATAGAAAATTATAAAATTTTAAAGAAAAATTAGATTTATTTAACATAGAAATGAATACTTTAACAAATAATACCCAGGAAAATAGAAAACAAAATATTTTTCATTTAAAAAAATAAAAATTATTAGCATAAAATAAGAAAACTTCGTACTTACATTCTTAGATAAGCATTCAGTGGAGAAACTAATGCAATATCTTCATGATATGATGAATAAAGGCTACCATCTGACTCCCATTCATGAGAACTTTACTAGGGGAATAGTTTGAACTAAAATCCGAGTCGTCTGAAGCCGTTTTATTATTTAAAAGGCAACAGAAGTGTGCCGACAGATACACGCTGTAAACGAACCAGTCAAAATGGCGACTGTCGTGTCAGCACAAAAGGTTTTTTTTCTCGTGTAATATTTTTAATTTCAAAATTTATTTTTTTTATTGTTCATTTTTATTTTAACTAATTTTATTATCGCTCTTTAAAATAAAAAAAAAATATAAAACAATATTTTGAAAGAAAATATTTTTTTTTGGGTTTAAAAGTGTGTTATTCTCATCCGTCTTTAATCCATGAAATTCCATTGGTCGGACGCCGGAGACTTAAACAATTTACTGTAGCTATACAATAGCAATTCATTAAAATAAACCATTATTTTCAAAAACAACCTTAATAGTTTTATACCCAGTGATGGACATCAAAACATTAATATGTAAATTAATAAAAAAAAAAAAAGAGTGAAGCAAACTACAAGACCAAGACTTATGAGATTAAGTTCATCTTTAAAAAAAAAAATGTGGTTGAAAAAACAGATCATTTTTTATAAACTTTTGTTGGAATTTGATGAAGAATATTACATAATGGGCTCAGCAGCACAATGAAGCTGCAATATTTAAAAGTGCTTCATTTGTCAATTTAATAATAATAAATAAAAGGTGAATGTAAATAATGAGTAAAATTCCAATTAAGTATTTATTGTGGTGAAAGACAACGGAGTTTTGTTTGCAGAGGGTTCAACATAACAGCTTAATTATTAAATATCCTTTTTTTTAATTCTATGAAATTAAGCTATTCGTAAATTTTATCAAAGTTGTCACTAATACCTGATTCTGCCAGGGGAAGAGGGGGGAGGGGCAAAGGCCTGAAATTATCATGCAGACTATGACATAAAGTTTGATATCTGAATCTTTTTTCACAATAATAATGAGCTCAATTATCTGAAATTAATGATAGGGCTTAATGCATGTATTATTATCTCTTACTAGCCACTTCATTAAAACCTAAAGTGCAGCAGCTCATAAACTTTAAAAATTATAAAGCCCTGTTTTATAAATTACTTCATATAATAGAGCCCTTGTACAACGTACGTTTTTAAGAGAGAATTCTTTAATAAGAGAGACAATGTAAACAACTTATGAAAATATTTTTCACATTTTGAAACAAAATTATCAATTGACTCCTAAAAGTAACATTAAAAAAATGAGATAAAAATTGATGAAAAAAATACATGAAAATATATAACAATTTTAACTGATCACAGTTCAGAAACATCAATGAAAAAGTAATTCATCAAAAACATATAGGCAATTATTTTGAAATATAACACAATTGATCATTTCCATAAAGGTATTGATAAAATCATACTGCTGCACATGACAATAAGCACCACTAAATCATATGAAGACATTTATACACACTTTGATGTATTAAGGCTTCAAGCCTATGTTTTGCATAATTATGACAATGATTGTTAGCAACAAAGTTTGTGAACTATTTGAGGAAATTGGTGTTTCATTCTGCAGTTAACCAAAAACCATTGTCAAATAAATACTATGAAACAGAGCACGATTTCATTAAAAAGAAATTTACATGGCTATAAATGGTGACTGAGACAGCAGAAATGTACTTGAAATGGTCAACACAGTAAGAACTGCTAGAGTCAATGTATGACTAGATAGTACCACACAGGAGCTTCTCCTACCACAAGTGTTGCAACATTCATATGCGTTACTTCTACAGAATGTGAGATCTCTGCATGAAGAAGGATATTTGTCTCCATATTCACAACCTGCGCAGAGAAAAAAGATATTAGCACAGAAAAGTAATTTTAAAAATATACCTCTGTATAAAAAATTTACATTTTTAATTGAAATAACTGAATTCATTTATATGTAAAATGTGGCTAAACTAAACATTGAAAACTGCAATGCTTTCAAAAGCATGTAATAGGTTAATGTATTATTTAGTAGTGAAGATTGCCTATAATAGTATAGAAAGATTCAGGTATGGAACTGTAATGCATTTTTGATGTAAAACTTATATTGTAAATGAGAGAAAATTATTCTGCGATGACTGTTGAGTGATCGTGCACTAATAGACAGCAAATACAGTAATATTTCAGAATTCAAATTCTTTTGAAATCATTTAAAAAGTAAAGATAATTGAACAAGTTTTTTTTTCCTATTATAAATCACACGACATGGATTGATCCTTTAAATTTTCCCCAAGTACTAAATTAATTTAAAAAAAAAAAACATTCAAAAATTTTAAGTTAAAAGTAGTATATTTAAATGGAAAAAAAAAACACTAGCTTATGTTTTATTAAAACAACCCCCCCCTCCCCCAGTAGAAAATTTTTTAAATAGTGTAAAAAAAACCCACACTTGATACTTTCACTTCAAGGAACAAATCTAATAGATTTAGATAGGTGAAAAGACTTGTCAAATACTTAAGTAAATAGTGAAAAAAAAAAATAACAATATTTAAAACATTCATCTTGAGTAAGGTAAGTGTGAAAACAAAAGGTTTGTAAAATATTAAAATAAATAAAAAGACCTCTTCCTAGGGCAGCTTCATTTAAAATAAAACAAACAGTCATTAGGTTGTAAAGTTTAAGACAAAAAAATGGAAGGATTCTAACATGAATCTAATTTTCTGTTACAATAGTAATGATCAAAAGCTGACAGTTTTATCTTTGTTAGAATATAAATATAAATTATACTTTAATTTTTTTTTAATATATAACATACTTTTTCCCCCCCTAGTTTTTAACATGCTATACAAAAATAAGTACTCATCTCTGGGCTTCATTAGTTAGAAGTTAAAAATAGTCCAAAGTGACTTAAAAACTCAGATTTACTATTAAATAAATAAATAATATACTTCTTCAATGTTAAATGTTTTAGAATGCATTGTTTTACAGTATGGCTCCCACTAAGAATTTTGATTTTTGCTTATTCATTTCTTAAATCCTTATTATCTATCTATTTAATTAATCCCTTAATAAACTTGGGAATTATATCAGGAAGCTTCACTTTCTAGAGCAGATCATTGTTCTACGCTCATAGCCATGAAGGACATCTGTTGAAAAGAGTGAAATTAGGTCAGGCCCGTAGTGTGCGGGGGGCGGGCCCCACCCTGCGTTTTGTCTGGCCCCCCTCTGCTTGTTTGCTCTACTTAGTAATATCTATTTCCTGGCCCCCCTGCTATTGCCTGGCCCCTGATGTAGAATTTTCACGCTACGGGGCTGAACCAGGTGCTCATAACATCTTGCATTTAATATATTAGAATCATAGTGCCTAATCAGTAAAGCTTTTTCAGGGATGCTGAAGGTGTATAAATATACACTGTATCATGGACAATGGAAACCTATCTAACTACTTTTTGTCCCTAACCAGGATGTACCATATATAAGTTCTAAAAATCACTGGATTCAAGTAACACCTTTAGGTTGATATGCAAAACCCCAAAATATGACATTCATATAAGATTCTTCTTGGAACATCATAATACTATAGGTGTGGCTACTTGAGGATAAACTGCCATTCTTTATAAGCATTAGAATTAGTCGAGAACGAGATTTGTATATCATTATTTGATTTCATCATTACTACTTGCTGGAATTATTTTACTGTGCTGGTCATTTTGGTAGTGTGTGAGGCATTTTGAAGAATTAAAAAAAAATAAATTATTTCATGCATTTCTGTATAAGATACAAATCCTTTGTCCAAATCAAGTTGCTAAACTGTCAATGAATCATTGTATTTTTTATTTTGGGTATAGATTTATTCTCAGCAACACTAATGAGACTGTATAGAAAACAAATGTGCAGAGCACATTAAATAATTAGTATCTCTTAACCTTTTTTGTCTTGTGCCCCGCCAATATCTTTCTAAAATTCTTAAGGTTATATGAAACCATTAAGCCAGAGTAGACGAACCCATGTCTTGTTTCTTTACTTTACTTTAATAGCATATTGAACCCTGTGGGGGCAGTTTGGGAACCACTGATATAGATAAAATAGTTTAATGTACAAAAAATGAAAGATTCCAACCATGTGGCATAATTGAGCAGATATGGAAAATAACCAAACATTTGGATGGAATAGGCATTGAACGAGAGAGAGCATGTAGTGTGTTTGTGATAAGAAAGTTTGGGGGGGGGGGGTGTCAGATTTCCCAGGCAACAGACAGTATTACAGCTGGTTACTTATATTTTTTTAGGTAAACAAAAATAATCAGCAGGATTAAAACACATCAATGGTGAAAAATACATTTTGTATTATGATTGTTTTGAAATGCAGATCATAATACATTTAATTTTGAATGCACCCTTTTCTCTTTTTTTCAGTTATATAGTAAAGGCCAATTTTATAAATATCTGGGAACATTTTCCCCCAGATGATTTAGTGTGTTAAAATTCTGACTGCATTAATTTATTTGTTAAACAGCACTTCCATTTTTGATATAATCATATGTCTGAACAATTATCTTCAGAATATTACCTGAAAAACCAGAGTTGATCTTCTGACACGATTCACAGCAGGCTATCATCATTTCAGCTTGGTAACAAAACTCAGGGTTCATGATTGTAGCTGTTGAACAGGACATGTTGTTCACTAAGATATTGGGGTTGTCCAGGCATTCTCTAGATGGCCGGGTGGTTGGGGGAACATTGGATGCAGTTATTGTCACAGACGGAGCTACAGAAAGTGAAACAGGACACATTATAATTAATGTAATCCACATAGTAAAGTAAGTAAAGTTCCCTTAACCCTAACGGGCCATCGGGGCAGATGAAGTGTAGATTTCATCTGTTTCTATAACCTCGGCATATGAAGGGGTTCTGTGGTTAGCACCTTTACTCCCCCAACATACAGTCAGGTACCCATTTAAAGCTGGGTGGACTTGGGGACTATCACCAGGACCTGAAAAAATCCCAAGGTTATCACTGAGATTCGAACCCGGGACCCTCCGGTCGACAGTCAAGCGCTCTACACCGCACGACCACCCGTCCCCTAATGTAATCCACATAGGAACGAAAAAATTATAATTCTACAATATCAATATTGATACCTATAGATTAAGAGTGATAAGAATATTGGCTTTCAAGACCATCAATAATAACCACCACCCAACTGGCACTTTGTATAGATACCATTAGTAAATGAAAGCCTATATTAAATAAAAAGTAAAATGAATAAAAATAAATAAAACAAGTGTAATTTTCTTTGCTCACTTCTATTTAATTATGCAATGATGTCCCTATAGGTATTAGATGTTAATCAATTTATCCTTTAAACTACAAATGGGATGTTTTCAAAGAGTCTTTCTTTCATCTCCACCGTAGTAGTGAGCCATGGCTAATGAAGCATAACGCCAGACCTAGAGGTTGGTGACTAGACTAAAGCATGCATATTGGAATAACAATCTATTTGCAAATGAGTCCACACTACCCATGACTTCACATTTAAGGCTAGAAATTATTTATTCATTAAACTTTGACATCATGAGCATAGACATGTACTGGAATTATAACAATTTCTTTGATAGTTCAGGAGTGCCTTTCTATAGCATCATCATAGCTGCAGAGATGCAGTCAATTTATGGAAACACTTCTTTGTACTGTTGACCCCTTGTTTTGCAATGTTTTAATAGTTTTATATGAAAGTTAAACAAGCAATTAAGCCTTTTCCATTCTGGACACAGGACGTGTTAGCGCATTTTCGTGTTATGTATCAGTACGTTTGTTAGCTTTCAGTAAATATTTGTAAATTTTGGAAATGTTTATAAATTCAATTGTGTAATGCATATATTTGTAAAAAAAAATTATAAAGACGTTTCTTTATATTTGAAAAAAAATTATTGTCTCTTAAATCTAACTACAAGTGGTTTGTGGTTACTGAAATAGGGCTCATAATTGAAAACATTCTAAATTATAGTCATTTAATCGTCCGAAAACTCTGTCAATTGTTGCATAGCTCTGATACTTTCAACTAAACTCAGAACACAAGCTTACTATTTCATTTGATGAGTTTCTTAATAAATCTTGGTGAAACTAAGTGCCGCAGTATTTCGCACCAAATGAACGGGTTATTGAACGTACAAGGTGTATATATAATATATAAGCCCCTTAGGAGCCCTGAAGCGCGGCCCTCAGAGGTCCTATCGCAAAATGAACTTTTGATGTACACATGGCAGGCCAAGACCTAGAAAATGATATATACATCATGGGTCTAGGACTTATAGTTGCTGAGATATAGCGTTCCTTTATTAATATAGCTTATATAGTAAAAAACGGTACTAAGGCCCCTTTTACGGCCCTGAGAGGTCAGATCGCGAAATGGAAAAAACTCATTTCTTGGCAGGCCAAGACCTACAAAATGATATATACATCATGGGTCTAGGACTTATGGTTGTTGAGATCTAGGGTGATGACGGACGGACAGACAGACAGACAAAACGGGGACAATAGAGCATTTTTTTTCGAAAATGCTCTAAAAATCATAATATTGTTTTAACACATATTAGTAAACACTTTGAACATGCTTGTATATTTTATGGACAGCCAGCTTATGGGATTCAATGTCTATGGAATAAACTATTATAAAAAAAAAACAAAAAACAAACAGCTAACTCCTAGATAAAAAATTGTTATTGAAAAGGTAAATCCGTGGACACAATTCAGGAGGCACAGGTTCAAACCTCATTCTTTGAGTTTTTTTTTCTAATAAGTCCAGCAGCATATTAAAGGACCATCGCAGCAGATGAAGTGTAGAATTCGTCAGCATTTAAAGGGATTGTGTGATTAGCACAACGCCCAAGAATACTTAAGCTATGACCTAAAAAGAGCCTATGAAGCCCTGGTGATCGATCAAATCTAGAAATGGCTCTGCAAAGTGTTCTCTAATGGGTTGGACTGAATTTGCTCACCAGCCCAAAGGCTCATTGAAGAACAAATAAAAACAACAAGTAGCAGAAATAGTTGAACATTCATTACCTGGTGTTGTTACAAAGACGATTGCTGGTCTCTTTTGTGTGGTGGGTTGTGTAGTTGTAATAGGGGTTCCATAGTTGCATGTACCACAGCATTTTTGAAGATCACTTGCTAAGCCTCGCCTACAAATATCCTGTGTACAGCCTGTAGCCTTATCTCCATACTCACAGTCTATATAACAAATAATACAATAAAAATCAAAAAAGAAAATCTTCCGTAGCATATTAAATATCATGAGTATCAGGTGAGTGACTTCTATTTAAGTTTCAGTACTAATAATATTTTTTGAAGAAAAATAATATTTTTTGAAGAAAAATAATATTTTTTGAAGAAAAAAAATACTTGTTTTTTTTTGTTTCTATATCTACACAGTACCATTATTAGTAATAAAATGAATATTATTGATGTTTTTTTTTTATTTTAAAATGCTGAAAACTTTTTTTATATATTAAACAAGATCAATATAGAACATGGAGATCTAACAAGCTCTGGTGTGTCATGTGAAATTGTGCATCTTATTTTCTAGATCAGATTTGAGTAAACTACAGACCCCCAGGTCAAAAAGGCAATTTAATTTTAAATACATTTGAAGTGTTTTTAAATTACACTGGTCTATACATTTAGATAAATATATTAAAACATTTTAGGCCATACTAGCCCAACTCCCTATGCAGGTTAGGATAGTCTTGCTTAAAAGGCTTCATTTAACATATACTATGTAGTGTATATAAAGTTTCGATCTGCATTACTTTTTTTTAGAAAATGTTTATTTGAAAATGCTTTAATCACACTATTTTTTTATTTTTAATGTGGTATTTATAAAACTTTAAATTTTATAAATATTTCATAATTTTAAAAAGTTCTGATAAATTAGGTGAAAAAAAAACAACATTACTCAAGTATTCAATGTATAAATAAGTAACTTTACAAGCTAGTTTCAACAGGACAGTAATTATAAAACCATTTCTGGATACCCATTATTGGTCTGTAGAAAGTCTTGCATGAAGCACAACAGCGTCCTAAAACCACAGCCTGATAGCAATAGCCGCTGTAGCTTCCAACAAAGTTTTTACAGGTTTTGCCATCAAATGCTGATCCAGGCTGATCACCAAACACACAGTTTTCTAAGAAAATAAACCAGAATGTTATTGTTTAGGAAATATATCACATACTTTGAAAGATTATTTTTTTTTATTTAGGCAAACTTTATTGATGTTTATAAAATGAACCTAGCTTTAAAACATGTAAACAAAAATGTTTACATTTATTAATTCTTATAAAAATTTACTTTATCATGCAAATAAATTTGATGGGGGGGGGGGGATCGAGCATTCATGGGGAATTAACACATACATTATTAGCCACAGTAATCCCACTTATCTTAAACTGTGCAGGTAAAGGGAGTGAAAAACAGATCAATCATGATAAAAAACAGACAGCAGTAGAGGGTTAAAAAGGTGAACAAATTATCCTCCATTGGTAAGAATGACAAGGGCTTATCCATCACAAATTTAATGGTTTTGTTTAATGTAAAATATAGAATTTTCAATGCATTAAGCTTTGATAGTAGTAAAAAAAATTTTTTTAATACAAAATAAATCCTGCAACAAATAGTAGCAGAACTTTTCCTGATGAATAATCTGAGACATGGCATTAAATTTGTGTAGAAATAGTCAACAAACATTAAAAATAAACCAGACCTATAGCCCAAATTAATTTAACTTGTTTGTACTAAACAAGAAAGTCAAAGTAAGCTGAAAAAAAGCTTTACTCACCATCTGCTTCAGGTGCACCCATTCGGTATCTACAGTCACCGTCAATACACTCCTGGAGTTTTAGAAATAATAATTTTAAAAAATAATTGAATAGTTTTAAGGGTGTGTTCACATTTCGCTGTTGTTTCTTTTCATTTATATGAGCCAGTGATGACATAATTTTATGGTCTGGAATTCTGCATTTCTAAATTGGATGACATGGTGTAGCTTGGAGGTTTCAATCCAAGAGTAGACAGCCACCTATGCTCTTCAAGCTATTGCAGCTTGGAGGTACTATTAAACTGACATATGACAGGTCATTTTGAGATCATATTATTACACCTTATAAATATATAAACTTAAACAGATCAGAAAATGTAGAATGATAAATATTTAAAATATGATTATTCATACGTGTATAACGAATATTTATTCCCATCTATTAAGTTTTCCATGTTACCAATCCAATTAGAATCTGTTCCAGAAATTAAGGAAATTTAAGGGCCTATTACATTTCTGAAGATTAACATAAAATGTCTCCATGTAAATTCACCTTTTCATTGCCGCAAGAAGTTCCCCTGGCTGCAGTATGCTCAAAACAAGTCAGATCTGTGTTGGGATCAAAGCAAAACATGGATGTACAAATGCTGGAGGCATTACCAAATTCGATGCCCTTTAAGAAAAAATAAAATTTAAACTCATTAATATGGTCCTCATTGTAAGAAAATGATGAAGATATTTAAATCATGAGGCAAAGGAAGTCATTTAGGTGTTGCTATTTATCTATACTTAAGTCACAGATTAGTCATTTATGTACTTGAAGATATAAATGTAATTTACAAAAGAAATTTATTTTTAAAGGATGTGCCATAAAATGAATAGTAAAACTATTATTAAGAGAAATAGTATGATTATTTTTTACCCTGCACATCCTAGAAGTGTTCCCGTAGATCATGCGACACTGTTGGTCAGGTGTGTATTCCTCACCGGGATTTCTAGCACTAACATCTGGAACACTACTGGTTGTGATTAAGCTGTCCATCAGGCACTGAACTCCGTGGCTGAAGAAGAAAAATATTTTTGAACTTCATACAATTTTTATAAGAAAGTAACAAAACTTTTTTAAAGTTTAGGTTATATGTAATTTAAGGACTTCCTTAATGAGCCCTATGGGTCATTGGGTTAGATGATGTAAAGCTATTTTTCCCCTACAGTCAGTGGTGAGGTTTGAGTATTACTGGTCACTAATAATTTATTGACTTGCAATTATTGGCATATTATAATCAAATATTTATGAATGTATATTTGCATAAAAATGTATATGCGTATATAAACAATTCACCTTAATATATTTATACATGTATTTGTAAACTTTTGTAGGCTTTTATGTGTATATACATATAGTCATATCTGCTTAATGCTGCTCCGTTTCATAAAAATTAATTTTTAAAAGCATTTTAGTTCTATAAGTGTGAAAGTAGCATGTTTTTTGTTAAACTTTCAGTGTGTTCTTGAGAACACTTAAAGTCAGTATGGCAATGCCAGTATTTAACAAATCACTGAGCAATAATTCTAGATACTTATCATTCATAATTATTTTGTACTGAAGAAAATTTATATATTTTTTTTTCATGGCTTCTTATGTTAATAAATGAGAAGTGAATATAAAAAGTAAAACAAAGTAAGAGAAATTTTCTGGAAAATAAATGCAATAGCCCTTACGCAGATAGAGATATGAAGTTAGATAAACTTTAGACAAAAGAAAAATCAACTTCCAATATTGACAAAATGCTCAAAAATGTTTTCACTTTCTTGAATAACTCCTTGTAAAAAAAAAATTTTAAGATTTTGGAATAGAAAAAATCTGTGTCTCTAATAGTTGCACAAACTAGTGTACAAAATAATTATTGAATAATAAAGTACATATTTTAATAATTAGGCCTACACTCTAAACTATTGCATTATTCCAATGATTTAATAATATTTTTGCCCTGCTTAACACTATCTTTTGTTGGCATGAAACCCCTGCAATAAGTAGGTATATGTATTAGTGTAATAAAAGTGTATTCTGTAATTATATGCGTGTCACTGGTAACATTCACACCACACCACTTTATGCAAGATGGCTTACAATAAAATTGTGCAATGATCAGCCAGTTAAGGGGAGATTTTAGTTAAGCTTTTAGGGCAAAACTACTCCATAAAAAGTGTAACATACATTTACTGCCCAATATTGAAAAGATTTCCTCTTATTTTATTCTTATCAAAGAAAAAAAATTATAAAAGAGGATGAACACATTTTTGTTATGTTAATACATGTATTCAGTTATTTCAATGTGGGTTGAAAAGACAAGACATTAAAGTGTTGTTCAGGATGATATTTCCTTACTCGAATATTATAATGAATCAAACCATTTTGAATAGCTGCCAGCTAAAGTTATAACTACTTTTTGAGAAGTTAAAAATGAAAAAAAAAATTATGGTAATTTATGTATTTCATGGTCAACATAGCTCAAATTTCATGAAATAAAATAATATGCAAAATGCTGTTTAAATAAATATTCAAGAACAGGTTTAATTTAATTAGAATTTATATGAGCTTTATTGAGCAATACATTTTGTTTAATACCAATCAAAATAAAGATTTTTTTATTTGTTCATTATTCATTACATACCTTGATTGTAAGGTAGTTTGGATAAAGGTGGTAAAAGCACTAATGCTGCAAGGGGAAAACAGCCAAGGATTTAATCTGTTACTAGTAGTCTCTCTGGAGCTTCCACCAGCCATGATATAGCGATCAGTGGATGAACAATTATTTTTGTCTCCATCATGACGGGCATTTAGGCTGTAAAAGGGAGACATTTCAAGAATTCATATAATGAAATGATGAAAAAATGAAAGTGAGTTTTAAAAAAAATATTAGAAGAATTACTTTTCACAGTAATCACTTTAAGTAAAACATGAACATATTTTAATAGTCAGAACATTTTAAAATATACTTGATGTTTTTAACAGCTGCTAAGTCCAAAATTATCAAAAAAAACAGTCAATATGTTGGGGTTATAGGTAAGAGATCAATACCTTTTAGAAATGTTATTGGTACCCAGTTAGATTTTAAAGTATAGTTTAAAATTTGTATTTACAAAAAAAAAGATAAAAAAAATTTTTTTTTTTTTTCTACTGTTATTATCAAAATGGACCTAGTGGCTTTTGGAATCAAGGCTACAGTATGTTTCAGATCATATGATATAAACATCAATATGAACATTACAGTTGGTTCATTTATTTCTTGTTCATAGAACCATAAACATGATGGGCATAGTTGAAGTATTAAAAGCTTGTGCTGCCTATAAAGTAATTTGCTTTTCCAATTAGCAACAGCTATTCACAAAAAAAACTTGTAAATCTCACACCCCTACCTATGCCCCAGCTCATGGGCTGCAGTATCAATAGACTGAAAGCCTCCTAAATCTTCAACAACAGATATGCTTGTCCCATCAGTGCGGCACAAAGTCCCTGTGAATGCAAGACCTAGAAAAACACACAAAGTATTTTTTCAACTTATAAATTTGTACAGAGATTTTTTTATCATAAAATATTAAGGAGGAAGTGATGGTTCACCCATCTTTTATGTGCATACAATATAACATTGTTTACCAAAAATATTATTGTCTTCAACAGTGGTTTAAAACAGATCTTTCTTCATTTGAATAAATATATAACATATACAAATAATTAGTCTTCAATATAAACATTGGATTAAAATTGATTATTAATATTTAAAAATTCTATAATTAAAACTCAAAAAAATCCAATGTAATTGTTTGTCAAAAAACAAACAAACAGCTACATGTATATTGAAAAATAATTATTCTTTAATCAGCAATAAAATTGATCTAGAGATCTTAAAACTGATTAAATGAAATATTAAAAACTGTTAGAAATAAATTTAATTTAACTACCTGTTGTTGAATTTGTTGTCACTGTTCCTTCAACTACTGAAGTTAAGTCGTACCTAAAAAACAGATATGAAAAAATGATTTGAACGTTGTGTGAAATTTTCTATTAAGCATGTCAAAAATTAAAAATTTCTTCAAAATTGAAAGCCAAAACAAAATTTAACTATAAAGCAATTAAAAATCAACAAGAGTAAAAATTGAGGTAAATACAAAAACCTACCCTGTCATAAGCATGTAATGGTCAGCATCTAACATCCTCTGGCTGACTAAAAAATTTTTCAAGGCATCAAGTGCTGACCTTGCATCTACTTCATCCCAAGGTTTATCAGCCTTTCTAAATGGTTCCGTAAATGGCGAAGAGGCAACATTCTAGTCAATAATATAAACATTATTTGCAAATGACTTTAAATAAAGTATTTTTTGCCTGCATCACTAGTTAATGCTAAAAGAATGCTGCATATTGAACAATTGTGTCCATGGTTACATTCGCTGTGGGGGCCACACCAGTATAAAGGATCTATGTGCTAAACGACCAATTATAATTCTTTTCAGTGTAGGGCACCCAACTTAAAACTCTTTTATATGTCTCGCTAATTTCAATGAGTTCAATATTTTCTCTTGCACCCAGGGTCTCAACGGACCATAGTGGACCTTAGGTCTGGGAGGATATCGTAATGCTGTTGAGATGGTTGTGTCTGTAAATTCTACAAGTAGTCATATAATTCAGAGGAGAGTTTAACAGACGGAGCACTATGTGCAACCCTCGGGCCCTGACTTCTAAACTGCTCATTTGCCCTAAATGTATCTTTATTGTCTCCAATATTTTAGAATGCGCTCGGGGCCCAACTGACCTTAATCTGCTTAATTTACATTATCATACATGTATTAGGTTTTCAATTTAATAAATACTTTACATTACAACAGAGGTACATCTCATAAAAAAATTAATCAGTAAAATCTTAGTGTAAAAATATTACAAATGTACTTTGTATAAATTATGTTGTTTTTTTTTTTTGGACTAACCTCACTAATAAATATTTGCCTCAGTTTGACATTCATTAAGTAGTTTGACAATCTTATTCCTTGATATCGTAGGTCAACCTGACAAAATAATACATACATTTATTATTATATAAAGCCATAACAGGCCTTACTCAGCTCATCAGAACAGAATGCTAAACTAGAGAGTTTGACAACTGTAGACTGAAAGGACCAGTTATTTATTTCTGAAATAGCTCAAAAAATAAATTTATTTTTTGACAGAATTTTTCTGAGACGTTTCCTGTATTTTTCTTCAGATGGACAGAATAATTACTCATGAATAATTCTAATTTATTAAAAAAAATTCCTAACCTATATTTCATTGTATGGCAGGCCAGGGCTCTAAATGGGCTGTAGAGCCAAAGGAAGAAGAAATTTCATTGTATTTAAACTTAAAGTTAATTGACTGTATGTTGTGACATCACAAGCATAAAAATGGTGCAGTTTACTTTTGAATACAATAAAATATAAGTAAAAAAATTTAAATTAAGTTAGGATTATTGGCAAGTAGAATTTCAATCCGTTTTGTTACATTCTGATCAAGGTCTTTGCAATGACGTTTGTCATGCAAAATTTAGCCAAGAACAATGTAACTCAAGCAGACTTGTCAACAATTACTATTGGCATTTTATGAATACCTACATAATATATAAATCCTAAATTTTTATTTAACACAAAGATTATGGCATATTAAAATTAAGGAAAAATGGAAAAAAAAACAAATTTTTTGTTGTACTTATATAATACTCATAATGATTCTCATTGTAATTATTCAAGATCATCAACTACCCTTACCCCATTAAAAATGAAAGCGTAATATTCCTGGATGTCAGAAATGGCCTTTGCTCTGGAGCCAGCAGCTGCCAAGAACCGTTGATAAGCTCCATTATCAATGATGGCTACCACATCTATGACAATCTGTGTAGCTTCTCGCCTTCGTCTGCGACGCCGCCGCTGATTGTTCAATGAAAATGAAGTTATAGCAGAGGATGGAGTGGTGCTTTCCATCTCAGGTGTAGTTGTAAAAGATGGGTTTTGATAGTTGCTCATTGGGATGGAAACTTTTATCTCAGGTGCTGCAAAATAAACAAATATGGCAAACTGTGTCGTAATAAAACTTGCAAATAAAAAACAATTTTGCTTGATTAAAAATACTAAAAAGTAAATATAACATGTTACGTGTTTAAAAATGTCAACTAACGTGGCTCCAAGTAATCGTGTCCTGTGGATGGATTCTGGGGAACTGTTTGGAGAACGTACAAGTTGACATCATCAGACGAGTTGTTAGTGGTTTCAGCAGATCTTTTTAAACGGGAGTGATCTTCTGGTAAAAGTGAATGTTTAGAGCCAGAAACATGCAGCATGCCTTCCTGAAAAATCAAATGGGCGTCTTGTACAGATAACAAATAAAACATAATATGTCGATTTCATAATTGGATAGCTCTCTTCCCTTTGAGTACAAAGAAGCATAATATAACAATTTCAAACAAATTAGCACCTTTACTTTGTGTGTATGCCATTTTTTTCAACATAAATCAAGTTAAAAAAACAAAACAACCATACATGCCCAAAATGAAAGATGTATTAAGTATAAGTATCATTTTAGAGTCTGGAAATATAGATAGGACTAATTACTAATATTTATCGCATTAAAAAAAAACAACAACCAAACCTGAGACACACCCGATATTCGCATTACTTGTTTTGGAGTCTCGGAATGGCCAGGAAATGTCCCTGAATGATAAAGAGATATCCCGGCATGTCCCTCTGACTAACTGCTACAGTTTCCACCATAAATCTATGGTTTCCACCACCCATCATGTCATACTATTTGTTCAAAATGACGTCAGATCGTTAATCTTTCGCATTTTTAATGTGCTATTCGTAAAGTATATAATGTATACTAATGAATGATAATATTCTTTTGAAAGAAAATATTATTTTGTGGGTAAGGGTGTCTTACAGTCAATAGTTAGATCCCAGACTTGTGTGTGTGTGTGTGTACATTGCCTCTTGTGATTCTCTCGCCCCCCCCCTCCACCTTCTGGTCACCGTACCTACTAAGCATATTATGATTTGATAATTTGCTTTATTGTTTAACTGACATAGCTAGTAGATGTCATATTTCTGACCGTTGCACTAAATGATTCTTTGAAACAAAAATTAATTAATCACATTTAGAGGGAAAACAATGGCGTAGACTGCGGTAGAGGCGCACGGGGCTTATTCTGAAAATGCCTCCACATCACCATGCTAAAAAGTTTTAAATTGATTAAAATGCCGCCCTTTGCCGATGGGAAAATTAGCGCTGCCACTCTCTAGCTACACCATAGGACAACACAACTTAACATCCCAACACTTTTACAGTTAACATATGTGCTCATGAGCGGATAACTAGCCTTAAAGTTTTAAAAAAAAATTAACCTCTAAAAAAAGTGTAAAAAAAAAATTAGCCATAATTTTGATATAAAAATAACTTTTACCATCTTGAGTTGGGCCTTGGACTCTCCAAGATCGTTGGTCCTGGTAATCTGTATAACTGCCTCATGGGAAGGGTCTTGATAGTATCCAATATTCTAAACAGAAGTGGGGTATAAAAAATGAAATAATTTGAAAAAACAAATTAACAACTACAACAAAAACAAACGTTTGAATTACTTTGAACTCATATTCTCTGCTGACATGTTTTAAAAGATTATAAGCTAGCAGTGATATTCTAGTTATTAAAATCATTTTAGTTATAGTTTTGATTAGTTTTTTTAGCAATCATTTTTATTATTATTTAGTTATAGTTTTAAATTCATTTTAGTTATAGTTATAGTTAGTTTTTTCATCAATCATTTTTATTATTATTTAGTTATTATATAGTTATAGTTATTGAATAATTTTCGTAAGCACTGTAAAACTTCAAATGCCCATCGATGCGACAGATACATGCCAATTAAATTTCAACATCCACTGCACCACACACTACAGTACTATCACACTACACAAGAATTGAATAGAAAATAAGTGAAAAAAATAACTATTGAGTTTGTAAAAACCAGTAGTAAAAGTGACTTCAAAGTTGAATAAAAAAATTCAAGTTGTTTTGTTCAAATTGTTACATCAAACAAATTGTTGCCTAATTCTTTTTAATTAAATAATTTCGTTCAGTCACGGTTGACTTTCAGCCATACTCTAATTTCCAGCGACTTCTCCATTCTGTTCCTCCTCCCGGTGGTCAGCATCCCACAAACTGAAAACAGCCGTTTAACAAATGCTTGAGAAGCAGGAGCTGCTAATAGGTCTAGAGCCATAGGTGCAAGTTGACTGTACGACTTCGGACAGCTTCTCAACCAAAATGGTATGGCATTGTCTGTGATTGCATTGCATTGGATGTCAGCAATGTACTTGTTGATCATGCCGGTGGCTACATTAACTTCTGACATCTGCAACTGATGAGGTGTGTCACTGTCAGATGCAGAAAGTTTCATTGCTAGGTTTGAAAGCTGAATCTGAAGAATACTCTGCTGCTGCAGTTGAATTTCATCTGGTGATTTTGTTCTTTATTGTTTAACCTATATATAACATGTGCACAAAAGTAAAAGTCAATCAGGTGATATAGTACTTTTACACATACTGGTTACTGGCATGGCAACTGACAAGCACAAATTAGAATAATAATTTTTATCATTATTTAACTCTATACCAACTTGCAACCAGTACCTGAAAAATAAAACTCTTAACACAATTTGCTGTTGGATTATTATTCATGTACATTATTGTCAGTTTTTATTCAAAATCTGTGTACTCATACAACATGCCATGCCAGTGCCACCACCCACTACCAATAATAGCATTACCATTATTATAGTACTATATAGTAGATTGAATTTCATAGCAGTGAACTAAACGACATAGCACAACTATAATTAATAGCTAAACAATCGGTACTAAAACGCAACATTCCAGATATGGAATTGCAAAAAATTTCTTGGGGAGGGGAAGCGCCGAAAACTTGCGAACGGAGAGGACACAATGTTCCAACAGCAGGCTTGCGGAGCCGCCATATTTTTTTTCGGCTCCGGCTCCCACAAATTTGACGACTCCGGCTCCCTATTAAGATAGTATCACACGAGACAAAAATTTTTGTAATTGCTCCACGCTAACATCCCGCTGATAAAAAGTTATGCAAATTTTGCCGCGTTCACCCCCATAGTCAGGAACTTGAAAAATATACGCATTGTCGGTTTTACTAAAAACAAACCATTTCAGTGCATCCAGAAACGTATCATTATTTTCGATCGAGGTTTCACTAGTCGCCATTTTCATAAGTACTAAAAAGTTATTTCAGTGATCAAATTAGCCAATAGTAAATTGATACATTATTTAAAATATTTTAAAGACTTCAGTATTTATATTTATTATTTATAAATTCGAAGTGACTATTCGGACCCGGGCAGGCCCGTAGCCAGGATTATTGCATTGGAAGGGGGGGGGGAGAATTTTTTTTCGGCGGGGGGGGGGGATGCCGAAGAACTGATTCTGGGGTACAGCGGCGGATCTAGACAACTGTTTTGATTGTTGAAAATTGGTCTTAGAACAAAAAATATTTCGATAATTTAATGATGTATTATTACCTAAACTTGCGATAACCGGGGGGGGGGACATGCCCCCCGGCCCCTCCCCATAATTCCGCCCCTGGTGGGGTAGAAGAAATGTTCGAGGGGGGGGGCGAAGATGGAGGTGCGAAGTGCCGAAAACTTGCGAACGGAGAGGAGGGGTTTTGGGAGGGGACCTCAGTGAGTCCCCTCCCCAAGAAATTTTTTGCATTTCCATATCTGGAATGTTGCGTTTTTAATTTTACCTACGTTACAATAATGAAGGCATGTTGCAGTTTTGTAAAAAATAATTTAAATAGTAAAGAGTTAAAATGATAAAAATTTATTGAGGCTGAGCAATTTCTGATTCCTGTTATAAATATATTGACCATTTGTTCTGCTACACAATTGTTACATAATAGATACATGATTTATATTATTATACTGTTGGTTAAACTACAACCCGGGAAGAACGACAAATATGCACGAATATAGCTTAGCTATTTGTGTGATATTTCTTATAAAATATTGAAAACAAAGAACAGATCTATCAACGACAAATTGACCAGTCGCAATTATTGAATTTAAAATAAAATTAATTCTGCTAAAAAGTAAATTTGCAAATTAAATAACATCACTCAGAAATGACGGAGTTTGTACTTTATTATTTTATTATACATATGTATAAAAGTGAAGTCGAAAGTCAATATTATTTTATTAACTTATTTAAGTTGCTAGTTGTCCTCAGAAGATATTAATATATAAAACTATTACAAGGTTGCAAACAGGCCCACCGACAGAAATTTCGGGTCCTTGGGGAGGGGTGACACGGGCCCCAGGGCTGATATTAATATTTTCAAAAGTTGATTGGCCAGCTCAGTCCGGGCCCCTAAAACAAAATTGAACAAAATGATTGATGTTTTATAGCCGTTATTATTAAAATTTTGTCAAAAAGCTCAAATCATGTACGGGGGGGGGCTCAGGTCATGAACGGGGGGTTGGGGGGTCAGCCCCCCCTAGCCCCCTCTGGCTACGGGCCTGGACCCGGGTACCAATAAACTCCGATTTTTATTCGGACCCCGTCCCAATAAAGTCTGATTGTTATTCGGACCCGTGGCAAATATGCACTTAGCTTAGCTATACATAAAGTTTATTATTGTTTTTTGTTTATTTTTTTTTATAATTGTTTGAATTGTATGATTTAATCGTTACTCAGTGTCTAGGGTTTCACTAAGCGGACTCTGCATTATTATTTTTTTGGGTTCCGTCTAATAAAGTTTAAATATAGCTAAGCTTAGTGCATATTTACCACGGGTCAGAATAACAATCGAATTTTATTGGGACCTGGGTCCGAATAGCCACAGCCTTATAAATTTATCTGCTCTATTTCAGATATTCTGTTTATAATAAAATTGTTGAATACAGAAAGCTACCATTTTGTTTTTAGTCTATTACAAATTCGCGGTCAAATAATACACGAAATGACGCGTTCTATTTGTCGTCGTAGTAAAAATTTATTTTTAAATGATTGATACAATTATTCTATGAAATAAAACTGTTTTAACTTTATATATATTAAAATAACATGCCATTAAAAAAATTTCGGAGGGTAAACAAGATTTAAAACGAACACAAAACGATTCCCCATTAAAGGTTTCTTGTGGTGATGTGCGTGTTACTGTTTCGGCGTTCGTAAAACATGACAACATTTCAAATTGTAGGAGGCAAACAATCAAACAAATTTGCAATTTTACAGCTAAAAAAAAATTCTGCTGTAAAAAAAGAACATTTGGGAGCCGTGGAGCCGCCAGATTTTTCGGCTCCGGCTCCAGCTAAAAGTAGCGACTCCCGGCTCCTCGGTTCGGCTCCGCAAGCCTGTCCAACAGTTTGAGTTTTGAGTTATCAGTGATAAAATAAGAACAAGCTTATCACAGTTGAGCAATGTTCTTGTTTAATTTCAAAAAGACCCTTATTTCAAGGGATTTTTGCATTCTATTTCGCCTCCCAGTGGTTAACATTCCACACAGAGAAAAGATTCGTTCAAGTATGCCTGCGAAGCAGGTGCCTTTAACAAATCCTCAGCGATTTTTGACAGTTTGCTGTAAGCTGCTTTTCTGTTGTGCCAGAATACCAGAGAATCCGTTGTCGTTGTACAAGTATTCCTGTCTGTAGTGTCTGTTATATACCGATTCAACTGACATTGTACAGTGTCCTGACTTCTAGATGCAGTTGGTGATGAAGTTGTGGCATTTTCAACAAGCCGGGTAGCGAGAAACTTGAACCTTTGTTGTCCTGGAGGAGGTGAAGATAAACCAGGTTCCAATGGAATCTCAGATGAAGATGAGGATGACTCTGAACCTATTAGTGTATAGATGATCATTTTTGCAGCATTTTAAAGTGGTGACAAGTTGGGTGAGAAAAGAACATCAGCAAGGCTAGGATCAAGTAGGCATGCAGCAGCAGGAAAAGGATTAAAACTGATACATTCAGGATTAAAAATGAATTCAAATCTGCCTCTAAAATCACGCAGAAGCTTGCTTGTTAGGATCTTCGGTGCTGGGGACTGTTCAAGATGACATCCCAGATTTACCAGTGATGGGATGATAGTAGACAGTGATTGGGTGTCGGACTGCAGATTGAACGCAATCAGTCAACGTCTGAGTCGCATTTTTGCAGACCGTCGTTTTCTTTGGTTTCGTCTTTAATGATCTCGCCTCGTTTGCTTTAACATACTGCTCATACTGCTTATGTAATCTGCAGAGATGCGACAGCATATTTGTACTGTTTTTACCCGCCAACAAAGCACCACACTCGCTATTAGTCTTCACAATAACAACTTTACATTTCGCTTTCCCTTCCTGCTCCATATATGTAAAGTAATCCCACACCAGACTCTCCTTCTTTCGTCCAGCTAATATCCTTGATAATTAACTCATTGTCCTCAGAAACAAACTTTACTCGTCCAAAATAAATCACAAATATAAATCGAAAAAATAAACCGGCGAAAGTTTTTGAACCGGAAGTAACCGATCATGAAGAAATGCGAAGCTTTAGCGCTTTACTACAATACAAAATACGGATTTTGACGGGAATGACTGGACGAATGCGTCAACACTAAAACACGGAATTCGGCGCAAATGGCGGAACATATTCCACGCGATATTCGTTCAATAATAATTTTCGTTATTATTACTATTCTATTCATAAAAATTAATTTTTATTTCTATTCTATTACTGTACTCAAAATAATTTTTGTTCTTATTTTCGTTATCGTTAACGAATTTCAATAATTTTCGTTCTTATTCTTATTCTCGTTAACGTAAATATTACTGGTCTGCACAGCAAACGGTTTCAACAGATCAGACAATTCTTGTAGTCGCATCCATTCGCTAATCAACAGTATGTCAGTTTTCATCTCAGCCAGTAATTCAGTAACACACACTTTGAGTTCAATAAAGCGAGATAAAATATGGTAAGTGTTGTTCCATCTGGTATTGTTATCACTGACAAGCACGTTGCCACATCTTTGTTTAATTTTTACTATCCCTTTTTTCACCACAAGCCGAAGCGAGTGAGCTAGACACGCCATTCTAGGATAAGGCATAGGACTAGATTTGTCTAACTCTTCTAATTCAATTGAGTAAACTAAGTCTGCCGGTACTGGATCAATGTTGACTTCTACTTCATTATCAGTGTCACTTTCTTCAGCATAACTGGCATCATTGTCTGAATTTGAAAGATATTCTGCCTCTGTACTGATATCATTATCATCACATTCTTGGTCAGCCATTTCTCTTTCATTTAGCTATCTGTTGGCTCCACTGTCAGTGACAATCATCAACACTTGTTTAGATGTAATGTTCCAGTCCAACAAGCACTGATGTAGAGCTTCAGCCAACATTTCTCCTGTGTGTGGATGCTGCACAGGCCCGCAGCCAGGTCAAAGTAAGCAGGGAGGCACCAATACCCAGCAAGGGGGCACCTTTACTTTTTCTTTATTTTTTCCTCTTTTTCTTCTTTTTTTAAGCGGGGGGGGGGGAGGCACTCCGCACCTAGCTACGGAGCTGATGCTGCAGCTGGAAAAGTTGTAGCATTGCTTATCTAACTACCAACTTCACAGAATCAAAAAAAAAAAACAAGCAGAAAAACCCAAGAAAGATGAAGACAAGTTTGATTTGGACCATCCATCGAGACAAATTATAGAAAATAAACGATCTATTTGTAAATGCGTGAGGCGTGTATAAAAAATTATAAAACTTTGTTCTGATTAGTTATGAAAGTCTTTTTAGTTATAGTTATTATTAGTTTTTTTGGCAAGCATTTTAGTTATTATTTAATTATAGTTAAAAAAATCTTTCTAGTTTTAGTTTTAGTTATAGTTAACTAAAGCCAATCATTCTAGTTATCGTTTTAGTTATAGTTAACTGACCAAACTGTAAGCTAGGGCCTTCTTTTTTCTAAAACTATTAGTGTAGGCCTTCATAATTCTAAAACTATTAGTGTAGGCCTTCATAATTCTAAAACTATTAGTGTAGGCCTTCATAATTCTAAAGCTATTAGTGTAGGCCTTCATAATTCTAAAACTATTAGTGTAGGCCTTCATAATTCTAAAACTATTAGTGTAGGCCTTCATAATTCTAAAACTATTAGTGTAGGCCTTCATAATTCTAAAACTATTAGGGTAGGCCTTCACATTTCTCAGACAGCGTAGGCAGTGGCATAGCGAGCTTAACTCGCACCCGCCCCCCCCCCTCCTTCGAAAAACATAATATTATATGTAAAATATACTATTTGGCGCTCCTTTGTGAGTAGCGCCCGGGGCATGATGCCCCCCTTGCCCCCCTCACTACCCCACTGAGCCTAGGCCTTCATAATTCTAAAACTATTAGCGTAGGCCATCATATTTCTAAAACTATTAGCGTAGGCCATCATATTTCTAAAACTATTAGCGTAGGCCATCATATTTCTAAAACTATTAGCGTAGGCCATCATATTTCTAAAACTATTAGCGTAGGCCATCATATTTCTGAAACTATTAGCGTAGGCCATCATATTTCTGAAACTATTAGCGTAGGCCATCATATTTCTAAAACTATTAGCGTAGGCCATCATATTTCTAAAACTATTAGCGTAGGCCATCATATTTCTAAAACTATTAGTGTACGCCTTCACATTTCTAAGGTTTCCGTCACGATGGACGCTAGTTACGCCACTGTATATCATCCTTATTACATGTATTGAAATAGAAATAACTCAAACCTATTTGGTAAGGTAATAATAATAATGAGCATCTACACTTTAGCGATTCCCCATAGGCATAATTAACAATAATTGACAATCAATTCATAGAAATGACATCGGAGTTTCACTTACATGTAAAATTATTAATAACATATACCATTGTTTTATGTTTCTCTTGGGGGCCGTCCATAAAGTACGTCACGCTATTTTTGACGATTTTTGACCCCCCCCCTGTCACAAAGTGTCACAAATCTCGGGACCCCCCCCCCCTAAAGTACGTCACACTTTCGAAAAATTTTTTTTAATTAAGAACTAATTAAAATTTAATTGAAAACTTAAATCGCACTTCACTATTAAACTCCCTTAAAATATTAATATTAAAAGAACTATCAGATTATTAAATGAGTTTAATAGTAGAAAAACTAATTGTCAATAGTTATATCAGTTATTCTTTGAAACAAGTAACTCAATCAATTGAATTTGAAAAAAAAATTGCAAAAATTAGATTGACAATTATATAATAAACATCATTTATCTGCTACCTATTCATTTACAATGGGTGAGGTGAACTTTGAGATAATCTTCCGATTATGCATTCGATTGACACAGGATAAGAAGTAGATTAGCGAAACTTGACCTCAACCAGTGATTAATCAATAAAAATGGAAACAAAACAATGTGACTAAAAAAGGACTAGATTGACAAATTATGTGAGCAGCTCTGGTGCTATATTGAATATGTTTATAGTGGGCCTGTGAATTATGTTTAATTAAAAAATATTTACTAGACATCACTCATCCATGGTGAAGTGTTCATCCATAGTTAAGACTGACATAAATCTTTCCGCATCATCGTTACCTGGAAGGATAGTTGCAGACAGATCAACTTCATTCTCATCTAGCCACTCAACATCCTCTGAATGTGCATTTTCCATTCTGCCAATAATTGCCATGAGTTCTCTTTGCCTTCTAGCAGCGATTCTCAAAGGACGAATGCGTTTTATCTGAGTTGATTCTGGAAAATTTGGGGTTGGCACATTCTCCTAGGAGACGGGTGGTCGAGTGGTATAGAGCGCTCGACTGTCGACCGGAGGGTCCCGGGTTGGAATCTTGTGAGAACCTTAGGACTTTTTCAGGTCCTGGTGAAAGTTCCCAAGTCCACCCAGCTTTAAATGGGCACCTGACTCTATGTTGGGGGAGTAAAGGCGGCTGGGAATTGTGCAAACCACACAATACCTTCATATGCCTAGGTTATAGAAACAGATGAGTTCTACACTTCATCTGCCCCGATGGCCCTTTAGGGCTAAGGAAACTTTACTTTTTTACATTCTCCTGCGCCCGAGCTCTGTGTTATACTGTATGTTTTTTCAACATTGTTTGTGAGGCAAACTATAAGTGACACACTTTGCAAATTTGATCATGTATGCTGGTCTGCAAAGATGGACAATAAAGATCAAATGGTTGCACTTTAAAAACTCCTGTTGGTCTTGGCATAATGTCATCAAATTTGAGAGTTTGTGCCACAAACAAATGAAAGAAATGTATGTGCATCTGCATCTGCTCTTTCTGAAGCTCTGAGTCTATCAGTTGTTTGGTTGATTAGGATTGGATTTGGAGGAGGAAATAATCTCGAAGATAAAACGTTGAAAAATGAGCTCCGTACTTTGTCGCAACATTTTATGTCCTGATATTTCACAATTTGAGTGAAGTATTGGCTGGTGAGAACATCAGTCCTGCTGCATCCAATTCAGATTTCTCAGGGATGATATATTCTGCAACTGTTGGAAATTGGTCAACAATCACATGCAACCAGATTTCAGCTAATGTCTCACTTGCAAACTTGAAGTTTGTTCTTTCTAAATCCTCATTTATTGTTCTGCCCTGCTAATCAAAGTGAATGCCATAATGTTCATTTGTCAATATGACACCAGACAGTTCGCTGCTAGATGGAGCCATTCGATGTTCCACGCGATTATAAGCACTTCTTCCTGGTGCACTGGTTGCAAGGAATAAGGCATCAATATTATTTTAACGAAGTGATGGATTGCAACTTCAATTACGGTAATTTTTTGTATTACAATACAAATTCCAAATTTCTTTATCAGTGATATAATTATGCAGCAGACAACAAAGAAATAATAACACTTCCGTAAGGCTACTGATAAAACAAGGCTTTGCAACAGTTTATTAGCGGTCCTAACTAGCATGAGGAATAGTGAACAACACATTGAAAAGATATGCATTCCATGCTATTTTGACATAAAACTAATTCAAGTGTTTACAATTTTATTTGAAAATTATTTTTAAAACTATTAAGTTTTACTAAAAAAATAAAAAAAATAAATTAGAAATAAAATTAAAAATATATAAAAATGTGACGTCACACTTGGCCTGACCCCCCCTCCCCCCTGTCACAAACTGTCACACTTTCTTATACCCCCTCCCCCCCCCCCTTGGAGCGTGACGTACTTTATGGACGGCCCCTTGTGGAAGCTAATTAATTTATCAATTTTTTTACAATATAAGAATGAAATATTATTTATTGATCTGGACCGGATCAGACAAGGTATCTTTCGAACACCCCCCCTCCCCATTTTTCGTTGTTTAATTAAAAAAGCCATTGTTCACTAGGTTAATTGGCATCACTACTGGGATACGCAGGGCCGTCGTAAGTTTTACGCAACTCGAACACTTGTCGGACTTATAACCTCAACAGTATCGAGTCAACCAGAGCTACTGGTAGTTGGTTAATAAACCAACCGGGAAAAAGATAACCACAGTCTATTATAAAATATACTTCTTTATCATTGCGTTCCATTTTTTTCTTATATAAAATTCTCCGCACAGCCCCCCCCCCCTCAAATTCGCACAACCCCCCCCCCCCCCCCAACAAAATTCTGGCTACGGCATTCTCCACAGTTATACGTTCTGGGGTAAAAAACAAACAGTAGTCCTAAGTGTCTAGTTCTATTTAAAGTATTTCGAAGGTTTAGGGTATGCCGTGAACTATGAGGTAATTTCTATTAGATATCAATCCGGATTTATTCTCACTCGTTACTTCCCATGAGTAAAAAAGAAAAGTCGGTAAAATTACTGGAGCGTAACAGCATGTGATTAAACATAACACTCTGGTCTATAAATAGACAACGACTCATCAAGTGAACGCCAATGGCAAACATTACTTGTATTAACTTTTTTTGTGTTTGTGCGTATAGCTGTAACTATAATGAATGTAAATAGAACACAATATATAGGTCCTATACAACATCTCACAATTTATTTTTAGATTCACCCAAGCACATATGTAATGATGATAATATGATTAAACTTTCTCATTTTAACAACAATACATTGCGTTGAATCAGACTATATTCTTATCCTATTTAGCAACGATTGGCCAAATGTACATTTTATACATCGCCCCAGGCTGCTCTCTGTTGATTTTAGTGTAGCCAATATATATATACACACACACATATATATATATATATATATATATATATATATATAAATGGTGCAGCCAACCGATTTAGTTTTCGTCTGTTTATAACGTTATAACATTCTCATAAGAATAAATTGAACCTGACGCGTATCTTTATAGTTCTCTGACCGTTACGAAAAAAACTAAAGATGTGGCTCTGGTCTTAGTAAACTTAACCGTGGCTGCCCCTATTGTATAACATAATGAACTACTGCTAGCGCAGACACCAAAGAAACACCAAAGCAACACCACTGAGTCACCAAAGAGACATCGCAGATACATCACATAGATACAATAGATATACCAAAGGGACACCACAAGATACCACACGAGACACCATATGTTACTGCGGTAGTAGGTGAGACAGGAACCCGCGACCCGAACCACGACTATCAGACTGTCTACCTCAGCGCCACCGAGCTAACTTAATAACACGACGGACTGCTTGACGTACCTAATATCTACCGGATAAAAAATACTACTGTAAACAATAATATGCTGTACATTTTCCGAGAAATGGCTTGATGTTAAGTGGACCAACGATCTGTATGATTGATTTTTCCCTTTCTACTATTCGTTCGATGTCCAATATCTATCAAGGTCTACATATAATTAAAGACTTTTGTGGCTCAAAATATGTAGATCGCAGGCGACAGGCTCAATATATACGGTAAATCATTTCACGTCATCTATTTATCATAAATCAGTGTTGACGTCAGATAACCTGGCGCCTGATAACGTCTCAGACAAGATCAAGGAATTAGAGAGTTAACATATCGGCACTTATCACGACCTGCTTTTATACCAAATTTTATTTGACGTATGATACCTTTCTGTCTTTAAGTTTTTCTCTTCTGTGTACGAATAGCCCCTGTGAGTCCACACCTATCGTGTACACGGGGATGTCAAGTGTGATGTGGGGGACGCGTTTCAAGTGCAGCACGGTGTACGTGTCGTTATCCGTGCCGATCGTCACATCGACGTCGTCGGGTAGTGGTTGCTTCGTGATGTCACTGCTGGTATAGTTCACTTGCACTGCAAAAAATAAAGACGATTGAATACTGATTATCATTATGACTAGCTGTACCCTGCAAAACCTTTGCATAGAGTTATATTACCTTAGGTTTGATTAGTAGGCTAGGTTATTTTTTGTTTCGGACAGATCCCACTGTTTCATGATTTTTATTACTATTGTTTACGTTTGACGATTTGAATCTGGAATACTGTTGTATTAATTCTTTACTTTCGATTTAACGCAGAACCCACACCGCTATTATTTATATAGATTGTTTTTTTTCTTAAATCATGCATCTATCATTGAATTTTCATCTGAGTGTTAACGTCGTAATTGTAGGCTACATTCATAAAAGAGCATTCACACAGAACCGTTCTTGAATTTTTGCGACCCTGGACAAAGGGCGTACATTTAGGGGCCCTAGGAATAGGGCCAACACTTGGCAGCCCTAGACCCAATAAATGGGAGGGGGCATGGCTAATGTAGATTTGTGGGCCCTAGGAAAAGATAAACAAATGACCTTTGGCAAATATGCTAAATACTGTCAAGTCCGATGATTGAAAATATTGGGCTCCAAAAAACGTTGAAAACTTGGACCCCATCTGAATACACATCACCGTTCAATTATTTCAACCCCGGGTACCTGAAAAGTTTTAAGATGGCCGTTCATTGAGACTTGCAAAATAACATTTCATACAATGGGCATTAAAGCTGTGGGGGTCCTAGTGGGGCTTTCTAGTTTGCCTATCAATAAGAACTCACAACAAATATCGAGCCACGAGCAATGCAGGCACGTGGCGTGCGGGGGGGCAGGTATGCCGGGCCTCCCTGCGCTTTGTCTGGCCCCCTCTGCTTATTTTCTCTACTTTGTAAAATGTATTACAAGGCCCCCCCCCCTTGCTATTGCCTGGCCTCTGCTGTAGAAAGCCTGGCCCCTGCTGTAGAATTTTCACGCTACAGGGCTAGAGCAATGGCGTCGCCAATCCAGCAGTGGCGAAGCCAACATGTCTATAGTGAGTAGATTGTAAATTGCAGTCCAATGTATCGACAGTTCCTATCATTTGGCAAATTTAGGTGGTTATCCGGAAATTCCCAAACTTATCTAGTGGTAATATTGCGCATATTAGCGTTCCTTTCCGCGAGATGTATTACGACGCCAGCGGAAAATTGACACCGTACGACAACAGCAAATAATTTTCAAACTCCCGGTTTGTATAAATAAAGTTTGATGTGCTGAAACTCTAGAAAAATACATAATGTATTTTAGTTATACGTGATTTTTGTCAGCATATACCACCACAGTCAAAACAATATTGAACATAATATATTTGTCTAGATCGCCAGCAATACAACTGTGAAATACACAATGCACCAATGCAAAAAATCCCATTTCAAAGAGTTGTATTTTTGAAAACATGTTGTTTCAATCAAAATAAATAGACAAGAAAAACAAGAGTCAGGTTTCAACAGAACAGCGAAAGATCCTCGACATATTACGCAGTTTTCAAACTCTGGTGAAACTATCAGATAAAATGTACGTACAGTGGGACTCGCGAGTATTCGTCATACGATTGTTCGGCCTCAGATAAAATGTTCGTACAGTGGACTCGCGAGTATTCGTCATGCGATTATTCGACCTCAGATACAATGTACGTACAGTGGACTCGCGAGTATTCGTCATGCGATTATTCGACCTTAGATACAATGTACGTACAGTGGACTCGCGAGTATTCGTCATGCGATTGTTCGGCCTCAGATACAATGTACGTACAGTGGACTCGCGAGTATTCGTCATGCGATTGTCCGGCCTCAGATACAATGTACGTACAGTGGACTCGCGAGTATTCGTCATGTGATCATTCGGCCTACTTACCATCATTCCCCGCTAATATTTACTCTTGATCAATAACTGATAAATGAAAGCTGTCACGCTTTTTTTATTGATGGGACAGGAATAATTATGTCTCTGAGCTTCGTCCGATTCCCCCTCCCCTCCGCAGGTCGAGTATTATACCGTATTCATATTTTATAAGATATGGTCGGAAGAAAAAAAAAGATAAACGACACCATATTGCCTTATAGCAGCGCTGGTCACGTTTGAGGTCAGAGGTCACGTTTTTTGAAAATGTGGTAAAAAAAAAACAAAATACTTCAAAGAGCTGCACTTTAGTACAATTATCTTTTTTTTAAATTTGGTGAAGAAAATATTTTAAATAACAGAAAAAACTGATTAATAGTAGAATTTGGCCACTCCTGCCACGTTGTTTTTTTGCCTATGTCTATAAACACTTTGTTAATATAGTTCGTCAGCAATATCTATATACATATATTTTTTTTGCCTCTTTTATTACAAAGCGTAGTTTTAATATTTTACCCAAAAATTATGATAATATTTATATATCCAAATTTTGTATTAGGCCTAAATCACATTTACCTATATTTATTTCTAATCTATGAATTTATTATCCCGAGGCAATACAGTTTGAAACGTAAATGACATGACATTAAAAAGAGGTTATTCGCCTCCCCTCCCCACGGCAATATTCACCGCTATACATAAATACACACATACACATCTCAAGATGGCGACTGCTTGATTTGATTTTTTTTATAAAGTGAAAGTTCGACACGCCGGGCAGTGATTTTAAAAAAAAAATGACTCTGTCTGTGGTACATTCTTTGGTGACGTTGTTTGGAAGTAAAACTGTTGTTGAATCAGGTAAAATCATTAAACCGATACACAAACCACACTAGATAATGAAACTGTATGATCGATAACAAATGGATTTGCTATATGTTAAGTAGAGCATGTCTCTGCAATCATTCAATAAATCAGTCAGTGAATGATTTCGTTCCACACGAACGGGTGCATTAGAGAGACAATGACGAATGATTTATTTGAGAAGAAACATACCAGTATAGATGATTAGGTGTTAAGCAAACTAAACGCCCAACTCCATTAGGCAGTAATAACAAAACCAATCAATGGATAATTCCATATGGACGCCTAACTATCGAGCCATGCAATATAAGACAACTATAAGGCTCTAGGCAAAAACACTGATAAGACATCCGCGTGAACATCCTGGGCCTTGCTTATAACGTTTGGAACCTTTGACCCCTCCCCCTCCTACCCTTTCCTAACTGTTATTTTATGTTAGTGAAAAAAAGGGGGTCACGTTATGATGCCCATTAGCAGTGGAAACCGACTCGTTTTATTAGCAACCAGAGCGTTTTAACATAGTATTAGATGTTCGTACTGCAAGTGAGGCCTTTGGCTGCGGAAATGTGCCCTTTGGTCGCGGGAATAAGGTTCTTTAGCAGTGGTAATGGGCCTTTTAGCTGTGGTAATGGGCCCTTTGGTCACGGGAATAAGGTTCTTTAGCTATGGTAATGGGCCCTTTGGTCGTGGGAATGAGGTTCTTTAGCAGTGGTAATGGGCCCTTTGGTCGCGGGAATAAGGTTTTTTAGCTGTGGTAATGGGCCCTTTTGGCTGTGGTAATGGGCCCGTTTGGCTGTGGTAATGGGCCCTTTTGACTGTGGTAATGGGCCCTTTGGCTGTGGTAAGGGGCCCTTTGGCTGTGGTAATGGGCCCTTTCGGCTGTGGTAAGGGGCCCTTTGGCTGTGGTAACGGACCCTTTTGGCTGTGGTAATGGGACCTTTGGCTGTGGTAATGGGCCCTTTGACTGTGGTAATGGGCCCTTAGGCTGTGGTAATGGGCCCTTTTGGCTGTGGTAATGGGACCTTTTGGCTGTGGTAATGGGCCCTTTGGTCGCGGGAATGAGGTTCTTTAGCAGTGGTAATGGGCCCTTTGGTCGCGGGAATGAGGTTCTTTAGCAGTGGTAATGGGCCCTTTGGTCGCGGGAATAAGGTTCTTTAGCTGTGGTAATGGGCCCTTTTGGCTGTGGTAATGGGCCCTTTTGGCTGTGCTAATGGACCCTTTTGGCTGTGGTAATGGGCCCTTTGATCTGTAAAATTGAGCCATTTGGCCGTGGTAATGGTGATGGGCCCTTTGGCATTGGGAGTGGACCCTTTAGCAGTAGAAGTAGGACCTAGGCAGTCGCCTATGTGACCTATCCATAAGAATGGCTCTGACTGAAATAGACTGATGAAGTGTTTATGTTTAATCCAATTGAGTACAACACATGGGTATGTATATAGAAAGTATATATTACAATACCGAAACTAAATGAAATGATTTAGTGGGTAACAGATGTGAAAGCCATTCCATTCTCATGTATGACAACATGTTGCAAAACTATTTTTAATAACTGCTGAGAGTTGCAAATGTTTAGTGTGACAGGGTGTGGGTATTTCTGTCTTAGTGTGTATCTGAGTTTATGTGTACACATGCATCCGAGAGCATGTGACAGTATATTTAAACAACTGTACTTTTCCCCCCATATGTTGATCATGAGATATTCTATCAGTATATGAGCATACATTTGAAATATGTATGTATAATTGTATATGCACATTCGTGTACATGATATGTGTACCATGTGTGTGTACACAATTGTATGTGTGTTCTGATTATGAATGTACATGTATAAAAACCTGCCTGAGTGAAAGGATTACTTGCTCTAATGTTATGTGCACTAAAGATCACTTCTCTTTTGTTGACATTATGGGCTGTACTGGTAGTGAATGAGAGACACGAATAGGTCATGACCCTGCCATGTATTAACCCTTAGATCTTGAACCCTGGGACTAAAAAATAAACTTCCCCATTGCAAACGTGTTGAGAAAACTGTCATATGAGTTCAATAAATACTGACAGGCCTTGAGGTAAGAGATAAGATTTTCTTCGAAAGGCAGACGACAACTTTGACTAGTTACATTACTGCTACCGTCCCACCGGAAGGAAACATCTCTGATTTTTTGTTTTTTTATTGAACGGAATCTATTTTCGCAATGCGGAAAGTATATTGGTTGGCATGGACATTTACCCCCTTTGACGGGTACCCCATTACCATTATCCTGTTCGGCTTAGTGATTACAATAAAACAAAACAACAATCCAACAACAACAAAACAGTTCTTGTGACCAATGGTCATGTTTTCGCCTATCTCTGACCTTTCATTTATTTCCTTTTTCCATTTAAAGAATAAAACAAACTAAAATGACTGTTTGGTCTTTCCCAGCTACTTACGGATAGCACTGATCTATAAATAGATCTACGTGTCTATTTGTCCTCCCCAAACGAATCACAAACCTACCTCTTATCAAATGCATAGAATATAAACACATGACATTAGTTCCTGCATAATAAGTTACCTAAACTATACACTGAAAGTTAATTTCTACCAATATTTGGTAAGAAATGTTTTTTTTTTGTTATTGAAAAATAACCGTATTTCAAATAGGATAGGAAACAAGTCAAAATTTACAGCCACACGAACGTACCAAGTGACATGAGCCAAGATAAAGAAAATTCAATGTAAAACAACAACAACAACAAAAGAAACGAAATAAGAAACACGCTGGGGAAAAGTTTGTTGATATAATTGTCATGGTAATATTGTCGTGAAAATAAACTTACATCTAGCCATAACTCTCAAGGAAAAAAAAAAACAATATAGCAATCGAACAATACAAGTCAGGTGACAGACCAAATGATAGATAATGACATAAATAAAAAGACACGTAGTAGCAACATTCACACTGGCATATGTAGGGGAAAAATGGACTGAAAGAAATACAGAGGAAGGTATTGGGTCTTGGTCCGGTCATCGAGGGGGGGGAGGGGGGAGGAAGGGTTAGAGAGTGGTGTGGTACAGTTATAACAGAGGAAGATTGTTTCTAAAGAAGGAGGGGTGAGGAAGGAGAGAAAAAACATGCAGATAAATAGAAATAGACAGAGAAAGAAATAACTTATATCTATCTATCTGTCTGCCAATCTAATATCTATCTATCTATCTATCTATCTATCTATCTATCTATCTATCTATCTATCTATCTATCTATCTATCTATCTATCTATCTATCTATCTATCTATCTATCTATCTATCTATCTATCTATCTATCTATCTATCTATCTATCTATCTATCTGTCCGACCGTGAGTTCATCTATATATCCATACATCATCTGTATCAAAAGCATTCCTTCAAATTACACCCAACATCCCCTTAGTTCTAACTGAAGCAGTGAGTTCATATTTTTCACAGATTTAGTCTCCCCACAGTCTGACTCACCTGTCTCACAAGAACCCAGTCCAAGAAGAAGAAATTGATCCACCAAGAAGGCTATGACTAGACTGCGCACAACACTCGCCAGCAGATGTATTCCTCCATATTCAAACTTCATTGTCAACTTTGAATGAATTGGGAACTTTTTGCTAGTGCGCGTTGAAGTAACTCTTCCTTATTTTGGAAACGGGGCTATCTTCTAAGCATTTAGTATAAGTTCGTTTCTTAATATGACATTTCTAAATTATATTCCTAATGTTTCTTTTTTTTAAATGTTCGTTGGCCAGTTTATTATGAAGAATTGTTTCATCTTACGGCTGTGACTCACAGCTTTAGTACTTTTATTAGTCCGTGACCTGATAGTTTTGTGTTTATTTCCCGATAGTGTCAGGTGTCAGTTTTGGGTTTACTTTAGATTGATTACTTTTCTGCTCAAACTTCCTGGTTTGATCTGCTAATGAAAACACAAACACAAGTTTCCCTTCTCACACAGCACCTGATCGAAGTTTCCAATAGATACCTGCAAAAAAAAAATCAATGATAAAAGAATCATACTGCATCAATTAATTTCGAATAATATTGTAAAAGATATAGAAAAAATATACACATCTTACATTCATCACATTCTGAGTAAAATGTTAGTTAAAAAGTTACCCCCCTTCCCATAAAAAACCCAACAAACATTTACCTTTACATAATTATCTAAAATTTGAGTTGCATACTTATTTAATAAAGTGAATTTGATAAAGTAAAACATACATTTATATGATAGACTTTACTAAAAAATAGTTAAATGGTGCTAATTGCTAATTATGAATCCATAAAATACTTTTCACATAAATTTCATCAATTTTGTTTTTTTGTTTTTCTTATAATAAATTTTCTTGGATGAGCTGAAATGTGATAATGATTTGGCTGTTTGTCAGGTGGACTAGACTCAAAGCAAGATTACAATACGCACGGCGTTAAGAAACTTAATTTTTTGTGGTTCATTTCAACGGCTCAGAAACACCTCTTTTTGTTTTATATGACGCAGTTGCCCCTCTGTTTATCAGGCGCAGCAAATTGATACCTTGTCACACGTACTTGGAGTGACACACAAAATCTGGATGACATGTCAAGCTGACACGCCCGCCTGTCATAAATGCTTGTATGCTAACGTTACACACAGGTTACCCCCTTCCCCCTCCCCCAAATCAGGTTCAAGACACGTGACGAAGAGTCATGTATAGAGACGAACATAATCAACGCAATAAGATTAAGCTGGCAAAATAAATAAATGAAATATAAATCTAACCGTTTTCTTTCCTTATATCATGGGGGGGGGGTTAGTGAAATTTAATGGATTGACGTTAATTTGTGTAATAAATAAATGTTATTTTTATTTGAAAACATATCCCGTTAAAAATGAGGTCCTTTTATTAAATTCTTTAATGTTAATAAAATATACACAATATACCAAACAAACACAAAATGTTTATAGGCGGGGGCCCTGTGTTGCTAGTTTGAGGTCAGGGCCCCGGGCTTGTGCCCTTAAGTCAGTCGACGAGCACACGTCGATGTTACATACACGTGTAATTAGACTTCTACTGATAAAACACACACAAAAAACACACATTAATTATAACTAGCTGTACCATGAAAAACCTTTGCATAGAGAAGAACCCCCAAGCTCAACTTTGAGGTAGTCATGAACAGGTCGCTGTGCGTGTATATGTCTTTTTATTTTATGTTAGGAGAATTAAAAACCAGCATCTTAAGCCTGTTCCATTCTGGACACAGGACGTGTTAGCGCATTTTCGTGTTATATATCAGTACGTATGTTTAGCTTTCAGTAAATATTTGTAAATTTTGGAAAGGTCAGATCGCGAAATGGACTTCTGATGCAGGAATGGCAGGCCAAGATCTACAAAAAAAAAGTATATACATCATAGGTCTAGGACTTATGGTTGCTGAGATCTGGGGTGATGACAGACAGACGGACAAAACGGGGACAATAGCGCATTCGACTTCTCGAAAATGCGCTAAAAAAACATAACAACAAAAAGCATGTATCGAATCGGGACGCAAGCAAAAGCCCATTAATATTAAAACAGGAAACAGTATTCTTACTTTCGATCTGCAGCAGACAGACTTGAGACGGGAACTATTTATGTCGAAGTAATGAGTTTGTAACATAAATACAATGAAACTATAGCACTAAAAAAACGACAACAAAACAAAATTCACTACTATGCAATTAAAGAATGCAATCCCAAGTACTTACACAAATACCAACTGGAAACTACACAGGTCAAACGAAATCACTTTGCGATGTCCGTGTTCTTTTTTTTAACAAACAGAGACTCTAAAAGTGATAGTCACCTGTATAAATTAAAAGTCTGACTGTCCTTATACCTACGATGACACTTAGTATACGCACCTACTGTAATGTTTATCCCTTTAATTGGTTTAGATAGAGATGTTCTTAGCTCCCTTTGATTGGTTTATATACAGATGTTCTCAGCGTCATAAAGTCCGCAGTAATTTTACTTTCCTTTGGTACACATGACATACTATGTGTTTATCTTCCTACATTTTTTTTTGTTGAGCACAAAGACAGAAATTTAGAAAGCGGGGAGTAGAAGAATGTTCGCTGACCCGTGGAAATATAATTTGTGTCAGTTTTATCATCAGATCTGTAACGTCAGTTTAGGTCAAAGATTTCTGACCTGATGAAATATCAGGTGGCTTGTTTATGTGGGAGTTCAATTTATAATTAAATAAAGGGTGTGGGGGCCGGGGAAACGAGCCTAAAGAAGGGATTGCAGGCAGTGAGATATTTAAAATTCAAATACCGGTAATGTCCCCTGATACTCTTTAAGGACCGGACAGGCTCAGTAGGACACGGGTCCGACAATGACATATAACGTGTTAACGCTTTAATCTTTAAGTAAACAAAGAAAACAAAAACTATTAAATTTATAGATAGACACTAGAGAGTTAAGATAATCAGTACATTATTTAATCAATCCAAATATTCCACTGTCTTTTTAAATACATACTAGTAAGTGAAAAACAGATAAAGATTGGAAAAACAAAATAGGTGTGTGTGAAGTCCCTGTAAGGATGAGATGAAATCTCTTAGATCCTGTAAACCACTAATGGGACGGTTTTTATGGTGCCCTTCTTTCATCCCCACCTTAGTCGATAGTGCAATGACCATGGAGGCACCAAGGGAGATATACCGAGAACTTGAGCCAAGACCTGAAAAATGTCCTTGGTCCTCACCGGAGATCGAACCAGGTACCTTCAGGTCGACAGTCGAGCGCGCTACCACACGATCATCCGTCCCCTAGTAAACACAAAATAGGTGGAATGTTCCGTTTTGGTAACATACTTTCTACTGTCCGTATATCGTCCGATAGTATATTCGACCGTCTCTTTATTCCTCCGAAATTCTACCAATCTCTCTGTGTATAATTTTGTCTAAAATAAAACTACTGACTACACCACTGACTGTGACCTACATATATTTCAAGCCATTGTTGACATAGTATGACATTGGCCCTAGTAATTGGGTCACTGAATATTCGATTATATCATTTACTTGCATATATAAAACCTTGTTAGCTTCCCCATGCTTGAATTTATTCGGTAGAAATAGAATTTGTTGTTTCGATGCTCCTAGAGACTTGTGTGTTCTATTACATTTAATTTGAATTGCTGTTAGCTTTTAATTAAGTTATTCTGTCTGGCTGTTCTTAGGCGTCTAGGCTGTACGTCTAAACTGTTGTTTTTTTTTTGTTTAGGAAATGTAAAATCAATTATCACTTTTTATCGAAGTACAATGTAGTTGAAATATTGAACACTTGTGTATTCGCGGTGACGATACTCTATTTTAAAAAAAAAAGTTCGATTCAGTTTTTCATAAAAATCTTACACAGTCCGAAGCTAAAAATTACATTTTTTGGTAATGTTTATATTCTAAATGTTTCTTTGTTACCCAAATATTTCATAAAGAAATGATCTGAATTTTTGAAAAAAAAAATAAACAGGCAATCTAGATCTGTGTATACTGTAATGTCTTAATCGATGGCACAGCTTTAGGCTTATTCATTTAGTCTATACATCTTTTTTCTTTCTTTTTTTGTCAATTCACGCTTCATAGTTGGATTTTGTTGTTTACTGGACATGTGTCGCCCTCTTATGGCGATAAAATGTCAATAATTGATGAGCACCTGGGGATATATACATTGAACAGAACGTGCCAACTTTTTTTTGAATGGGTCTCACTTAGCTATGTAATACTTTGTGTAAGGGAAATTATAATAACAATGATTTTTTTGTACATTAGCTGGACCTAGGTTAATATCATAAATTCGTTATATTTATAATACACATGATCTGTTGTACATACATGAGTAGGAAGTCAGAGTGTATAGGAATACCACTTTTTATAAACACCTAAGTGTCGGTATTTCTCCTCTTACCGGATCATCTGGATGCCAGGTGGATGGAGGGGTATGGGTGGTGCGTGGTGAAAAATGTACGGACATATAAGGACAGAAAAACAATAGTACGTACACGGTGATAGAAAATATCAACTGTCCGTACGAAATACAATATATGGTAACCCTGAATATTTCAACACTGGCTGGTTAGCTAACATTAGCCGTTATAAGACACACATATTTAAATATATATATATATATATATATATATATATATATATATATATAAATATTAATATTCGTATTAGATACTGATAGTATAACCGGCTAGTGTCGAAATGATAAAGTGAACAGTATCATATGAAGAAAATAACATAAATTTTGAACTTTTTGAGTGTGAGAAAACATCAATGTAAGATAAATTTAATGCAAACAATATTAACCACTTGGCGTTGCCGACTGCTTTTACTTAATTTGAACAGATTTAGTTGAGATGTGTAGTTGTTTTGATACTAATTGAGATGTGTAGTTGTTTTGATACTAATTGAGATGTGTAGTTGTTTTGATACTAATTGAGATGTGTAGTTGATTTGATACGAATTGAGATGTGTAGTTGTTTTGATACGAATTGAGGTTTGTAGTTGTTTTGATACGAATTGAGATGTGTAGTTGTTTTGATACGAATTGAGATGTGTAGTTGTTTTGATACGAATTGAGATTTGTAGTTGTTTTGATACGAATTGAGATTTGTAGTTGTTTTGATACGAATTGAGATTTGTAGTTGTTTTGATACGAATTGAGATGTGTAGTTGTTTTGAGACTAATTGAGATGTGTAGTTGTTTTGATACGAATTGAGATTTGTAGTTGTTTTGATACGAATTGAGATGTGTAGTTGTTTTGATACGAATTGAGATGTGTAGTTGTTTTGATACTAATTGAGATGTGTAGTTGTTTTGATACGAATTGAGATGTGCAGTTGTTTTGATACGAATTGAGATGTGTAGTTGTTTTGATACTAATTGAGATTATTAAATTGTTAATTGTTTTTCTCTGTGAGCCCTAGTTAAACAAAAGGAGGAAATGCCAGACAAATTTATGTCGATCATTTTCCTTTATTTTTTCTGTTGACATTGATGACATAAACAGACGATCAATTTTAAATAGTGACCGATCTCAGTGATCTAGTATGTTGGTAGTGAATGTAAACCCAATTCAAAACATTACTGGTCAAGTTGGCTATAAACAAAATCTTGTTATTATGTCACGTGTTTGATCCAATATCATTTTTTATGCTGCGGACCCCACAGACATTCATTCCAAGCTCGGGTGGCGAACCCCCGTAGCCCAAAGCGCCCTGGCCTCAACTTTTCGTACCTTAGGTTGGGCTAGAATATATCTTAAGTCTGCAGATGCAATCTACTTAATTTCTGCTAAACGGTGGACCTAGCCTAAGTTACGCGCAAAACATGTAAAGGTCATTTCACATATCGAATAGCTATCTATCAAAAAATTAAACAATCACCGTGTATTTATTCTGCTGGTATGCCTGTTACACAGTTTTCTGTTCAGTGGTAATGCTTTGCCTGTTTTGCACGACAGAATTTGTCCAAACATGGTGGTATGCGAGATAAACATATGTGTATTTTATGTTCAATATCCAGTCTGGACCTGTTCTTTTAACAGTAACAGCAGAAAATGCAGTTTTGCACAAGTACGTCGTTGAAAATGGTAGCAGGACATTGATGGCTTTGTCTGACAGCAACCAGAACGACAACAGTGGCAGTCTGATGAACTGCAAGAACAGTGTCCTATCAGACGACAATTCGAACAATTGTTCTTGCTCGAGACCAGTTAAATTGGTTAGATCGAATTCAAAGGGATTTCGAATCCAATCAAATGCGTTGATATCGTCGTCGCCGAAATACTGATGAAAGTAATACGACAGCTTCTGTAGGTGGTTCAAAATAGTGCCTGCAATGACGCCTGTCAAAATATTGTTCACTATAAGAAAGTCAGCCAACAAAGGAAATATATAATAGGTGCCTTCTTCACATCTTCCCCTCCATATGCGAAGTTTTTTCTGGAAGTTTCAGGTCTTTGCAACGACAGATTTCAACTGTTCCTAATGTTAAAAATGTCTGCAAGTAAAGCTGGAATGTCTCGACTGTAAAGAGGTCTGCCATCGATTTGTTAAGCTGGTTTAGAAAAATGAGCTCGTCTCGTTATATTACTATAGTAAAACAAATACAAATCTTATGAAATAATTTGAATTGTTTACTCACATAAGCAATTCACATGACAACAGAACAGTATAATAGGTTCATCGCTAGAATTTCGCACCGTTTCATCTGTGGGTGTCATTTTACATTAACATGCGAAGTGTATACCAGCAATTTGATATCGAATCAAAAACTTTTGTCTAAGATTATTTATATGCCAATCTAGGATTATAATAATTGTAACCACTGATAAACCAGACTATTTATCAACAATACACACGCTTGCGCAGATCCGGATGTTTTAACAGTGATGTCAGAGCTCAGTAAGTAAGAAATATTGCCAAGATGACATGACTCAAAAACTCACTGCAAAAGTACATTGTACATATAGTAAGCAGTCTAGTTCAGACTTCAGACAAAAATATAAGGAAATACCAGCGAAGTTTTCAATTCTACACATTGCTGTCTGTGCCTGAAACATTGGCTTAGCTAGTATTTTTTTGTTTAGCTAAAAGCTAACCCGTCAACCTAACCAACCAACACTTAAAACAAGAAAAATCACTACTTTCCTTGACTTGCCCACGGACCCCTTTGAAGCTCCTCGCGGACCGCTGGGGGTCCACGGACCACAGTTTGAAAACCTCTGCAATATCATACAGATCAATACTTTTAGGAATAATAAAATAGCTTCGCAATTCTGCATTTTCTACCACACTGATCACAACAAGGTGTATTTTTAAAAAAGTCTGCCACGCTCTAATGGTCAATGTATTGTAATAAACGTATCTTGCTTCATTGCTTTTCTCGATGTTAAAAAAAAGTTAACAATGACAGAGAAAGAGGATATAACATTTCAAATATTTTCACTCGGTATCACGGAATAGTAAACAAAACAAGACTAAATTCAAAAGAATTGTTTATGATCTTTCATGTTTTCTCTTAGTTTAAAAAAAAAAAGTTTCTAGTTGATGCCACCATACATCTTTCATACAATACGGTCCACAACAACAACAACAACAACAACAACAACTTGCAATCTTTAAATTTATAAACTTTTCACGGTTTTTTTTTTTTTTGCATCATCCAACAATTCTGTTATTTTAACCAACCGATCATCTGATATTGATATAAACATACTTAAATTTACAACCAAAAAGAAACTCGCATGTTGACAATATACACCTCACTATTTCATTGACCAATAAACAGAACTAACCAAGCTAAGTGATACATATGGAAACATTTAATAAATCGACATTATTAATTCAGCGAAAGATGAACGAAAATTTGAAAATTTTCCATACCATGTACGCACCATGGCACAGTATACCTAAGTATAAACAATACCAAATTTTACCTTGATATCACATTATTTTTCCATTGATCTGTTTTGTAACACCTGGTTGATGACAAAGAATTTACAAATATAAACAACCGCAGATCGGTTCCTATGAAGCTGACCTAGATAATCCAAGAAAAAGTGACGCCATATTGAATGTCCCACAACACAGTCAATGTTGGGTCCATGACCAGCAGATTTTTTGTACACTTTATATTTGTTTCACGGTTGGATGCTTCCCGAGACAGTCCGACAGTATCCGGTGTCTCTGTTGTCACTGAAACCAGGCCAGTGTGCCCAGTTTCAGTGAGCATGCGCCCAGGTTTAGTGGGTTAAGGTGTAGTAAGGAGAAGGGGGGGGGGTGTGGATTACATGGAAGTAAATAAAGTGGGTGGGGGGGGGAGAGAAAAATAGCATAAAGTACTGCCGAGTCATGGGTTCGATTTTAGTTTGCGGATCGATCGGTGAAGTATCGACCAATGTAAACATTTGAGTATGGCTCAGCGAAACGAGAATGCGTTTAACACGGGCATGTTTGATTGTTTCAAATGATGTTGAATGTGTCGGAAATAACTCACTTTGAATGATACTAGAAGGTAAAATGTCGATAGCACACATAATGTGTCGGGTGTGTTTTAAAGACATGTGTTTTAAAGACATGTGTTTTAAAGGCATGTGTTTCAAGGGCATGTCTTTAAAGACATGCTTTTTAAAGGCATGTGTTTTAAAGACATGTGTTTTAAAGACATGTGTTTTAAAGACATGATTTTTAAAGACATGTGTTTTAAAGATATGTGTTTTAAAGACATGTGTTTTAAAAGAATGCAAATTATAAAAGAAAGTTGGGAAAGCAGGCAGCAAATGTACGTGTGTGTGTGTTTATTAAGTGTGTGCATGTGTGTGTGTGTGTGTGTGTGTGCGCAAGGGTGACCCAGGGCGAGTGTCAGATGCGAAGGGGGGAGGGGGTCACGGGAGATGCTACCCCAGTACTCGCCACCCACCAAAGACTGAATATGGCGCGCGGATGTGTGTGTGTGTGTGTGTGTGTGTGTGTGAAGCAATAATTGAAAGTATCGTTTTACAGATCACCCCTATCCCCCCACCCCCTATGACGCATGTACAGTAAGTGGACCTGGGTATTGGGGGGATACAGGAACTGATAGCTGGCTTTGAAAAAAACTGAGCGAGAAAGCGAACGAATTAAGAAATATGTTGAAAAAAAGAAAAGATCTGATTCCCATGAAATAAAGCACCAAGACCAGGATATAGCGATAGCTGCTAGACAGCGTACCAAGACCAGGATATAGTGATAGCTGCTAGACAGCGTACCAAGACCAGGATATAGTGATAGCTGCTAGACAGCGTACCAAGACCAGGATATAGTGATAGCTGCTAGACAACGTACCAAGACCGGGATATAGTGATAGCTGCTAGACAACGTACCAAGACCAGGATATTGCGATAGCTGCTAGACAACGTACCAAGACCAGGATATAGTGATAGCTGCTAGACAGCGTACCAAGACCAGGATATTGCGATAGCTGCTAGACAACGTACCAAGACCAGGATATAGTGATAGCTGCTAGACAGCGTACCAAGACCAGGATATAGTGATAGCTGCTAGACAACGTACCAAGACCGGGATATAGCGATAGCTGCTAGACAGCGTACCAAGACCAGGATTAGTGATAGGTGCTAGACAACGTACCAAGACCGGGATATAGCGATAGCTGCTAGACAACGTACCAAGACCAGGATATAGTGATAGCTAGACATATGTGTCTTAAAGTGGTCATTGCAAAACTCAGAGGGCGATTTTCGCATGGGTAGGCCCGAGGAAGATGTGAAAGCCACAGGTCTTGCTCCATCTTTATAACGTTCATGTGCACCTTGTTTTTTTAGATGTACCAGTTATTTTTAGGATAGTTAGATATCACTATTTGAAATTGCATTAATACATGTGGTGGCGAAGGATGGTCGATCGGTTTCGACCTGAGTGTTCGGGGTTGGATTCTCAGTGACAGCCAGGGATTTGTTTTCTTTAGGTTTGTCTAGTTGTTTGTCTATTTGTTTGTCTAGTTGTTTGTCTAGTTGTTTGTCTAGTTGTTTATCTAGTTGCTTGTCTAGTTGTTTGTCTAGTTGTTTATCTAGTTGCTTGTCTAGTTGCTTGTCTAGTTGCTTGTCTAGTTGCTTGTCTAGTTGTTTGTCTAGTTGTTTGTCTAATTGTTTGTCTAGTTGTTTGTCTAGTTGTTGAATGTTTTCCCAGCTTTAAATGATAACTTATCTTAACGTTGACGAAGTAATGGAGGCAGGTGGATGTACTGCCCTTTACTATGCCGTGACTTCACAGACTGAAGAGTTCTATACTTCGTCTGTCCAGATGACTCTCAAGGGTTAACGGAACTTTTTTTTTAACTTTATTAATACATGGGCGTAGATTTTTGATTAAGGGTTCAGTATTTTCCCTCGACAGCCCATATATGTGTCACCCAGTGGTGAGTACCAAGAATTTTGATAAAGGGGCCATTATTTTGTTTCGACAGCCCCGTATGTCTGTTAACTAGTGTTGACAAGTGGTCAGTAATTTAAATTAAGAACAATTTGAGTTCATTCTAAACACAAATTTTATTAAAAAAAATAAGGTTATATCTCGAACATGTTCCACTTGAGGCCTCATTTGATCCCACTCTGGTCAGGCTACGCTCCCTTGAACAAGCCATTTGGACTTTAGAGTAGGGACAACGGAACTACTGGGCGAGAGGTTAGAAGGTATATGGAGCGACCTTCTAAATTCCGAACTGGCCATTGTTCGATAGTCTCTTACTTTGGCAGCCTGAGACCGTATTACGACTCTCGAAATCGCCAATTTGGGGGAGGACGAAGAGACGATTGACCACTTGCTGTACAGGTATCCAAGTCTGGCGGAGTCCAGGATGGACGAGTCGGGAAGCCCGCTGGACTCCCAACAGTTGAGAGACACGGCATGTTTAATACTAAGGAGCCAGGGGCGTAACCAGTATGTTGAAGTTGGTAGGGTCCAAAATATTAGGTAAGATGAAAATTGATATGTCTGCCCCCAAATGTTGGTAGGGTCGAATACCAGTGGCTTGATTTTTGGTAGGGTCCGGACCCACACGACCCGTACATCGGTTGCGCCCATGTAACGAGCTAAGTCTCAGCTCAACTACAGAGTACAGCGAAAGAAGCGATTGTCATCTTTCATCACAACTGGTTACCTTGGTTACTATGAGTTAGGGGGGGGGGGTTATTGATGTTCTTAGGTGGGAGAATGAAACAAGATAATCATAAAGCACAATCAGTCCATATAAGTCAGACACTTGTTTGTCTATCAATATTGTTCTTCTTTTTCTGTGTTTTTTATTTTTTATTAATTAATTCTTCGATTCTAAGTATTAATAGAAATAAATATCGAAGCTCCACAATACCATCACATTGTATCGCTGTTAAACAGCAATTCCACAATAATATCACACTGTATCGCTGTTAACCAACAGCTACACAATACCATCACATTGTATCGCTGTTAACCAACAGCTACACAATACCATCATATTGTATCGCCGTTAACCAACAGCTACACAATACCATCACATTGTATCGCTGTTAACCAACAGCTACACAATACCATCACATTGTATCGCTGTTAAACAACAGCTACACAATACCATCACATTGTATCGCTGTTAAACAACAGCTACACAATACCGTCACATTGTATCGCTGTTAAACAACAGCTACACAATACCATCACATTGTACCGCTGTTATTCTTTTTTAAAATTGCTTTTGTTATTATTTTTAAAATCTTAATTCACATAAAGAATATCATATTTAAATTAAAAAAAAAACCAGGAAAAAAACAAATAAAAACATGAATTGAATAAAACAAAACAAAGAAACAGACAGACAGTCAACCCTAAAATTCTCAAACACAGAATGAAAAACTCACCTATATAATCGTATTTTACAAATGGCAACAATATTCCTAGCTGAAAATACAAAACACACAATAATATAATCTACGAAAAAAAAACAGCATAAAAAAAACAAAAACCACACCAACAACAAAAATAAAATTTAAAAAGTTATAATCCTCTCTCTCTCGAAAAAAAGTTAAGAAAATGTGGAAGTCAAAGTTCAAATCCGAACAGTTTCCCTCTTCTCCATGTGACGTTTTCACCATCGCCACCACCACCACCACCACCACCACCCCACAGGTTCAAGTTTTGAGTAGACTGTCGTTTCAAGGTGTCACTGTCAATTACTATCTGGATACATCAAGTGACAGGTGGAGGGGAGGAGGATGGGGAGGGGGATGTGCACGGGGAGGGAGGAGAAAAAACAAATCCCTGGGGGTGATTACAACAAGAGGGTGAGGTTGCATTTTTTCTTCTTTTTTTTTTTTCTTAAAACCATTCGGAGATTAAGTCAGGGGGCGGGGAATCTTTGAGGACAAGTGATTACCTCTGTAAACTGAACGCGTGGTATTGTTTACCCAGTTTGAGCAAATGTATGTTTACCTTTTTGCTTGTAGCTGTTTGCAGTCCTGAGGGTAAGGTCAGCTGCTTGCTTACAGTTTACACAGCTATGTAAGCTATGTTGTAAAAAAAAAGGAGGGGGGTGCATGGGGGGAGGGACTGTCTCGAGAAATGAGTTATTTGTCTACACTTAGACAAACTTTGAAACATTGACAATTTAGTCTAAAGAGTAGAAACAAGATGAAACAACAGTACTGTTGTATATCAGAAACAATTTTGTTTGATGGTACTGTGGTCTTGATACACGGCGTGCAGACTTTCGGTACATTTGAAAACATACATACTTTCTTTTTCTTACTAAAGGTTTATCAGCTTTACTAAACAATTAATTTGGTAGAAAATTATTTTTATAATTATAATTTTTATATTGTCATGTTGACATACATATTTATATTGGTTTTACGTACGGTATAACATAAAAAATTATGACAATGTTAATAAAGTATTAAAACAATGTAAAATTAATTCATTAAAAAAAAACCTTAACTTACGAAACGTCATGAAAAGGCTATCTACCTTCTAGTTTTTTTTTTAAATTCAGAATATTCTGTACAGTTAAAACATAAAAATAATTGTTATTTATTTTTCTTGTAAATTGATGGTAGCATTAATCGTATTTGTAAGTAGAGTTACTTTAAACCCCCAAGGGCTCATCGGGACAGGTGAGGTGTAGAATTCACGTTTCAGTAACCTCGGCATATAAAGGTATTGTGTGGTTAGCACAACTCCCAGCAGCCTTTAATCCCCCAACTTAAAGTCAGGTACCCATTTAAAGCTGGGTAAACTTGGGGACTTACATCAGGACCTGAAAAAATCCCAAGGTTCTCACTAAGGCTCGAACCCAGGACTCTCCGTTCGACATGAAATACTTTAATAGAAAATAACATTTGGCTTTTATTGCCACGAACACAATACGATATGAAAACTACCTGCGAAGGAGACACACGGTTACAACGCATACACCGCACGATATGAAAACTAGCTGCGAGGAATACACACGGTTACAACGCATACACCGCACGATATGAAAATTACCTGAGGGAGACTCACGGGCTAGACCAGCAAACTTATTAGCTAAAGAGCCAAATATGAACATTACAACAATTTAAAAAAAAATTCGGAGCCAACTCTGCTTGTTTAGTAATCTTTTATTACACTGAATTTTATTACACTGAATGAGTAGTACACTAAATAAAACTAAATGTCAGAGCCGCACTTAAGGAGCCAAAGAGCCACATGCGGCTCCGGAGCCGCACCTTGTCGACCACTGGGCTAGACGATTATGTATTTAAGGATTCTCTTGGCCCGTGTCTAAACAAGCGTATTCCCTACAACTTAAATTTCCTCTTTGTCTATCTGTATTGAGTGGTGATGTAAAGGGCTGGAGTTAACTTTGTTTTCTTCCATTGTGTATCCATTGCTATTGCAGGTTCTGTATTAGTAATAGGGAGCTGTCATTTGCAGGCGTTTACATACTGGATCTAGTTGATAAGTTAACTACACGTACTGGATCTAGTTGATAAGTTAACTACACGTACTGAATCTAGTTGATAAGTTAACTACACGTACTGGATCTAGTTGATAAGTTAACTACACGTACTGGATCTAGTTGGTAAGTTAACTACACGTACTGGATCTAGTTGATAAGTTAACTACACGTACTGGATCTAGTTGATAAGTTATCTACACGTACTGGATCAAGTTGATAAGCTAACTACACGTACTGCATCAAGTTCATAAGTTATCTACTAGTATATAAGATAGGGAATACAAAAACTAAAGGTTTTCTTTCATGCGTGACATAAAATTAACTCATCATTACATACTGCAGAAAAATTGATCTATACGTTGATTATTTACATCGCCCTTAGACGAAATTTTTGGGCAGGGGTGGGAGTTGGGTGAGGTGGGGTAGTAAAACAAAAATTCAAGTTCCCTAAGCCCTAACGAACCATCGGGGCAGATAAAGTGTAGAATTCATCTGTTTCTATAACCTCGGCACATGAATGGATTGTGTGGTTAGCAACGTCAGGTACCCATTTAAAGCTGGGTGGACTTGTGGGACGACTTGGCACCAAATTTCACCTGGGAAAAGAATTCGAACCCGGGACTGTCAGGTCGACACAGTCGAGTATCAGCACCACTCGGCGATCCGTCCCACGAGGTGGGGTAGTAGTGGTGTCTTATTTCGGTTGTTGTATTATTCAAAGATACACAACCCATAAAATAAACATTCTGTGATGAAGACTGATACTCCACAGATATATACAAAACAAAAACATCCATCCACACAAATCAAATTATAGCCATCATATAACGGGGTCCCATGTTGAAATACAAGTGATTAGTTCTTACACACGTTGTTATTTATAAGAATCGAAACCGGGGGGGGGGCTTTGATAAGAACAAGATCAATTGATAAATATATAGTTCTATAACCAGTCGGCTATATTGATTTTATTAATTCATTGATCTTCTTTTGTTGATTCTTATTTAATACAAATACATCAAAATTTTCCTACAAAATAAAAATAAAATAAGTCTGTTTATTGTATTGTTTCCAGTCTTCAATGAAATGGGGGTGGGGCATTTATTTTTGTTTAAAATTTCCCTTTAGAATACAAAAAAAAAACAACATTTTTTCGCCCATTTCAGGGATTTTGTGTAACTTAAAAAAAAATTACTATAAAATAAGCAATATTATTACATCTCTTATATTTAAGCTAATCTTTCATACGCTCTAAAAATATCTATAATTTATCTGGGGATTTCCGAAACTCAGAACTATAAAATAGAAACTATAATCTCCATCAGCTGGGGCCCCTTTGATCAATTAGTCGTTTATAAGCATGTTATTTAGTCAGATTGGGCTTCTAGGGTCTGCAACCTTTAATGCGCTTGAGCAACTTAGGATCGAAACCTCTAAGGGCTGGGGCCCTTAAAGAATGAGGCCTCTAAGGGCTGGGGTCATTGACACATTGCACCCATGGCGACGGCCCTTTGTTACCGGTTCAGTGAGTCAGTGACCTACTTTAAAATTGTCTGAAACAGATTTACATTTAAATAGTTTGTAACTTGAATCAAGATATTTACTATGAAATGATTTGAAACTTACGTCACATCGTTTTGTCTTATTTTGGATGAAAAATTTGGTTACATATTATATGCAATCAATAGTTTAAAAAAAAAATCACCATTAAAATTATAGTGTTGTTATGATTTGTATTAGTATTTCACTCATCCAGAAAAAAAAAATCAGTTTCCTCACTCAACACCACAGTCCTGGGTTCGATTCCTGGAATACGACTTCACAAAGTTTCTGATCAAATCTTAGACTTTTGGTGGCTCCGTCATGCTTCTTACGTCACGCCCCATGACCTTTAACTTTTACAAGAAACTTTGAGAAAAAAAAATAGCAACAACAACAAGAACAGCTGCCAACAATCACAGCACGATACGCATGACTGACCATTGATGTCACTCCAGAGGTTTGTCTTTAGTGACGGTTAGCTAGTTAACCCTTCTTTCTGTCAGTAAAATGGATAAAAATGTACACTATTATCCGGGAGATAGAAAACAAGGATTATAAGTCCTTATTGGTAGTAAGTGTACATCTTTAATTTCTTTTAATTATATAGGCAATGTTTTTTTTTTTTACAATATGCTGTTAATTAAAGCTTTTCTAAACAATACAGAAGTTCGAATGTTTTAAAATTTCTGTTTGTTTTATATCAATTGTTGCAATATTACAACATCTTATTTACATAGATTTAACCTTCAACCTTTTTTATTGATGTGTTATGTTTTAACAAAACAACAGATGGCTGTCTGGTGCACTGTCTACCCGATGATTTCAAATTAAACGGCAAATGGTTGAAAACGTCGGCGTCAAGTTTAGCCGGTCGTCGTCCTCCATGGTCAAAGTAGTCACTTCACTTGCACTAGTCTCTAGTTGGATGGTCGTCACCCATGGGCTGCTAGGTCAGGAATTATTCATGGTATCATATTAACTGATTACATAAAACCATGTAAACACAACTGCCTAGTGGGTTAATCATCAGAGGCCCCGTAACCAAGAGCGGAAGTGGCATTTAGAGGGTCCCCACGCTAATAGTCAGGTTTTATTTGACTCTTTTTTAGTGAGAGGTTGTCGTGGAGGTGGAGGGGGGCACCAGCATCCTGGTTTGTCCAGAGTGCCTGTAATAGGGCCCAGTGTTTGTCCAGAGTGCCTATAATAGGGCCCAGTGTTTGTCCAGAGTGCCTGTAATAGGGCCCAGTGTTTGTCCAGAGTGCCTATAATAGGGCCCAGTGTTTGTCCAGAGTGCCTGTAATAGGGCCCAGTGTTTGTCCCGAGTGCCTGTAATAGGGCCCAGTGTTTGTCCAGAGTGCCTGTAATAGGGCCCAGTGTTTGTCCAGAGTGCCTGTAATAGGGCCCAGTGTTTGTCCAGAGTGCCTGTAATAGGGCCCAGTGTTTGTCCAGAGTGCCTGTAATAGGGCCCAGTGTTTGTCCAGAGTGCCTGTAATAGGGCCCAGTGTTTGTCCAGAGTGCCTGTAATAGGGCCCAGTGTTTGTCCAGAGTGCCTGTAATAGGGCCCAGTGTTTGTCCAGAGTGCCTGTAATAGGGCCCAGTGTTTATTTCCAAACTTTTATTTGCTCATTTTGTTTTGCCATATAATCCACATTTTTAAATTCAGTCTGTAGTATCTGTTATGTTGAGACTATTTCTGTTTTAGTAATTTAAATAAAGTGCAATCTGTAAAAAAAAAAAAAAACTTTTCAGGTGTAAAGTTTTATAGTTCTAGGTCAACGACTTTCTGTTGCTATTCCAGAAGTCCAAACTTTGTCTTATACTAGTGTGACCTAGTTTGAAATTATCGCTCTGGTTATTTCACACAATGAAAAGAAACAACACTGCGTTGGTGGGTGTGTTGTGTGTACGTGTGTTATGTGTGCGTGCTTGCCTTGCATTTCTGTGTTTATTCGTTTGTGTATGCTCCTGCGTTGGTATGTGTGTTTGTATGTTTGTATGTGTTTGTCCTTGTATTTGTATGTTTGTTTGTTTGCGTATGTTCATAGGTTGGTCGTCCGGTAAAGCGCTCGACTGTTGACCTGAGTGTCCCTGGTTCGATATCCGTTTGTGAGTTAAGAGCGCGAGTACAGGCCCACATCTTACTTAGGGAACAGTACTTCCTTTATGTCTGTCCCTCATCCTGTCAGCCTGCTCGTCGTTTTATCTTTTCCTGCCTGTCTGATTGTCAGCCAGTACACACCAACCTGTCTGTTTCCCGTGTTAGTATTAGTATATGTATAAACACGAAATTAAACCTAGCCTTCTTTTCATATTTCAGTCAATATAAACATAACACCAAATAATGACAGAGACCTGCCTGAGTCTGTACTGATCGACTTTCAACACATTAACAACTTGACAACACTGCTTCGTTTACAGCGGATCTCACACGTAAATGCCACCGTACCCCTGTATACTGTCAGTCAAGACAAAGATGGGAACATCCAGAAAGTAAAGTATGTGAACAATACCACACAGGTAAACAGGAAGTGATTGTCTCAAAATTGAACTGATATTTTTCACTCGCGACGAGTTTATGTTTCATACTATATTGTTATATTTACAGACTGTTGCCTTTTACCAAGACATTGCAACACTGGCCAATATAAAACTTGTCAGAGCCCTTGATGGACAAAGCAGTATTGTTGTTGTAAGTCTGAAATGAATTTATTTGAATTATTTCTTTTATTTTATAGTGAGTGGGACGGATGGCCGAGTGGTGTAGATACTCGACTGTCCTGGGTTCGATCCTCGGTGAGGCCCATGGAATTTTTCCAGGTGAAATTTAATGCAAAGTTAGGGAAGTAAAGGCGGCTGGGCGTTGTGCTAACCACACAATCCCTTCATATGCCGAGGTTATAGAAACAGATGAATTCTACACTTCATCTGTCCCGATGGCCCGTTAAGGCTAAGGGAACTTTACTTTTACTTTTTTCTAAAAGAACAACTTACAATTTACATAGGCCTAGCGGAAATAATTGTTAAATGACAACCCCGTTACATTAATATCGTCATTCATGGTAAACCTCTACAGGAATGAATTGTTCGCTGAAGATAATGAAGTTAAATATTGCCGTTTTAGCTTTATCCAATGGGCATCGATTTATGTCAACGGGTATCAACACATTTTTTGACCGTAGCCCAATGCTTGCGAAAATATATCCGTGGGCATCTCTCACACGTATGTTTGCGAATAAATGTACTTTATTTTCCTTATCTTTCTAATGCGATATTTGGGAACGTGGTTTGGTGATGGGTTACGCAGAAACTGCGACCTTCTTTAAACTCTTGGTTATTTTTAAACGAAAATGATCTGTGTCTGCGTATCCCTAGATAACATTTCCCTTGGGGTACGCGTACCGCTGGTTGAGTTGAGAATCGCTGACTTGTGTTTAACCCATGACCACTTTTATTTATTAAAAAAGCAGGGAGATTTTGTGCAGAACGGTAAGAAATATTCGATCACTCCATCAAGCAGAAGAAAGAAGAGACACAGTACAGAAAAAGTCAACTTGTATAGGATTGAACCCGTGACTGTGTCCTCACTGCATCGACGTCGAGAGTTGTCCAGGTCTAGGAGTAAGTCGTTTGTTTTGTTTTTTTACCATGTGCGCTAACCGGCCAGTGCATGCCGTTGGTCAGCGAATTGACCATTGTACACACTGGCCTTTGAAAGCTCGTAGTGTCGATTTGCACAGTAACATATGACAGAGATAACATAAAATTACAAATTTGTTGAGTGGGGAAAAAACATTAAAGCAAAAAAATAAATCAATTTAAACAGGCTGATCACTGAGCATGGGAGGGGATGGGTGGTCGTGCGGTGTAGAGAGCTCGACTGTCGACTGGAGAGCCCTGGGCTCGAACCTCAGTGAGAACCTTGTGATTTTTTCATGTCCCTAAGTTCACACATCTTTAATGTACCTGACTTAAGTTGGGGGGAGTAAAGGAAGCTAGACGTTGTGCTAACCACACAATCCCTTCATATACCGAGGTTATAGAAACAAATGAATTCTACACTTCATCTGCCCTGATGAGTCCTTAGGGGCTTAAGGGAACTTTACTGAGCGAGGTTGACTACATCTTAATTACCGGTATATGAAAGTATATACTTTTGTTTAGCGAAAATTGAATATTAATATATTAAGATCTACTAAAAAAATAATATAATAATAGCAAAATCCTCGAAATAATAAAAATTGCCTCAACTTGAAATGAAATTTCACTCTGAACTGATCACATAATAAGACGAACTACTTTTGATAGCGGTGTGATCTTTGATTTCACCCTTCTACATATCAATGAAAAATGAACCAAGACTTTCAAAAGTGTCCAGAGAAGTCATCACCATGTAGTTTTTTTTTTTTAAATAAGTCCCTGAAAGAGACCTATTTGATACTTTAAACATTTAATGGGACGCTTTCTGCAGTGCCTTTCTTTCATCACCGGCGTAGCCTATAGTGCAAAAGAGGCACCACGAGATTCCTATTGAAGTGAGTGAGAGTCAACGGGAATCGAACCCCGTAACCCACATTTAGCATGTTGTGTTGCAGCATGAAGATCCGACTCGTTACCAAAGCTCCGCACAGCCACCCAGTTGTTACTTCACGTTCACTTCTATATTACGATAATGTAAAAGGTACAGAGGCGTAGCAAGGGGTGGGCAAGGGGGCACCATGCCCCGGGCGCTACTCACAAAGAGGCGCCAAACGGTATATTTTACATATAATATTACATTGTTTTCGAATGTGGTTGGCTCTAAAAAGGTATTAACAAGATATTGTTCCCCGGGCGCGAATTAAGCTCGTTACGGCTCTGAAAAAGTTATGTTGATATTGCAAAAAACAACAACAGTTTTCAGTGGCGAACTCAGCCTGCAAATATTGGTTGCCAACATACAGCATGGCCCCACTCAATAATGATATACCTTGATTTTGATAACCTATCTTGACCACAAAGTTTACTTTTCAAGGGAGCCGATTAGCCATTGGGCAATTTCACTTAATAGCCAGTGCGCCACTGATTGTCCCATGTGCTGGCGACCAGTTTCGTCATAATTTTTAAATGGACTTGGTTGACATTGTTAAGACAAATTTAGTTCTCATAAATGTCAACAGTTCTTTCTTACAAATTAAACACTTCGTCAATAGTTTTTCTTTTTTTAAAACTAAATTCATGTCTCCTCACAGAATCAAGCCAGCCGTCATCCGCCAACCGCTATTCAAAGGTCCAGTCCACACGAAACTATGGGCGTTTGACCCGTTCTGTAACCACCAATCTGTACGTTGACATTGTAGCTGCTGTGGACTCTAGCGTTTACAAAATATTTCTGAATAGATCCCCGGATGTTCAGTCAGCTCTACAAGAAATCAGGGAATATTACACATTTGTTTTCAACGGAGTAAGTTGGCGAGTTATTTAAGCGTAAACAAATGAAGCGCGGTCAGTTGCGTGGAGTTTTAAGTTTTATCCACGCGTTGTCATCCATCAGCAGAAATGCAAAATACTATAATTAAAAGAAAATCACAAATTTATCAGAAATAGTAAACGTATAATCATACAAAAAAAGTATTTTTCGTCAAATGTTCTGGCATTGAATTTGTGCCTTTAACATAAATAATTTACCGTTGTATAGCAGCTGCATGGGAGTGGGGGGGGGAAATGGGGACGGGTGACTGAGAGTGGCCCGCGGTTTCGATAAGTAGTACTTCCCCCCCCCCCCACCCATCCATGGGTGAGTCCGACTTTAATGACATCTACCACTGTAGTGGCCAAACTATCTCAGAAAATAACAGTTGTATCAACAGTGATTGTTTTATTGTTGTATTCGTTATATGAAACGTTAACTAGGCATCTGATTGTTCAAAGTCGGTAGATTTAGTCTAACAGTATCCATGACAACGCTGTGTGTTTCACTTTGCTCAGATTGACTTGTGCTACAAGAGTGTCACGTGGACAGACTACATGATCGACATCCGACTCGCCAAGATCGTCGTGTTTCAGGTGAGACACGATAATTCATGGGGATAAATGAAATATTATTTTAAATACAAACAGCGGGCAGATCAGGTGCCGTCTGCTTTTGCTCCTTTCAAGTGTCGTCTGCTTAAGGTTACTAGCTAAACAACCATCAGCCATTTAATTTCACTTGGCGGGCCCAAAAGCATTTCCAGCACTAACACACTGACAGATGATCTGGCTCAGTGATATTCAGTCGGACATTCTTACATTCTATATCAGGGCTATTCCGTCCTTCATAAGCTGGATGAAAACACTGTTTCCCATCAAGCAATAAAGTAGAGATAACATCTGATATTGCCAAATAAAATTTTCAATGCTAGGTCGATATAATTATTTAATTATAAAGGTGCACCAAATGCTCAGAAGATTTTTCGCCTCTCCCACCCATCTGTAAAAACAAATTGTTTAAGACATTTTCGTTTTCACAGGATGTCCATCTGTTCAAGCTGAACTTTCTGACCAGGACCAAAGTGGACGCTGACGCCAGTCTGGACTATTTCGACGTTTTTATAACCACGCCCATCGGACTGGACTTATTCGCTCCTTATGACCATGCGATGCTGTTTGTTGGGTTAGTAACCTGTTTTTTTTTTCAATTATAAGTGCTAAGTGTATTATTGTTATTTTACATTTAGAAAAAGAGGTTCATATCCTACTGTGTGTGGGCAGGGTAAGGAAAGGAGGGGGGGGGTGGCATAAAAGACACACACATGAATGAGCTCTAGTTTACATCTTACATTTATTTTGCCATAATAATTTGGCAACCTTTCAAATGGAATTAATTAATGCAGGAAGATTGTTGGCCACAGTTGAACCTAAGACAAGTGTATTAAAATACCTACATTACGGTTTTTATTGACTTGCAAGTCTTCCTCTTTAGCGACGGGTTCTGGAACTTTGCCATTTTATGAAAAAGTATTACCGGTAAATTATATTAGTTAATTGTATTGAATATTTTAATATATGCGGCTCTAGTTTCTATGACATAAAAAAGGATAAAAATTCACATGTATCAAAAACCTTAAAAATACCAAAATTTGAATTATAAAAATTTGCCAGACTTAAAATAAGTATTAAGCACAATATTATTGCATACCTTTTAAAGTAGGACTTATGTTTAAGGTTTTAATTAGAATGAATCCTTTTATATGTATACTAGATCAAAGGCCCGTTACCCGGACTGGCGAGTGACTCCTTATAATTGAGTTGTATCCCTTTACAAATTCCCCAGTCTTTTTTTAGCCGCGGAAGTTATACACGCGTACGTACGCCAGGCTAGCCGAATATGTATTAGATATGAATCATGAAAATATAACCAAATCGAAATAGTTTTAAAATCTTGCAATCACATCTCTCATTTCGATAACTGATATTTATTGTTATTCACAATTTTGATTAGCGTTATAAAACATTTACACTGCTACACACAATATTCATAGCAATATAGACCATTTATAATGTTACACAATATTTATACTTTTATACACAACATTTATATTTTTATACTGACCATTGTTAGTTTGTTTTTCATATAAAGAGTTCAGATGGTCACGCGTGGCGACGAAACAGGTGAGTTAAACAAAAACGATGATTTCTAGAGACATTTATCAAAGAAATAGTTGGCAGTATTTTGTACTTTTTAAATATTTTTGAATGGAAAAATATCCAGTTTGTAGAACTTTTTGAAAAAAGCTGAGATGTAATAAATAATATTAATGTAAATCAAAGATAGAAATCGTATAAAATCTTAAGGAGAACTTTTGTCAATTTCTGGCAAAAGTACAAAAACAGAAAAAAACAAAACAAAAAACAGTAACAAACGAAAAAACCCAACAGAAACATACAAAAAAAAACCCAACAGTAACAAACGAAAAACCCAACAGTAACAAACAAAAAACCCAATAAATTCTGCATGGCTCATTTTATAAGTTGAATTGTTTTTTTTTTTAAAACAAGTTTCATTGATATTATTGTTTACACTTTATTGGCTGAATGTAAACAAATAATAAAAAAAGAATACTACAATATGTAAACATTACATGAAACTCTATAACTGTCTGTGAGGTCATTGCCAGTAAAGAGTTTAAATTATTTTTCTCCGATTGGTGGCGAGAGATCAGTTCTTATGAAGATACAGAAATAATAGAGACAAATGACGCGATATTAGGAGAAATTAAATACAAGTTTCCAGACCAGAAGAAGCGACCGGATTCTTCCCTTTAGCAATGCAGTTGCTTTTCAAAATTATAATATAAGGGAGTACAAGAGCGATTACAGTGCTGCACCTAGCTTATCTGCCGCCCTGGTGCAAACAGACTTTTGTTCTCTCCCCCCCCCCACCCCCACCCCGGTCCAAATAAGAAGTCGATCATTTACTTACATTTAAAAAAAAATTATTTAATAGGCAAGTAAAGTATGCATATTTTCTTAGAGGATATTTTACATTTTAGAATACTAGTTCTATGGATCTTTTCGAGCATGAACATCACAACAAACAAAACAATGTCAGTAAGATAGTGGCGAATTCAGACCACATATTGTTTACATTTCGTATCGTTATCACAACGTTTACCCAAAGAGCAATACAAGTATTATGTCAGCACAATCAAACAATACGTGTATTATGTCAGCACAATCAGGCGATATTAGTATTAAGTCAGCACAATCAGGCAATACTAGTATTAAGTCAGCACATTCAGAAAATTCATTATAAATGTCAGCACAATCAGATAATACGTCTAATATGTCAGCACAATCAGGCAATACATTTATTATGTCAGCACAAACAGACAATACATGTATTATGTCAGCACAATCAGGCAATACCAGTATTAAGTCAGCACAGTCAGAAAATTCATTATAAATGTCAGCACAATCAGTCTATTATGTCATCGCAATCAGACAGTACATGTATTTTGTCAGCACAATCAGGCAAAACATTTATTATGTCAGCACAATCAGGCAATTATGGTATTAAATCAGCACAGTCAGAAAATTCATTATAAATCAGATAATACGTCTATTTTGTCAGCACAATCAGGCAATATATTTATTATGTCAGCACAGTCAGACAATACATGTATTAAGTCAGCACAGTCAGAAAATTCATTATAAATGTCAGCACAATCAGTCTATTATGTCATCGCAATCAGACGATACAAGTATTATGTCAGCACAGACAGACGATATTATGTTAGCACAATCATACGAACTTACTTGTCCTGTTTTCCTAGTAATTTGTTCCTAAAAACTCTTCATTCGTCAAACATGTTGTCTTCCTATCTAAAAACTTTTTTTTTTAATGAACACAAATTAATTATAATAATTAGCCAAAGTGAACCATTTTTAGAATTAAATTACGTTGTCGCAATAAACTTTTGTACGTTCACTGTTTATATCTTTAGCAACAGATGATATTTTGGGTGAAGCCTCATTGTCCACTGTATGTAATACAGACGGCAACAGTACGTCCATCATACTGGACTACGACACATACTCTGAGACGGTCATCACTGCAGCTCATGAACTCGGACACAGGTGAGTAGTGAAATAGTAGTTGTGTAGTTATTCATAGCGTAGTAGTGAAATTGTAACGCTTTAAAAGTAAGATTACTAAGGTGAGTAGTGAGATCGCAATGCCTCAAAAATAGATTACAAAGGTAAGTATTGAATATTAGTCAAAAAAGAAAGGATTAAACAATTATGAGTAGTGAGGTAGTGAATGTGATACAAAGACGGACAATACATTTGGTCAGGTCTACATAGTTAAGACATATACAGACTGTATGATTGATTTGTTACATACAGTTAGACATACTTGTGCATTGATTCATTAACAGTTAGACATACTTGTGCATTGATTCATTAACAGTTAGACATACTTGTGCATTAATTCATTAACAGCTAGACATACTTGGGCATTGATTCATTAACAGTTAGACATACCTGTGCATTGATTCATTAACAGCTAGACATACTTGGGCATTGATTCATGAACAGTTAGACATACCTGTGCATTGATTCATTAACAGTTAGACATACTTGAGCATTGATTCATTAACAGTTAGACATACCTGTGCATTGATTCATTAACAGTTAGACATGCTTTGCATTGATTCGTTAACAGTTAGACATACTTGGGCATTGATTCATTAACAGTTAGACATACCTGTGCATTGATTCATTAACAGTTAGACATACTTGTGCATTGATTCATTAACAGTTAGACATACTTGTGCATTGATTCATTAACAGTTAGACATACTTGGGCATTGATTCATTAACAGTTAGACATACCTGTGCATTGATTCATTAACAGTTAGACATACTTGTGCATTGATTCATTAACAGTTAGACATACTTGTGCATTGATTCATTAACAGTTAGACATACTTGTGCATTGATTCATTAACAGTTAGACATACATGTGCATTGATTCATTAACAGTTAGACATACTTGTGCATTGATTCATTAACAGCTAGACATACTTGGGCATTGATTCATTAAAAGTTAGACGTACATGTGCATTGATTCATTAACAGTTAGACATACTTGAGCATTGATTCATTAACAGTTAGACATACCTGTGCATTGATTCATTAACAGTTAGACATACTTGAGCATTGATTCATTAACAGTTAGACATACCTGTGCATTGATTCATTAACAGTTAGACATACTTGGGCATTGATTCATTAACAGTTAGACATACTTGGGCATTGATTCATTAACAGTTAGATATACTTGGGCATTGATTCATTAACAGTTAGACATACCTGTGCATTGATTCATTAACAGTTAGACATACTTGTGCATTGATTCATTAACAGTTAGACATACTTGTGCATTGATTCATTAACAGTTAGACATGCTTTGCATTGATTCGTTAACAGTTAGACATACTTGGGCATTGATTCATTAACAGTTAGACATACGTATGCATGATTTATTAGCCATCGTGTCATATTCCACCACAGTTTGTCAGCCGAGCACGACGGGGAAGGGAACACTTGTCGTCTACGTGACCGTTACATCATGGCTGCCTTCAACTCTGACGAAACTCCTGGCACAGAGCTCCATCCCTGGATATTTTCCAAGTGCAGTGTCGATTACCTTACACAGTTCATAGCCTACCTATTGAATACAGCGTAAGATATTCATAACTTCACACAGTTCATAAAATACCACTTGAATACAGCGTAAGATACTCATTACTTCACACAGTTCATAACCTACCTATTGAATACAGCGTAAGATATTCCTACATCACGGCGGCCCTGCTCTTAGCTTGGTATTTATTAGTTTGCACAAGAAGGGGCATCTTTTGTAGGCGATTCTCTAGTATTTGCCTATCTATAAGAAAAGCTATAGATGTAAACATATCTAATATTTTGTTCCATCGTATACAACATACTATTTTTTCTGTTCCCTTTTAATCGGACAGATTATAACGCCTACATACACAGAGGTGGATTAAGTGGCGGGGGCTCTCATTGCGCACTAAGGGCCCCCGAATGGCAATGGCCTCGCAAAGCTCAACTTAGTACCCTCAAAACACAACTCCATAACCTTTTTGATGTCCCTGTCTATTTTAAGGGCCCATTTTATTCAGCGTCTAGGGCTCAAACCAATCCTTAATTTTCCTCTGTATGAAAACGTAATTGTTGATTTTGTCATTCATTTCTCATTGTGTCTGATACTTCATTTTTCACAAGAAAAAAACATAAAGAATTATGACTAAAATGATTTGAATCGTTTTTACTACGACTACTGTACAGTCAAGGACATGCTTGCCTTACTAACCAGCTGCCCAGTGACCCAGAGTTACCTGATACTAGTGACCGCTACATCGGACTCGACTACCCACCAGAACAACAGTGCATAATACGCAATGGCGTAAACTTTAATTTCTGTGGAGTAAGTGGTATTATTTTTTTGTGTATGCTATTTTTTCCATTAGAAGTAGTCAATGCATTAGCTAACCAAAAACAAATATCTAGGATTGTACGTTTATGGATGATCTCTTGTCCAACATTTCACTAGGATTTCACAGGGTAACACTTCCCCTCACACCAAACAAAACATATCTTCTAAGACAGTCCTCTCTCTCTTCGAACTCTCTCAGTTTATTTGCGATTTTGTCTTCTAGAACCTGTGAGATCCAGAAACACACATCTAGAGCTACACATTTTAAACCCAGTACACGTTTGGTCAAAGAATTCCTGGTCTGTATCAAACTAATCTCCAGAACAAAACACATTTAGAAAACACGGTGACCAAAAAAAACCAACAACACAACAACACTTATTAGTTCAACACATTCAGACCAACACATTTAGACCAACACATTTAGACCAACAACACATTTAGACCAACAACACATATAGACCAACACATTTAGACCAACACATTTAGACCAACAACACACTTCCAGGAAACTGAATTTCCAGTTTAAAAAAATTCCAGCCCAGCACACATAAAATCTAACAACACCACACAAATCCATCAAAACATTATCAAAGTTGCTTTCAAACAGCTGAAACGTTCATTGTTCGTTTGTCCAGTTCCACAAGGGACCAGACATATGCACACAGCTGCATTGTTGTAACGCATCCAGCGGTGTTGTGACCAGCACAGAGCCAGCCTACATGGGAACTGTCTGTGGCATTGGGAGGGTAAGTGGCGATGGGCATTGGCATCTTCAATTATACACTACGAGACAGTGTTTAACGGAAATTTTATTAAAATAAATAATTTACAACTTTAGCTTTATTTAACAAAGGCTATTGTCATTATAAAATCCCTATTCTCAATATTTACGATAAATCATTGAAGTAATAGAATCAAAATAAAAAATTTACAACTTTAGCTTTATTTAACAAAGGCTATTGTCATAAAATCCCTATTCTCAATATTTACGATATATCATTGAAGTAATAGAATCAAAATGTTTCTTCATTATACGTAAAGATCCATCTTGACATATTTGTCGAGTATCGTTCTCAGGAAGGTAGACAAGTTTCACTCCACAGTGTACTGTAGACCCACCAATAGTTGTGGTCTGATCTTGTCGCTGTCCCAACTGTATCTCCCCACTAAACGCGGTTAGGGGAGTAGTATTAAGTCGGACTCGTGGCATACGTGCAGTTCGAAGGGCGACAAACTACAAAACAAGATGCCGACTGCACCTCAAAGGGCGTTATACTTTAATAAAAGATGTGGTTTGATTATCATCTCTACATAATAAGTCATGAATGTACAATATAATTTTTCTCTTTGACTCGCAGATGTGTAAACAGGGTGCATGTGTACTGGATCAAGCAGCACCTTACTCTGACGGTGAGTAATACTAACAGGCACTCTTTGATACTAACACATCTGAGTCAATGCTTGTTTATCACATAGGAATCACAGAGAGCTAACGTAACCATTTGTTACTCGTCAGAGAAATGTTTGTTTGGTGACCTCAGGATGGGCTGCGGGGAGTACGTTCAAAGGTTCAAAGGTCACTGCTATGACAACACGACGTCCCATTACTGCTGTTCATCATGTCATAACGCCCACACTGGAATAAAAGGTCAGAGGTTACTTAAGTGGTATATTGTTTTTATTTTTAATTAAAAAATCAAGCTGAGAGCAGGCGAAAAAAATAGTTCAATCACTTATTTTTTATTCTTATCTAAATAACGAGTTGAGTGCATAATAGTTGACTAGAATGTTTGAGTTCGAGGCCCGGTGAGTGCGAGAATTTTTGCTGGTCCAAAAGGTGTTCTTAAATCTTTCAAACGTAAAATGGTTACCATGCACCCGTGGAAAGGGCGGTAACTACACCCCCCCCCCTCCTAGTATGCCGTTGTTACTGAATAAAAATCATACCGGTTAACGCTACTTGGCGTTACCCATAGCTCCACAAGGGCTACCAATGACTTCGTGACTTAAAAACAACAAATCTTTCTTAATGATTTCAGTACTTGTGTGGCTATAAATAGATGCACGTTGGCTTTAGGTCTGGACCGAAGTATTTTGTAATCGTGTCTTGATGTGTGTTCAGTGCAGGATTTACGTATAAGCTACGCACGCTATGGTTTAGGGCCCCCGCTTTCTTTGGTGGGACCCCTAATAATTGTCCAAGTGAGCGATTATGCTTAGATATTTGGCTCTAATATATAATATCTGGACATATAAAGGGGCCCCATACCTCAAATAGCTTAGGGCCTTATCACGTCTAAATCAGGCACAGATTGTGTTGGTTAAAATCTAATTCATCAACAGCAGACACGGGTAAAGAAGGGCTCTGTGACCTTTACGCTTTACTACACAGACGGTGCGGCACTCGTTCATGTCAGTGACGTTTACATTTAACTCATATTACTTTATTTCTACATTCTATCCATCTGTTTTTGTTCAGGACCTTTATCTAAAATGTTTGACCCCATTGTGGCCCGCGGTTCATTGAGTTTGCCAATCTCTGACCAACATTTATTATTAACAGTTTTAAGTATTTCAAGTATTATTAACACATTGTCCTTGCCCTATGTCCAGGCTGTGAGTACGGTGACCAGATAATGAACTGTACTGAATCTGACTGCAACAGCAGTAACTGGACAGCCGTACAGGGCTGTTGCGAAACATGTTACAGAGGACCAGCTTTGACAACTCAGGCTGTAACAAAACCCAGCCCTGTAACTACTGCACATGAAAACATCAGAGGTATAAATGCTGATTAATTAGTTGTATAATTACCGACAGAAATGCATAATACAAATATTGAAAAAAGGTTGGCTGCCAGTTTTCTTGACGTGGCTGTCTCATCGATACAACAAAATATAATGTAAACTGTTCTAATTTTGGATATAAATATTACGTAATATTTTGCAATTTTTAAAAATAAATAATTAAACAAAATTATTATGTTTTGTCTTACATTAAAAAATAAAGAAACTGCAACAACAATATAAACATATTAATGTTTGATCCTTAAAATTAAAACAGCAAAAAAAAAATCATTTATGAGTTAAAAACCCTTATAAGTTATTGTAATTAAAGTTTATTTGGAGAAAATCTTCAACACTGTACCACAGATTATACAATATCTAATATGTCTACTGTGCAACAACAAATTATTCTGAAGTAAATTATTACAAGTAAGTTCTAGAGAACATTTTTATGACTCCATCACTCAGAAATAATTTTACCCTCGTATTTGATTGGAAAAATCTCTGTTTGCGTAGTATGTCATTTTTGTAATAATCATTGAATGTTTATTGTAATGAACTAACAGTATCAAGATTAAAAAATAAAAAACAAACACTCACAGCTAAGTTAGTCTGATATAGAAATACATACATTCTTACACAATACTTTATCAAAAAGTAAGTTACAGAATTGTTTTGACAGATATCGCTGAGATGTGTTTATTCATTTCAGTTCAACGTTGTAGAAATGATCCAGAGTTTCGATTCAATGATTTGAATTGTGTGGTGTCAGTCTGGCTGTCACCCAACTTGTGTTACAACAAACGTGTTCAACAATCATGTTGCTCATCTTGTTCCGCTGCAAATATTGCTTTCATAGGTGAGTGATTTGATACATAGATGAGTGAATTGATTCATAGGTGGGTGATTTGACGTATAAGTGAGTGGTTTGATACATAGATGAATGATTTGATTCATAGGTGGGTGAGTGATTTGATTCATAGGTGAGTGATCTGATACATAAGTGAGTGATTTTATACATAGGTGAGTGATTTCACACAAAGGTGATTGATTTCACAAATAGGTAAGTGACTTCACAGATAGGTGAGTGATATGACGCATATGTGAGTGATATGACACATAGGTGAGTGATTTGACACATAGGTGGGTGATTTAATTCATAAGCCGTTCACTCTATGGACATGCCAACTTGTTTGTAAACAGGATAGCTCAGCTCCTGTGAGGTCGTGAGCGAAATAAGTGTGTGTCCAGACAACACAATTGATTCCAGTCATTTACTCATGGTTTCTTTGACATCATATGCAAAGTATGGCATACAGTGTTTTTTTAATCAAAATGCCAAAATTAAACCATATTTTAATGGACTTTTTTACATGTTTTAGTAACTTATGTTTTTATAAAAGTATAATGTATTGAAAAGCAGTACATAGCTACTAAACTCTACTATTAAACTCATTTGGCTAAAATAACAGATGATATATATTTATATAACACATTTTTCATAAATAATATTTTTCTCCTTGGTAAACAGATCCAAATGCCTCTTTTGACACATATTTAAAAAATGTCCACATCAATGTATATTCGTAATAAAACCGTGGTCTATATGCGTATCACTGTGTGTGCCAGCGAGTACAGTCACTTGCCTAAGTCTCCTGTGGTGCCTCCATTGACATTGCACATTTAACTACGGTGGGGATGTTAAAAAGGACACGACAAAACCGTTTCATAAGCTGTTTATATGATCTGACAAATAAACATCTTATCCTTACATTATCAGACGGAATGTAGGATCTGACAGTCACATTTAACATCTTATTCTTACATTATCAGAATGTAGGATCTGACAGTCAAATTTAAAAGCTTATGGTGGCTCGCTATTCTAAAAGGTTAGGGTTTTGTGTTGTATCTCCTTTTTTTTAATTAGAAGAGATAGCTTTGCATTTACAATTAAGTTTTTATTTCCATTTCAGGCTGTGAGTTTGGTGACAGAGTTCCAGGAAAATGTAGTTCCGTGTCAGACTGTAAGATGTACATGACAGAGTGCTGTGAGTCATGCAGGATCATTAGTGACGCTGTGTACATTGAGTGTAGACTTTTGAATCTTATGATTGTAATACATTTAATAAACTTTATATTTCTTAATTAGCTGTCCAACAATTAGCTGTTTTTGTCAAGTGTATTTCTTTTAAAATTATGTGTTGTCACAGAGTGACTGTGTGCGCTGTGAGTTTGGATAACGGTATGGTATGTATGAGCAGGAGAGAGCACGACTGTGTAACTGGAGACTGAGTTGTATTGTCTGTGGGTGTATGTGTGTAGCTGGACTGTGTGTACAGTTAGTTGATGTCCAGTTGTTGGAGCGAGAGTTGTGAGATACACCTGGTATGAAAGGTCGTTCTTTTGGCCCAGTTATTAGAGTAGACTTGGTCCGTTGGCTGTTGTAGTCAGTGTTTTGTATATGATGCCGTGATGGTGCTAATTAAAGAGTGATTTGTATCTTCAAAAGGATTTTGTTACTTTATGTTATCCGTGTTACTGTTGTGATATCTGTGTAGTAGATAAAAGACGACGGAAGATACAATTACATTGTGATATGTGTTAACTAATTTAGATTATTTTATAAATAACATCCTCCTATATTAGCACTTCTTAACCAATGAACATTATATCTGTTATCAATAGTCAAAACAATTGAAAGTCATTCAGTGAAAGGAAAAAACAAACCAAAATATATCTGTCTTGTATTTATTAACACTTGTGTATAGTTTTTTTTCCTTTCATTAAAATATTGGAGTCCCTAAAATTAACTCTTCTGTATAACTTAGATGCCTCAAAATAGGTCAAATTATAATATATATATGTTACCCTCCAAATGTGATGGCGCTTAAACTGTAATATGTTGTGCACCTAGCCCATATAATGAAACGTTACATCAGGTGTTTTGAGGTCACCGATAAAATGAACAGAATCGGCTCAGAGATGGGCCACTAAGTTTTTTTTATCTCTGGTGGGCCCCTTACAATCAATCTTTGGTGGGTCCCTTACTATCCCTGGTGGGTCACTAACCAGCTCTGGTAGCTCCCTTACAATCTGGTGTGTCCCTTACAATCAATCTTTGGTGGGCCCTTTACCATCAATCTCTGGATGACCAATTACCATCTCTAGTGGGCCCCATTACCATCCCTGTTGGGTAACTTACCTTTTCTGGGTCATCTAACATCTCTGGTGGGGGGTCCCTTACAATCTCTGGTGGGCCCCTTACAACCCACGTACAGTATACTCCTATCTCACTTCTGCACTCATGTGTTACACAACCTTACCTCTTTTACATCCCAATATTAATAAAATAAACACAATAAATAAACAACTGGTTGTCCTCATCAGGTTTGGGGGGCCCGATAGTGAACTGTTCAGATGCCCCATATTTACATTTACATTTTTATACATGTATGTTGACAAGAGCCCCATCTTTTAGAAAGCCAACTAGACGGCTACATTGGGCCCCTTACTGTTTTTTTTTTGCTACATTACGAGATTTAAACAGTTTGAACACCACCTCATTTTTACTTTAGTTTATTATCTTTTGTGGAAGTTTTAAATACCGGATTACACATTAAATGCTCTGAATTCAAAAAAAAGATAAACTTTGTAATGTTATTATGCTATAACTACTTCATATTCACATTTCAATATAATAATTGCTGACAGTTATCTTTTTAATTAAGAAAATTACTAAAAAAAAATCATTAATATTTAAAAAGGTATATGTCCATGATTATGAATACTTGTGTAATCTTAGTTCAATTGTGTAAAAAACCTTTACGCAATACATTTTTATGCATACATGTGTAGGCTATATAAAATAAGTTAATACATACTTTTTGAATAATTTGATTTTAGCTGAATACAATTAAATTACATATAGGCCTACACAGCAACATTTTTGAACATTACATGCCTATGGTAGAAATAAAAAAAAAGTAAAAGTAGGTGGTTATTGGACAAAAATTTCTTTTGTTTGAGCTAAGTAGTTCATTTGTACCAGGACTAAATACTATATACTCAGTGAAACATAATTATAAAACAATAAAAAAAGATTTATAAATAGAAATATAGATTTATATTTATTATTTTATGTATTCTATAAAAATGGAATCCGGCTTGAGGCGTATATCACATGAACATTCAAGTAAAGGTATAATTATGTAGATGACATTTGATGTATAGGTATAACTATGTAGATGACATTTGATGTATAGGTATAACTATGTAGATGACATTTGATGTATAGGTATAATTATGTAGATGACATTTGATGTATAGGTATAACTATGTAGATTACATTTGATGTGTATGTATAACTATGTTGATGACATTTGATGTATAGGTATAACTATGTAGATGACATTTGATGTATAGGTATAACTATATAGATGACATTGGATGTATATGTATAACTATGTAGATTACATTTGATTTAAAGGTATAACTATGTAGATGGCATTTGACGTATAGGTATAACTATGTAGATGACATTTAAATTATAGGTATAACTATGTAGATGACATTTAATGTATAGGTATAACTATGTAGAAGACATTTGACGTATAGGTATAACTATTCTGACATTTGTTGCTATTAGAAAAGTCCATAAACCCGTGAAAATACACGATTGAAAAGAATGATTAAACTACAGAAGCTAAAATGTACACAATGAAATGGCTATTAGTAAACATCTGACCAGTGTCCATTGAATGGACGTGAGCTCATTGCACGAACCCACAATCGTCTTCGGACTGTTTAATGCACTAGCTTTTGCGCTGTCTTGTAAGTCTGTTGCCACTACAGTGGTCTCACTACCTAGCGAACTGGTAACAACGTCAGCTACTTCTGTAGTGATTTCACCAGTACTGAAGTCAGTTGTTCCTCTTCTGGTTTGATTAGCTCCTTCAGTGATTGGATTAGAACTATAAGCCAAGTCTTTAGCCCCTTCAGTGAACTGATCGACACTTTGAACCAAGACTTTTATTCCATGAGACTTCTCGTTAAGAACGGCCCGAGTGCAGGTCTCACAACAGAGGTTCCTGTGAATGGCGCACAGGTCCGAATGACAACCTCTGGCTTTATCGCCGTACTCACAATCTGTGGAGGTATAAATAAATACAACAAAACAGAAAAAAAAAATGAAACAAACATCCGATAAAAATGTGCAACAAACAAATGAAAAGAATTTTAACAAAATGAAAACTGAAATTGTGAATTTTTAATGTAACGAAATAATTCTCCTCCATTTAATATACGACCATGTCATGTATCTGACAATAGGGCTCATGAGACGGTACTGTTATTATTTTTTTTTTATGTTACTGAAATTCGATGCTGTTATCAACATGAGATAGTTAACGCCACACTAGCATGGCACTGGCATCCATAGTTCAATCAAAATGTTTGCTTTCATCCTCGTGCAGCTTATTGAAATACTCATTGTGTATTTATGAAACCACTACGACAATAACAATGAGACAAAAGACTTCCTCAAGGGCGCTGAAACAAGTTAGGCGCCATCACGCGAAATGTTTAACTGGGGGGGGGGAGGGCTCCGTGGAAAAAAAAAGAAAGCATGTCGTTGTTCAACTGTCTGGGGCGACATGTGTCCCAGTCCTCCTCGCCTAGCGACTCCACTGATATAACATTACAACTTGAAATATGAGGCTCACAGTCAGTATAACATTACAACTTGAAATATGAGACTCACAGTCAGTATAACATTACAACTTGAAATATGAGACTCACAGTCAGTATAACATTACAACTTGAAATATGAGGCTCACAGTCAGTATAACATTACAACTTGAAATATGAGGCTCACAGTCAGTATAACATTACAACTTGAAATATGAGGCTCACAGTCAGTATAACATTACAACTTGAAATATGAGACTCACAGTCAGTATAACATTACAACTTGAAATATGAGACTCACAGTCAGTATAACATTACAACTTGAAATATGAGACTCAAAGTTAGTATAACGTTACAACTTGAAATATGAGACTCACAGTCAGTATAACATTATTTACCACCGACCGACCTGGAATTGGTCGGTACCTCTTTCTACAACTGTCGCAGCACCACTGCCTGGTCTCTTTCTTGTAACAGTACATAGGGTTACCTTCAACCGCGTCGGGGCAGGTCTGATTGCTCAACATGGTGCCAGGGGAGTCACCAAACACGCAGTCCTCTTGATGAGAGACAAGACATCAAAAGACAATTACAATATAAAAAAAAATAGAAATTACAACATTAAAAAAAAAACGTTTTACGTCCATGAACTTTAATCAGTACAGGATTTACCTATAAGCTATACAAGCTATAGCTTAGGGCCCCCACCTTCTTGGTGGCTCCCAAAATGGTCCAAAAGACCAATTGTTAAATATTTGGCACTGACATATAATATCTGGATTTATACAGGGCCCCCATATCACAAATAGCTTAGGGCCTTATCAAGGCTAAATAGGGCACTGTTTTTAATTAACAAGTATGCGCTTTACCAGGCCAGTGTTTCTGGTTGATGCACCCCCCCCCCCCCGGCAAGTGCCGATTGTCTGTATAGGTTTTAGAATGGAAACTTCACCGTTATTTACATGGGTCAGCTGTTCAAACATAGTCATGCGACCAGCTAGAATGCTGTGGTTGCGTACATTCGGGCCGTCGAAGAGAGAAGCTTGAGCAGAGGACCAAGAACGACGGTTGTGACAATGACATATATTTTGGAAACATTTGACAGACTGGATAGTCAACTGACTTGTGGAACTCATTATAGACCCCTGTGTCCCGCTAAAGATGCCTTCGATTTACTGCTTGAGTGACTTTATTACCTCCTCCCCCAACCATGACCAGAATCAAATGCTAATATATTAAGTAGGCCTAAAGCACGTTTCATCAAAATTAAAACTTTTGTAATAAAAATGCTATTAACTAATACACAAATTATCAAAGTTTAATAATAGTTCAAAGTAAATTTCTTAAACTTTCTAACATCCAAAAGAAACATGTATTAAGATGAATGTAAGGTGATAATGTTCAAACCTGCCACATTGTATCCACTCTCCAAGTCATCGATACATTCACCAAACACGCACATCTTGAAAACAAAAAAAGGTTTTTTAAAAATGCGTTAAAATAGTTATGTATAAATAGGTAACATAAGTTATGCGAGTACATGATGAATGGAACAAGATCAAGGGAATCTTTATCTACCGGCACTGTGGTACCGCCAGTGCTTCCTCCGATTTTTCATACGGTTGTATGAGGCGAAATATTTTTGTCCCTGCTTTGAAAGTGAGAAATACAATGCTTCATTACTTAGAGAACATATGGATAGCACAAAAACGTCTGTAGTTTCAGTTTGGAAACGTCTTGATATTTTTAACATATTGATAGAATAAAAACGTCTAGAGTTTCAGTTTGGAATATGTCTTGATATTTTTATAGCAGGGGGTCGATAGTTTTATTTTTCTAGTCATAATTAACATATTTATTTTTCTCCAAGAAGATAACAAAATAACAATTTAAAAAACTGAATGGGGAAAGAAAACAGCAACAGATCAGTCAGAAAGTAGTCAAAAATGGCAATGTCTCACCCTGTTCAATCCACAATCAGTAAGTAAGTAGTCAAAAACGGCAATGTCTCACCTTGTACAATCCACAATCAGTAAGTAAGTAGTCAAAAACGGCAATGTCTCACCTTGTACAATCCACAATCAGTAAGTAAGTAGTCAAAAATGGCAATGTCTCACCTTGTACAATCCACAATCAGTAAGTAAGTAGTCAAAAATGGCAATGTCTCACCTTGTACAATCCACAATCAGTAAGTAAGTAGTCAAAATACTTGTGTAGTCAGTAAGTAATCAATAAATGACAATGTCTCACCTTGTACACTCCACAATCAGTCAGTCAGTAAGTAGTCAATAAATGACAATGTCTCACCTTGTACACTCCACAATCAGTCAGTCAGTAAGTAGTCAATAAATGACAATGTCTCACCTTGTACACTCCACAATCAGTCAGTACGTAGTCAATAAATGACAATGTCTCACCTTGTACACTCCACAATCAGTCAGTCAGTAAGTAGTCAATAAATGGCAATGTATCACCTTGTACACTCCACAATCAGTCAGTAAGTAGTCAATAAATGACAATGTCTCACCTTGTACAATCCACAATCAGTCAGTAAGTAGTCAATAAATGACAATGTCTCACCTTGTACACTCCACAATCAGTCAGTCAGTAAGTAGTCAATAAATGACAATGTCTCACCTTGTACACTCCACAATCAGTCAGTTAGTAGTCAATAAATGACAATGTCTCACCTTGTACACTCCACAATCAGTCAGTCAGTAAGTAGTCAATAAATGGCAATGTATCACCTTGTACACTCCACAATCAGTCAGTAAGTAGTCAATAAATGACAATGTCTCACCTTGTACAATCCACAATCAGTCAGTAAGTAGTCAATAAATGACAATGTCTCACCTTGTACACTCCACAAATCGTCCCAGTGTACGCCTTCTGATTGAAACATTGTTTTATCTCAGATGGGTCACTGCACCACAGGTTGCCACATATCTCACTGGCATTGATGATCTATAGATTATACAGAGAAATGTGCTAATGAAGTTGAAGATCTGTAGATCTTAAGAGAAATGTGCTAATAACGTTGGGCCACTGTGGGGTCGTTACTGGACCACAGTGGAGGTACCGGGGGTCGTAACTGCGCCATAGTAGAGGTATCGGAATAGTGATTGGGCATTAGTGGAGGTACCAGGGGTAGCTATTGGGCCGTAGTGGCCCAAATGAAGCTCTCATAGGACCATGTCCAGTACAGAATTAGGCAATTAGAGCTTGGTCTTTTCTCCAGATGCCCCCCTCCCCCACATCACGTGTCCGTCATGAGCATTGCCTCACTTACTCTACAGAAAAAAGAACCAGCTCCGTGTATCCGTTGACACTGCTGGTCTGGACTCAGCTCTAGTCCCAGCAGTCTGTCTCCAACATCCGGCAGGCCGGGCATACGGGGCAATGACACGTTCAGGCACTCGACACCTTCCCTGAGAAATAAAACACCAGTACAGTACTTACTTATGGAAACACCAGTACAGTACTTACTTATGGAAACACCAGTACAGTACTTACTTATGGAAACACCAGTCTAGGTCAATTATACATACATCAGTAAAGTTTTTGAACAATATTTTATAAAAGGCTTCGTTGTCTAAGTGGCGCAGTAAGCATAACATAATATAGAGTGTTTGTCTGGCCAAGGCACGTTTTTTTTTTCGAAATTGGCCGATTTCCTTCTGGAAAAAAAGGCCATTAAATGGTGCAGAAATAAAAGGTCTTTCCCAAAAAAATGGTGTATATATTAAAATATGAATAATTTTTAATTCAACCCCTTCCATTTAATCTAAAGTGCTCCCTAATCTAATAATATAATAGCGATTTGGGTTCTGTATTCCAGTTTAAAATACAATCATGCAAAAAATCGCATCTGCCCGAAACCAAAAAGTAGCCTAGCCTTCCGATCGAGTCTAAGGGGAAACTCTATGGAAAGATTTTGCAGGGTACAGCTAGTATTCTATAATAGCGGTGAGCAAACTTTAACAACCGCGGGCCACGTTGGATAAGTAGATTTGACTGTAGGGCCGGGCTAAATACAGACGGCTGGAGTGTTCAACTGAACTAATAAATGTAAAAGTCATAACATAAAGCTAAATGTAAAAGTCATAAAATAAAGCTAAATGTAAAAGTAATAAAATAATGCTAAATGTAATAGTCATAACATAACGCGTAATGTAAAAGTCATAACATAAAGCTAAATGTAAAAGTCATAACATAACGCTAAATGTAATAGTCATAACATAACGCGTAATGTAAAAGTCATAACATAAAGCTAAATGTAAAAGTCATTACATAAAGCTAAATGTAAAAGTCATAAAATAAAGCTAAATGTAAAAGTAATAAAATAATGCTAAATGTAAAAGTCATAACATAAAGCTAAATGTAAAAGTCATAACATAAAGCTAAATGTAAAGGTAATAAAATAATGCTAAATGTAAAAGTCATAACATGAAGCTAAATGTTAAAGTCATAAAATAGTGCTAAATGTAAAAGTCATAACGTAAAGCTGAATGTAAAAATCATAACATAACGCTAAATGTAAAAGTCATAACGCTACTTCTATGCCTAACACTGAAACTAGTGTCGGGCCGGATTAAACTGTCCGGTGGGCCTGATTTAGCCCGCGGGCCACAGTTTGCCCATGGCAGTTATATAACGTTGTATTTGCATACGAAGCTCATTTTTTTGTGTACTCACATTACGCTTAATATTTGATCGATGTACTCAGTGATGTAGTCGTGAGTACACGGCGAGAAGTACCAGGGGTTGGTCATAGTCTCGTTGGTCTCGTCAGAGTTGGTCGCCGCCATGATGTAACGGTCTTCAAACGAGCAGTCGTTCTCTTGACCGTCGTGGTCAGCTCCTAAACTGGAATGGTTGACGACCACACAGATGAACGCAGCGTGAATGACGGGATGTGAGGAACACATTCATAATTAGATGGGTGAGCATGGTAGTGTTGTGCAGTAGCGCAGGAAGGGTAATGCGGGTTGTGCTGTAGAGCAGAAAGGGTAATGCGGGTTGTGCAGTAGCGCAGGAAGGGTAATGCGGGTTGTGCAGTAGCGCAGGAAGGGTAATGCGGGATGTGCAGCCGCGCAGGGCGCCGAACTACGACGGGGCGCCGATAGAGCGTTATTAAATTGTTTTTGCACTTTTCATATTGGGGGGGGGGTGGAGCGCCAGAAAATATAACACGCACAGGGCTCAATAATAGCCAGCTACGGCTCTGGTGTTGTGAATGAACATGTTCAATGTGAGCCACAATAGCTAGCTAACGGCTCTGGTGTTGTGAATGAACATGTTCAGTGTGAGCCACAATAGCTAGCTAACGGCTCTGGTGTTGTAAATGAACATGTTCAGTGTGAGCCACAATAGCTAGCTAACGGCTCTGGTGTTGTGAATGAACATGTTCAGTGTGAGCCCAATAGCTAGCTAACGGCTCTGGTGTTGTGAATGAACATGTTCAGTGTGAGCCACAATAGCTAGCTAACGGCTCTGGTGTTGTGAATGAACATGTTCAATGTGAGCCACAATAGCTAGCTAACGGCTCTAGTGTTGTGAATGAACATATTCAGTGTGAGCCACAATAGCTAGCTAACGGCTCTGGTGTTGTGAATGAACATGTTCAGTGTGAGTCACAATAGCTAGCTAACGGCTCTGGTGTTGTGAATGAATATGTTCAATGTGAGCCACAATAGCTAGCTAACGGCTCTGGTGTTGTGAATGAACATGTTCAATGTGAGCCACAATAGCCAGCTACGGCTCTGGTGTTGTGAATGAACATGTTCAATGTGAGCCACATTTCCATTGGCACATTTTCCGTGTCACCTGTGGCGATGAAGAACGACTTACCTGTGACCTAGTTCGTGTGTTGCAGTACTGATGAGATTGTATCCAAATGAGAACTCTATCACAGAGATGCTGTTACCATCTGTTCGACACATGGTGCCTCTGTTGGCGACACCTATCATGAATGCGAATCTGCTAAAGCTTATCATTTGCTTATCCAATTCTTCATCCATCATTCATTCATCCATCCAAACATCCATCCCTTTTCTCAATTCGTCTGATCACCACAATTTACTTATTGTCCATAACAACATCACCCCCTTCCCCAAAAAACAACAACAAACAACAAACAGAGAAACAAAACAAATTTAATAAACAAACAATAAAAAGTGTAATTGTTTAAACTTGTTTATTATGTCACTCTTCAAGGCAATCTCGTCACTTTTTGTACCCCAATGTAAGTCTTGATCTAATTACAGTCCGTAAAAAAAAAAAAGAAATGTTTTAGCTTTAATTCTTCCACTATCGTTGTCTGTGATATGTTTTTCTATGTGTTGTCATATCTACTTACCCATTACGTCAAAAACTTTCTCCCCCTTTTCAAGACCATATAGGTCGTAGCTGAAAATATAACGATGGTCAAAACTTTCTAGAAATGTTACATTTATTTCTAATTGAATACATGTACTTCAATTGTGTCAGTTTACGCTCATCACGTTAGTTTAATTGAAATGTTTAATGTTGGTGGTTCCTAAGTGTGTTTAATTGAAATGTTTAATGTTGGTGGTTCCTAAGTATGTTTAATTGAAATGTTTAATGTTGGTGGTTCCTAAATGTGTTTAATTGAAATGTTTAATGTTGGTGGTTCCTAAGTGTGTTTAATTGAAATGTGGTAACAAAGAATATATTCATCATTGGACACCAGTCATTAACCTGGTCATTATGTTGTTCAACTATCAGTAAAACTTACTTTGAACAAATAAATAGTAGTCTTACTCATACCATCATTAAAACTTACTCGAAAGTGGTCCTACCATCATTCAAACTTAAATGGTATAAAATATCATATGGTGCTGCCATCATTCATACTTACTCACTATAAAAAAAACCTAGTCCTACCAGCATTCAGACTTACTTGCTGTAAAATATAATGAGGCCCTACCATCATTCAGACTTACTTGCTGTAAAATATAATGAGGCCCTACCATCATTCAGACTTACTTGCTGTAAAATATAATGAGGCCCTACCATCATTCAGACTTACTTGCTGTAAAATATAATGAGGCCCTACCATCATTTAAACTTACTGACTATTAAATAAAATGTTTACCACCATTCATACATACTATAAAATAAAATCTAGTCCTACCATCATTCAAACTTCTGGCTATAAAATATCACTTGGTCCTACCATCATTCAAACCTACTTTGTAAACAGCATGCAGTGGTCGTGCTTTCCCAGTATACTGGGGCCACGGAGTTGAATGAATTCCTGTAGGGCGTTGATTGATTTGTCGGCATATAGCTCATCATCAGAGGCCCACCTCTCTGTGATCGATGACTTGGCCGACTGGTATATAAACAAATACATTTTTTATTGTTTTATATTTGTGTAAAAGCGACGCATTTTAGTTAATGTGTGACATCCAGTGTGCAAATGTCTGATATCCTTGTGTAAATGTTTGACATCATGTGTGTAAATGTCTGACATCCAGTGTGTAAATGTCTGATATCCTTGTGTAAATGTCTGACATCATGTGTGTAAATGTCTGATATCCTTGTGTAAATGTCTGACATCATGTGTGTAAATGTCTGACATCCAGTGTGTAAATGTCTGACATCCAGTGTGTAAATGTCTGACATCCAGCGTGCAAATGTCTGACATCATGTGTGTAAATGTCTGACATCCAGTGTGTAAATGTCTGACATCCAGTGTGTAAATGTCTGACATCCAGTGTGTAAATGTCTGACATCCAGTGTGTAAATGTCTGACATCCTGTGTGTACATTTCTGACATCCAGTGTGTAAATGTCTGACATCCAGTGTGTAAATGTCTGACATCCAGTGTGTAAATGTCTGACATCCTGTGAGCAAATGTCTTACATAAAATATTGACCACATGAGCGCATCCCCCGTCCAGTTAAGTATCACCAATCTACATAAGGCATTCTTTTTTTAAAAAAAAATTCTATTAAAAAAAACACAAATCCCACACTCTCATCTCTTTGTTTTATTACACAAACTTTATCTATTTATCTCAGTCTCAGGGATATAATGATTGTGTTGTATTTTATATACAAAATAGATTTTAGTTTACGACTAACCCGACCCCCGACCCCCCCCCCTTGAACCCTAACACTCTAATCGATTATATGATTTTTTTTAAAATAAAGATAAATTGGTTTCTCTAGTTCTATGATCCGAGTTTAACCAAATGAATCTTTATTTTAGAAAAAATAAATCAAATATCGATTAGAGGGTTAGGGTTAAAGGGGTGGTCGGGTTAGTGGTAAACTAAAATTTATTTTGTATATACAATACAACACAATCATTATATTCCCTAGATGTAATCCATCTATATTACTGGGAAGCTATTTCTAGACTTCAGAATGAACAATGCCATTTACCTGAGCGATAATAATTTTGGACAAGATAATGTTTAGTCTGAAGGGAGTGTCTAGCCCATCATACAGCATATCTATCTGAAATAAAAGGTACATTTTATTACCTGCGTAATTAATTTTACAAAAAATGTATTTATACATGCATATATAATACATCCACATCTATTATCATATCATATATATATGTATATATAATACATCCGAATCTATTACACAGCCCAACAAAAAAAAATTTTTTGTGAATTGCCAAGAATGTTTGAATGAATTTATAGCAATTCATGGGTGCTGATTTCAAAACTGCCACTGCTTTTGCTGAATTGGCTCTAGTTTCTGAGATATTGGACGCCCTTGAAAATATGATTGTACCCTTTGTGTAAAATAAATGCAATAGGTTTGGTGTCTGTTGTTTAATTAAACTATACCAAGTTATAACTTGGTTTTTTTTTTCTATTTTATCTCTGCTTTCTAAAGACATCATGAGTTCATCACGAAGATGCTGCAAAAATAATCAGAATGTATTCTGTTACATCTCTGGACAATACAAGATTGAAAAGCAAAGAAGAAATGTAACCGACTTTGTGCAGCAGGCATATTTGGCTTATTTCGGTGTGAAGCTGGGAGACCAAGAGATGTCTTGGGTTCCCCGTAAGGTCTGCAAAAACTGTGTGGAGAGCCTACGGCAGTGGACAAATGGTGAGAAGAAGAGTCTAAGTTTCTGTGTACCAATGGTATGGCGAGAGCCGAAAGACCATTTTGGTGATTGTTATTTTTGTATTGTGAATGTTAAAGGCTTCAATCGCCACAAGAAATCTAAGTGGGATTATCCTGATCTTGAATCTGCAAGGAGACCAATTCCACATAGCAGTGAAGTTCCTATACCAGTGTTTACTGGATTATTAGAGCTTTCACCATCAGACCCCAACGAGGGGCAAGATCTGGAGTTTTTGGCAGGTGAAAACAGTGGAAGCGATTATGAAGGAAGTTATTCAACACCTCAACCATTCAGCCAAGAAGAATTCAATGATCTAATACGAGACCTAAATCTGTCCAAGCAAGCATCTGAGCTTTTAGTGCCCAGGCTCAATGAAAGAAATTTTCTCAAACCAGAAGTTAAAATAACATTTTATCTGAAAAGAGAAGAGTTTCTTCTTCCATATTTCAGCCAAGAGGAAGATCTTGTTTACTGTAATGATATCCCTGGACTCTGCTCCAAATGGGACTACAAGACTAATATTCCGAAGACTGTCGTCTTTTTATAGAAAGTTCCATCTGAAGCTTGAAATGCGTTCTGTTACACAATGGTAACCGTTATGCATCGCTTCCCATTGCTCACTCAACAACACTTAAAGAAGAGTATGAGAATATCAAAACAGTATTGCAGAAAGTCCGTTATTATGAGCATCAGTGGTCGATTTGTGTTGATCTAAAAATGGTAAACTTCTTGCTTGGTCAGGATACACAAAATACTCATGCTTTATGTGCCTTTGGGATAGCAGGGCAAGGCAAGATCATTGGACAAGAGTGGCATGGCCTGCGAGGGAAACCATGACTGTAGGGAAAGAAAATATCATCAACAAGCCACTGGTTGACAAAAATAAGATTATTCTCCCACCGCTTCATATCAAATAAAGTTTAATGAAACAATTTGTTAAGGCTTTGGATAAATCTGGCTATTGCTTCAAGTATATTTGCAGATCATTCCCCGGATTGAGCATGGAGAAGCTGGGATTTTTGACGGTCCTCAGATTCGGAAACTCATCAACGAACGAAATCACCTTGAAGCTTCTTCATGGAACAGTTTTGTTTCAGTTGTCAGGAACTTCTTAGGTAATAACAGAGCAGAGAATTACGAAGAACTGGTGCAAGATATGCTAGCTAACTTCAGAAACAGTGGAACAAATATGAGCATCAAGGTACATTACCTGCACAGTCATTAAGACAAATTTCCAGGTAACCTTGGGGACTTCAGTGAGGAACAAGGCGAGAGGTTCCATCAGGATATGAGGGTGATGGAGGAGAGATATCAAGGAAGATGGGACATACATATGATGGCTGACTACTGTAGCAGCCTCCAGCGCAATTGCACCAACGACACATACAAAAGGAAGTCGAGCAAACAGCGATTTGCTAATGCATTACCATAGACAATTAACATATTAATTAATTAATTAGACATAATTATTTTTTGAAATGAAAATGTTTTCTTCTATAACACTATTACACACATTTTGAACAAGTTTCTGCATGACTATTAACAGTTTCAGTACTATTTGTTAGTATACTATTATACTACATGCAATTCATGACGAATTCCAAACACGGTGCATACATGATTTCATAAATTTTAATTATCTCGTAAAATAGAGCCAATCTAGCAAAAGCACTTACATATTCTAAATCAGCATAGTTGACTTTGTATAAAATGATTCACATATCACTGGCAATGAATTCACTGTTTACCAGTGTTATCATATCATATATACATGTATATATATATATATATATATATATATATATATATACATCCACATCTATTATCATATCATATATACTTGTATATATAATACATCCACATCTATTATCATATCATATATACGTGTAAATATGATACATCCACAATTATTATCATATCATATATACGTGTAAATATGATACATCCACATCTATTATCATATCACACATACATGTATATATGATACATCCACATCTATTATCATATTATATAAAGGGCCTACTTGTATATATAATACATCCACATCTATTATCATATCATATATACATGTATATATAATACATCCACATCTATTATCATATCACATATATACACGTGTATATGATACATCCACATCTATTATCATATCACATATACATGTATATATGATACATCCACATCTATTATCATATTATATAAAGGGCCTACTTGTATATATAATACATCCACATCTATTATCATATCATATATACATATATATATAATACATCCACATCTATTATCATATCATATATACATGTATATATAATACATCCACATCTATTATCATATCACATATACATGTATATATAATACATCCACATCTATTATCATATCATATATACATGTATATATAATACATCCACATCTATTATCATATCATATATACATGTATATATAATACATCCACATCTATTATCATATCACATATTTACATGTATATATAATACATCCACATCTATTATCATATCATATATACTTGTATATATAATACATCCACATCTATTATCATATTATATATACATCTATATATAATACATCCACATCTGTTATCATATCATATATACATGTATATATAATACATCCACATCTATTATCATATCATATATACATGCATATATAATACATCCACATCTATTATCATATCATATATACTTGAATGTTTTAAGGTTTAAAAAAAAAAGAATCAAATTTCACAGCGCGGACATTTCAGGAAAACATTCTTTGAAAAAGTTATAGGTATAAATTTCATAATGTTTTGTTCTTAAATATAGGCCAAATCTATTTTTAAAAAATGAAAGGTGAAAGTAACTGACGCTTAAAAGAACAAAGATTGAGAAAATAAAATGGGCATGGCTCCCCACTGGAATAGGGCCACTAATGGGGCTCACTGGGCCATTACCAAAGTATTAATTAAAAACATGATATGCGGGGGAGGGCTTGACGTAAATTCTTTCCTCCGGCCAGCAGTGGCGGAGCGCGCTAAACTCGCATCCGGGGGTAAAATACCTTTTTAGCAAACCCCCCCCCCCCCAATTCGAAAACCTTATAATATTATATGTTAAATATACCATATGGCGCGGATTTGTGAGAAGCGCCCGGGGCATATTGCACCCCCTGCCCATCCTTCGCTACGCCACTGCCGGCGAGACATTTTGTGTTGGTACGAAAGTTGTTAAGCTGCTACGAACGAAAAAAGGACATTCTTGGACACACTGACCTCGTTAAATATGAAGGCAAACTCCTGGTAAATGTTCTGCGTGATTTGTTCTTCGTATTCCTCTTGTAGTCGGTGGTACAGACTGTAGTCAATGTAGATGACGACATCGATGTAGTAGTTCTTACCAGCTGCACGTCTCTCACGTGACGTACCGGTGGCGGCCCTGGGGGATGATCCTTTCGGCACCTGGCCCCCACGACTTTGAGACCCGTTCCTTTTTTGAATTCCGCCTGGGTGTGAAGTCAGACCTGCCTCCGGGAAGTTGGAAGAAAAAAAAGCGGAACCAATGAAGAAAGGTACAGCTGAACTAATGAGAAAGGTAAAGCGGAACTAATGAAGAAAGGTAAAGCGGAACTACTGAAGAAAGGTGTAGCGGAAATAATGAAGAAAGGTACAGCTGAACTAATGAAGAAAGGTGCACTGAACTAATGAAGAAAGGTACAGCTGAACTAATGAAGAAAGGTACACCTGAACTTATGAAGCAAGCTAAGCTGAACTAATGAAGAACGGTGCAACTGAACTAATGAAGAAAGATACAGCAGAACTAATGAGGAAAGGTACAGCCGAACTTAATGAAGACATGAAGAAAGGTACAGCAGAACTAATGAGGAAAGATCCATATGCATTAACGAAGAAAAATACAGCAGAACTAATGAAGAAAGGTACAGCCGAACTTAATGAAGAAATGAAGAAATATACAGCTGAACTACTAAGATTTCTTGCATGGCGGCCTATTCTAATATTTCAGTCGGATCAAGGACCGCTGGGGAAAGTCTCAAAAACCATAAGTGAGAGATGTCTACTGAGTGATGTTTCACTGTTCCCTGCAAGCACTTCGCCGTTCACTAGGGCCGCGGTTCTTCACCGGTGTTACGCATACCCTAAGGGGCTACGGCAAAGGTTACGCAGGGGTACGCAGGGCCATAAGATTTTCGTTTAAAACAACCAAGAGTTTCAAGAACTTACTTGTAATGAGAACCAACAGACATACTTTCACAACCTTCGGGGTACAGTCGCCAATAAAATCGAGAACCGCGCACATGAACTCTAGTAAAACCGAATAATGTTAATTAAATGAATTTTTAGGGGAAAATAAACTGAAACCTTCTCATCACAAACCTGCAAAGTGCAAATTGTAAGTTGACATCCGTTTCGGTTTTTCTAGAAACACGTCGAACTCTCGACCCTCCAGTGACGTCAAATGAGCGGGCATATCTTCAGGCCTGGTCAGTACGACCTCTTCAATGTCGTCTGCTTCAACTTCGTTACCTCTGCTGTGGTCGTTATTGGTGTTCAGGAGATATTTTGATCTTGCCAGCCTAAAGTGACCTTTCTTTTTTTGAAATAAAAATGACCAAAATTAATGAAGAAAAAGTGGTGAAATGTATTTAGTAAGATTAAACACGTTCATTTTTTTACCATCAAACAAACAACCTAGCATCGAAGTAATAAAATATTTACCACTAGTCATCCCGCGGCGTAAAATACGCCGCCTTATTAATCAATATTATTACTGTAATTTTATTTTTAAATAAGCAAGCAAACAAAATAACAGGCTGGAGAAAATACACGGAATGCAAAGTTGAACTTTAACCTAACCAGAACTAAACAACGCGAGGTGTCGTCTGTGACGTATTCGGGAATACCACAATTTATAAATAGTCCTGCGTCTTGAAAGTGTTTTATATATATAGAAGATAACATTTGAACTCACTGTAGAATCGTTTTATATATATAGAAGATAACATTTGAACTCACTGTAGAATCGTTTTACAAAACAAAAGTAACAAATTAAAGTAGAGGCGAAAATAAACAGTGAGCTAAATTAAACAAAGTTTTACGCGAAAATATAATATTTGCAGTGTTTATTTCTTACCAAATTGAAGTCATGTTTCTCGCTCGTCTTATTCCAATGTCTTGAAATTTGGAACGCAGCCTCGTTTTGAACACACTTGTAGAATGCAACATTCTGACAAAGACAAAAAAAATGTACTTTAAGCAAACATGAATATACACTACACTAGGCGATTTATAAATTATAAAAGGAGAAACATGTTTTCTTTATTTTGCTCTTTTAAATAAATCTTTGGTTGTGCAGTAAAATATCTTTGTACACATCGTTTCCTTGGTGGAACTACTCTATAACTATCAAATGTTGGGTTCAAGTTTTGACTGTACTCTGTGGAACAACTTTAAATAAACGTCAACACTAGGGTTAGTACTTTTTTCATTTTTTTTCAGAATCTTATTTTACATGGCATTTTTAATGAACAATTGTGAACAAAATATTAAAATAATATTAATTTATTTTTCACTCAAAAAAACCTTCCCCACCAATGCCATCTTGTGTTTACATATAAGAAGCGTTTTTCAATAAAATTACTTCTTTGATGGATTGCGCAATAACAATTATTTAATTACATTAATTACATCAGGAACTTTATAGGGTATTTTTTTTTACCTCCATGTCTGAAACAAAATAAATAAAAAAAGTTTATTTTAAATTTAAAGTGCACTGTTTTAATGTATTATGCGTCTACTGCAACTTTACCAAAAATGGACAAATCTTGGTAATTGTCACGAAAGGTCTGCTTGGAATTTGGAAAGTCTGCTTGGTTGATTTGGGAATATAGTATTCTTCTATTTCAATTTTATTCAACTGTAATTGTCTGCTTGAAATTAATTTTGTAGGAAAGCAAATTTGTCATCAAATAAATCTTGTAAAGTATTAAAAATATAAGCGAACCCATATTGAAGCTCCTTCGCAGTCAGGAGTGTATAAGGCAACCCATAAAGAAGCAGAATTGTTGAAGTTGCAGTTGAAAAACAGCTTACAAAATTTTGAATGGTGCATACATTTTGACAGAAAAAGAATAGAAGGAGAAAAACTAGTTGTTTTACTGAAAAACGTTGAAAAAGAAATTCGATTAGCCATATTGTTTCTGACAAATGGAAAAGCAGAGACAATATTTACAGCGAATAGGGCTTTTCTAGCTAAATACGTACTCTGTTCATGTATTCAGTAATTATTTGCGATACAAGGAATACAAATTCTGGCAGCAAAAATTGTGTGGTACGCAAGCTGCAAATTACTGTCAACAGAACAGTGGACAAATCCCTCAGTATATAGGCTGCCAGCTTCATGTTTTAGGCCTAGTACTCAAGCATGCTATGGATTCTGTTTTCGGCAGGGAAACGTCTAATCCAAACATTTCATATCCATTTGTTGCTGAAATTAGCGCAAATTACGAGTCACATAAAGAGTCACTTGATTCTCAAGATAGTAGTTCAGAAATCATGTGAGAAAACTGAGGATGGAAAGACGACATGAAATTCTTACATCATTTGATGCAAGTATTTCACTATTACGAATGAAATAAAACCTTTCCAGTAATTCACTTCCAGAGACTGACGGCTTTAAGTAATGCTCGTTGGAATTCAAAAGCAATACTAGTACTTCTGGCATTCCGGAAAATAGAAACGAGAAATTTTAACTTGTGTGTACTTTCATAGCGAGGACATGCATGGTCTGAAGTATGGTTTTCAGACAAAGGGACTGGAAAATAGGAAGAGATTTTAGCACCTGCTTTGCATATATACACTGAAGCAGAAAGATGCTTCTTGAGGCACTGGGTCTGTGAAGATTAAGCAATACCTGGTACAGAACGAAGTAACTGCTATGCAGAAAGAGCTATACAAATAATGCAAGAAATTTTTCCACGTTGTGAGACTTCAAAGACACTATTAACTGTTTTATTCTCACTAATGATGAAGCATAAAACTTAATTTATGTTTCCTATGCTGTCCTTTATTATCATTTCATATTTTGGGCATCTCTATACTCATGCTTACATGCATTGCACTTGTTGTTCTTATGTAACTCTCCATTACAGTGTTGTGTTATATATATTAATATATAATATTCGTTTTATGGTTTGGTGGGGAAGGTTTTTCAAATATTTTCAGAAAAGGTTATTTGTGTCATAATACACTCATTAAAAGTCACCTTTTCTTGCCATGTAAATATGAGGTTACAAAAAAGTCATAACCCTAGTCAACACACACATGTGGTCAAACTTGGAGATGATTCTTTTCAAATATACGAATGATTCATTGGTTGAATATTTCGTCATTCATATAATACGAACGTGTGATGATCTCGAAATTTACGTCAGGGCCGCCGATGGTAAGGCAGGGGTGGTTCCATGTGAAATATACCAGGGAGCCCTGCCATTTTGGGAGCCCCGTAGGGTATAGTAATCTACTTCAAAATACGTTTGATTTTGCCCGCAGAGAGGAGGGGGCCCATTCTGTAGATATTGTCAGCGGACCAGGATCAGCTGGTGGAGGGGGCCCATAATGTAGAGACAGCTGGTGGAGGGGGCCCATCATGTAGAGATTGTCAGCGGCCCAGGATCTGCTGGTGGAGGGGAGCCCATTCTGTAGAAATTGTCAGCGGCCCAGGATCAGCTGGTTAAGGGGGCCCATCATGCAGAGATTGTCCGCGGCCTATGATCAGCTGGTGGAGGGGAGCCCATTCTGTAGAAATTGTCAGCGGCCCAGTATCAGCTGGTGGAGGGGAGCCCATTCTGTAGAAATTGTCAGCGGCCCAGGATCAACTGGTGGTTGCCCCTGTCCGCATTTAGAGGATAGAGCGTAGATAGGAAACTGACATGGAGGACAACTGAGAACAACGGAAAGCTTTTGTTTGATACCAGTTAAGTCACGTCGTAATGACAAGAGTACTATGTTTTCCTGAAATGTCCGCGCTGTGAAATTTGATTCTTTTTTTTTTAAACCTTAAAACATTCAAGTATATATGATATGATAACCAGCTGTTATCTTTTATTATTTTATTACTTAAATGCAAACGGAAAACTTCCTCTTCGTCGAACATTTTTTTTAAAAACAAAAACAAAAAACAACTAAAACTCAGTTTGTTTTAATAGTCGTGTTCGATTCATAGTGATTAACATTTATCTTCTTATTACGTAAGTAAGTACAAATACAATCTTGACTTAGCGCACCGTAGTGTTCGTACTTTAAAGAAAACGATTTACCTATCTCATTTGTCAGTTTGGCTTACCAGCTGATGATTGCCACTGAGTAGCGGAGTAACTATGCACACATGGTTTATTTTTGTTACCCTCTGCAGTCACACACACAATCTTATCAACTTAGTTCTGATAAAGCACTGCGGGCAAAATCAAACGTATTTTGAAGTAGATTACTATACCCTACGGGGCTCCCAAAATGGCAGGGCTCCCTGGTATATTTTCACATGGAACCACCCCTGCCCTACCATCGGCGGCCCTGACGTAAATTTCGAGATCATCACACGTCCGTATTATATGAATGACGAAATATTATTCAACCAATGAATCATTCGTACATTTGAATAGAATCATCTCCAAGTTTGACCACGTGTGTGTGTCTTCTCATCCCTTGTCTAAAAACAGATGGATCCTACTTGGGAGACCGCTACATGACTTGCGCACAGAGAGCAGGACATTCCATGGTATTTAGCTTACACTTAGCGCTCGCGGCCCACATATGACGCTCAGCATATGACTCGAGAACTACTATGGCCACCCCTGGGTGGAGATTACGAGAGGCCATAACTAACTGGCCGCAGTCTCTTGTTCATAGCTAACACTTACTCTACAACTTGGCGTGAGTTCCGTGCTGGTGACAAACTGGCCATCGTCATCCAGGTTCAGGTAAACGACAGGTAGCTCCGTATCAAATTGAGACGTACGTCGTAAGTTTAGTTCGACTGTAGAGTTGTCTTCGCTTGTCATTTGTACTGTGACCTGCTTTGGCATGTATTCTTTCGACATCTCACCCAGTCTTACAGTATTTAGGATCACTGATGTCGTGGCATAATTTTACAGTGTTACCATATAAATACATATGTTTTTTTTAATATGCATCAAATATATAACAGGAGAGTATCATAACAATTATTTGGCATGATTTTAGTGATGCTCTCCATCCTGGTCTGAGAGATATACCATGATCTAAGGGGTAATGGATCATTGGGGTTCTCTAGTCAGGAATTAAAAAAAAACAACAAAAACCCTTCTTGCGAGGGCGGTGGTACTCTGGTCAATGAGGACTATCCGAGACCGTGGTATTCACAGCTGGTCGGCATACTACATCCTTCCACTCTGTCCCACTCAAGCACACCTACGCAGCTGAGGGTACAGGCACATTACACCCTAATTTGGACGATTGCTAGACTGATTTGTAGCTATATATTAGCGGTCATACCTGGCATTGCCCGGGGAATCGATATGTTATGTGACAGCCCCTCAAATCATTTAAAACATTTTTTTTCCCTTTGCAAACTATTCATTAGGCTATAAACCACTACTTTAAACAACACAAAAGTGAATAACATCAAAAATCGTAATATAAGATAGTACTGAAAAATAAGCGCAATAATGTGAAAGTGTTTTATTACATTTTAATAAAAGTCTTATTTCCATTTTTTTAAAATATTTTCTTTTCTCTTTTGATGACCTACTGCTTACCCTTTAAACTTTCACATTGCCTGGCACACAGTGATATCATGACCAGTGCTATAAATACACTTCTCTGTGACTTGATTTTCTGAATTACTGCGTGCATAAATGTGCTCAAATTTTCATGGTTATACTGTGGCATGTTCTTCATCGGTAACTGAAATTGTAAGCAGAAAAACAGAACAAAGAAATCTTCAAACTATTGAAGCTAGATTTGAGTTTTAATAAAAGAACTAATTTAATAATTAGCAAAATGTGAAGGATTAAGAAAAAACCCACTTTATACTCCAGCTAAATTTATAATCATAATCTTTAAATATTATGTTTTATACTGAAGATAAACTGATTCTTATATTCATTTAAATATATTCCTTTCATCGTGTACATCCCTGACATAAATTGGAAAAACATTGTTTTTATTTTACCACTGTAACAAATAATATGTTTTTATTTTACCACTGTAACAAATAAAATGTTTTTATTTTACCACTGTAACAAATAATATGTTTTTATTTTACCACAGTAGCAAATAATATGTTTTTATTTTACCACTGTAACAAATAATATGTTTTTATTTTACCACTATAACAAATAATATGTTTCTATTTTACCACTGTAACAAATAATATGTTTCTATTTTACCACTGTAACAAATAATTTGCAGTTCAAAGGTGAGAAGGAACGCTTATTTTGTTTAACTTTTTGTATAACTCAGCGAAACTTCTTGAATCCATTGTGTCATAGCAGTTTCCAACGGGATTTTCCCAGGTCCTGGTTGAAATCCAACAAATAGGCTGTAAACAAAAACTTAACTAATCCACTCTGTGGCACTCTGAACTAATCCACTCTGTGGCACTCTGAACTAATCCACTCTGTGGCACTCTGAACTAATCCACTCTGTGGCACTCTGAACTAATCCACTCTGTGGCACTCTGAACTAATCCACTCTTTGGCACTCTGAACTAATCCACTCTGTGGCACTCTGAACTAATTCACTCTGTGGCACTCTGAACTAATCCACTCTGTGGCACTCTGAATTAATCCACTCTGTGGCACTCTGAACTAATCCACTCTGTAGCACTCTGAACTAATCCACTCTGTGGCACTCTGAACTAATCCACTCTGTGGCACTCTGAACTAATCCACTCTGTGGCACTCTGAACTAATCCACTCTGTGGCACTCTGAACTAATCCACCCTGTTGCACTCTGAACTAATCCACTCTGTGGCACTCTAAACTAATCCACTCTGTGGCAATCTGGGTAAAATATAAAAAAAAATCCATCCCATGTCTTTACGAAGAATTTATTATAGGGAATGCTGACGGCTAGGTAAGTTACGCCCTACTACTGAAAGTCATCCCTACCCACACACCTTCTTAAACGTAAGCCAAACAAAAATACGGACTTCATCTTTAATTTCACAAACAAAAACCACAAAATAATGTGATTAAAACATTTTTTATGAGGTATATTTATGAAACTGAATTAAACTTTCCAGCGGAAAATTGAATAAAAAAATAGTTTTGGAAAAAAATACATTTTCCTTACCTTATTGATGTAAATATCGGCCGAGACATTAGAAAACTGCAAACTACGGCTATTTATCAATTTAAAAAAAAGTCTTTCTAATTTATTTGAATGATTCCTTTTCTGAACAATTTGATGTTTCAGTGAGTTAATTATTATAACAATGAGTTGGAAAAAAATTAAGTGACATGTGAAGGATACATGATTGATGTTATTTTAAAAGCGGAAGGAACTGTTATTTTGATTACTACCATTTCCTGTTTGCTTCGGTTCAGAGATTATTGAGCTACATATTCTAGTGAAACACTCTTTTCCAAGTGATCTCTCATTTGAGTTACAATGTTACATATTCCAATAGAGTTGCCGTTAAAACAAACCTTTTTGGAGAGTTGGGGACTGGGCATTCAGTTTTGCCATTATTGCTGGTTTCCCCGCCATTTTGGGCGCTGCTTTTTTCGGGCATCTGTGGGAGTATCTAACTGTCAGATCGGCGGGCTAATGGCGGCTTTTCCTTTTTTTCCATATGACGTCAATGCGAAAAAAATGTGCATATAATCTTAAAAAAGAAGGAGTGAAATTTCGGAATTTGAAAGGTCCTGGGACGAGGCATGAGTGTTGCCGGTCATAATTTTTTGAGAAAAATGTATTGCTGTTTTTATGCTATATACGGAACACAAACGAACATAGATTTATATATGTGTGTATGTATACATTGATAGACTAACAACATAACAACATATACGATTTATATATAAATGAAGGTTTATATATATATATATAAACTTGTAGTCATATTATTATGAATGATTTTGCTAACTTTAGGCTATCAAGATCAAAGTATCTCCTCAACACCAACAAGAGGTAACGAAGTTGAAGCATACAACAAAGAAGAGGCCATACTGACCATGCCTGAAGACAGCCCCGTAGCCAAGGGGGAGGGGCACTGGGGGGCCGTGCCCCCCGCGCTAGGTTCGGAGTGCCCCCCCCCCCGCTTAAAAAGAAGAAAAATAGGCAAAAATAAAGAAAATGTAAAAGTGCCCCCTTGCTGGGTATTGGTGCCTCCCTGTTTACTTTGACCTGGCTACGGGCCTGTCTGAAGATATGCAAGTTCATTTGACGTCACTTACACCAGCCATTTAAAAACTGAATCATATGATATAAATATTAATAAAATCTATGTAGACTTCTTAAAATTATATATAAACCTACATACATTTATCACTGTATATCACCTGCTATTAAAAAATAAATAAATACATGTTGTTAAATCGTCTGCCGATTTTATTTACATCATATCATATCATATCGTTCTAATAATAGACTAGAAAAAAAAAGTCTAACCCTTTGTCAAAAGTATAGTCTTTTTCAAAAGTATAGTCTTATTCTTTGCTTTAGTCGATCTTATACAATGTATCAATATACTACGCCAGACAACCCTAAACTCATAAATTCATCTCCGATGAGACCGGCAAAAACCTTTTTTGAATGTCGCTATTTTAACTCGGCAATTAATGATAAAACTATCTTAAAGGTCATTAGCATTTACAATATATATATATATATATATATATATATATATATATATATATATATATATATATATATATATATATATATCAAGGCCGTAACCAGGATATTTTTTTTGGGGGGGGCTGTGTGGCTTGGGGGGGGGGGGCTGTGAGGAGCCCTCCCCCATCGTTACGGCCTTGATATATATATATATATATATATATATATATATATATATATGTTACCGCTAAAGTATGATATCCATTATCTTATAGGATACCTAGTTATTCCATGAAATAACTGATCGTGTCCGTTACTTCAACGGTAACATATATATATGTTACTGGCAAAATGTGAAACGCAGTGGCTACGGTAACATCAAGACGGAGATCGAATTGTTTTGCCCGGGTTACATCAATAGATATTTCTCCACACCCTAACCCTATCACTAACCCTACCCCCAACCCTAACCCTATCCCTAACCCTAATCCTAACCCTTTTCCCAACCCTAAAATAATTGCCAGTACCCGAAACAAAAAAAATTAGTACTCCCGCTAACTCTAATATAATGGCGCTTGATGTTACCGTAGCCACTTCGTATGTGAAATCCGGCATTCTATAGAATGCCTAGGCAATGTATAGAATGCTTGAATTTTTCCGGCAAAGTATGAAATAAATTGCTACTTCCTTATTAAATACGTAATTATCAATAAAGACTTTTGTTGTTCTTTACTGACACTTTGCCTAAACGATACTAGTAATTCTATACAATGCCTAGGTATTGTATAGAATGCCTAGGAACAGTATTAAAAAAAACAACTGATAGTTTATACTTTGCCTAAAACCTTCAGGAATTCTATACAATGTCCAGGTATTGTATAGAATGCCTAGACAAAGTATGCAAAATAAAAAAAAAAACTAATATGTTATGCTTTGCCTAAAACTATCAGGCATCCTATAGAATGCCGAAATCTCACACATTGCCGGTAACATATATACAACTTATAGATAAGATAGAACATATGAACAACTATCATTATGACTTTCAATATATCCTTAACATAATAATATAATAAACAACAAAGATAAGAAATAAACCTTTTAATACAATTTCAACTGTAAAATAATGAACAATATATATGTTAGTACTATTATACCAAAAACCAACAAACAACCAATGCACCAATCAAAATATCAGAAAATAAAAAATAAAAAAAAAAATAGGTTAAATAAGAAAACATGGTCTCAGCCCTTAACATAGAGTATTGCTAGCCATTGGGGAATTGTTCACATGATATTGATGTGATGGGCTTGTACCATTGACGTGTATGTTATTTCAAGGCCCTACGGCAAAATTGTATGCGATGGAACCCACCATGAAACAGTTTTCCCCTTTTCCAGGGGCCCACAACGTCACGTCTACTGTGCTACGGGTCCGTCACACATTACAACGACGCAAGATCTGGGAAACATATTTTACTTTTGAACAAGTCACACAGAGTTGTGAAATATTGTAAGTTATAGTATCATATGATAACATAATGCATATAATAATAATATTATCTGTATATATATATATATATATATATATATATATATATATATATATATTTATATATTGATTACTGTTTTATAAGTTCATGTACATTTTAAATATGTTTGTTGTGTGTTAAAAAAAAATCAAAAAGCTAAATTAACAACCTTTTTTGTTAAATATGTACATTTTACCGCATATGAAGATAAACTATTAATAATGCAAACAGTGGTCTGCTCAAATCAAGAGAAGCTGCACCGCTTAAGCCTTTGCAGGAATCACAACAGTCGGAGCTATACAACTCGCAGTCTTCAGCTGTGGTACATTTACCTTTGACCCTATCACCGAACTCACAACCTGTAGAGAAAAGATTATGAACTTTAGCTGTTGTATAAAGTATCATCGGTTACGGAAAAATATAACTTTTCTTTTCTACACATTTATTTATAAGACTGAGTAGAAATATGCCATTATTGTAAAGCGGAAGAAAGGTATTAAATAAACATTAAGGGTTGCAAGATACTCATCTATAAAATGACAGGAAGTTAAACTAAGATGTTTCATTTCAAAGCCACTACTCGTCAACCATGGACGATGCTTGAGTGGTTCTGATCATAGTCTTATTTATAGATAGTACTATTTTATGGTAGTGTGTTTATTGAATACTAGCTGTACCCTGCAAAATATTTGTATAGAGTTGTATCCCCTTAGGCTTGATTGGTAGGCTAGGTTATTTTTGGTTTCGGGCAGATCCGATTTTTTAATGATTATATTTTTAACTGGAATACTGTTGTATTAATTATTTATTTTCGTTTTAACGCAGAACCCACACCGCTATTATTCATATTATAGTTAGCATAATCATTTATAATAAAATGGCTAAAAGTTTAAATGTATATAACTTTCATTTGTTATATATATATATATTTGTTATATATATATATATATATATATATATATATATATATATATTGTATATGCTGTTAGAATATTTATTTAATAAAAAAAAATGTTTTTTTGGGTCTATGTATACAGCATAGAAAAAAATCAATGCATTTTCCTGATAGAGCTAATACCAGCAACACTCACGCCTCGCCCCTGTGACGTTAACGTTATTCAGAGACACATTGTCTGAAGTGAATCTCATATAACACAAACATACGTCTCACCTAATACGCCAGTATTTGCAGTGGTACAGGAGGCGCAGCAAGATGCCTGGACAGTTGAGTTGTAACAAATATTCTCAGAATGCCGGACTACAGTTGAGCAGATCTGTTCGTTCACCTGGAACTCTGGGTCGTCAAGACACGATGGGGCTGTAGTCATGTCTTGAAAAATAAATTTACATTTTGTCACTGAGGTGGCAATAATTAACAATAATAACATACAAAATTAGCCCGGTTTTGTTTCCATGGAGATGGAACTTATGAGAAATATTAACGAATTTAATTCCCACTAATTATGTGACTTAAAAATAATCATTTTTCACCTACAATAATAAGAGAAATGGGACAACAGTTTGTATTGGGAAACGAAAGGAAAGTGTACGGCCAATACAACTCCTTAGTTTTAAAAGTTAGCGTCATGTAGGTGAACTTTGAACAGAGGTGACCATAACAGTGCGCAAAGTCTAGATAAGTGTCATATACTTGAGATGGCTTTAGGCCATAAACATGGCCTGTGGCCATTGGCATAGTATTTGACTGCTGCGGTGGCCTTGGAAAATCTATATGGCCTTTGACCATAGACATGGCCTTTAACAATAGAAAAGGCCTTTGAACATAGACATGGTCTTTAAGATGGCTATTGGCTTTTGAACATTGTCTCAAAATCTTACATCGTGTGTTTCAACATGATTGTTTTTAGATAGATCTTTAACTTACTCCTTTTCAAATATAATTATTTAAAAGTTAAATAAAACGAAAAAAAAGCTACACGGCTGATGTAGCTGTACCAGCTACTGCAGCTGTACCTGTTACCTCTGCATGACTGACAACAGTCAAAGCTGTAGGTCTCGCAGTCATTTAATGTTTGACATTTGCCCTTGACCCTGTCTCCGAAAGGACAATCTGGAGTGAAGACAAAAAAAAAACAACTTTAGTTAATTTCGTCCTGATTTTGTTGTTTGTTAGTTGGTGTGATATTCACAAAAAAAATACCCGCCTTATTGCTACGTCTTGGGGTCAACTCACCATAAACACCAGTGTTGACCATGAAACAAGATGCGCAGCAAGAGAATCGCACCGCTTTGTCGTAACAGACGTTGTTTGAGCTCTTTACTAAGGCAGAGCAGGACATGTTGTCCACTCGATACGCCGGTTCATCTTGACACGAGACACCTGTAGAGACATCGATGTAAATACATTTTTTTTAAAGTTGGCGCAATGTACATTATATTTAATAAACTGTAGAGCAACGAGTTTTGAAGAATGTGGCTACTAGAGACACAAAAAACTTTATTTTTACGTTAGCCACTACAGTCTAGACTTGTCAACTTCTTGCAGAAAAAAAAACATCCTAAAATACATAAAAAACTATCTAATTAAACATACAATAATTTAAATAATTAAAATATTGATTCTAACTGAAAAAAAAAGAGCTAGATAGTATTCGCTTATTTCTAGATGCGGATATAAAACAGCTAAGTTAGCAGCACTGTCATGGATCGTCATGGATGAGTGCATTTTACTTTTTCAGTGAGGAAACTTATTAACTGTTTCATTGCTTGATAACATACTATCGTATCCTGATACCGTACTATCGTTTCCTGATATCACACAAAAGTTTCATGATATCAAACTAAAATATCCTGATAACGTACTATCGTATATTGATATCACGACGCCTTGACCCGCTGGGATTTGTCTGGAACACAGACACTACCTTTTTAAGACATATGTGCCAGTTAGTATGCTCGGGTCATAATGACATGAACTCACAGAAACGAAGTATAATTTTATCATGATCAAGGGGCTGATGGGATTGTTGCCCCTCGTCACAAGTGAAGGCGGGCCCTGAACTCTAGTACACGCAGATGGTTAACACTCGTCATTATCTGTTATATTTACTTCATACATTATATGTTATATTTACTTCATTCATTATCTGTTATATTTACTTCATTCATTATCTGTTATATTTACTTCATACATTATCTGTTATATTTACTTCATACATTATCTGTTATATTTACTTCATTCATTATCTGTTATATTTACTTTATCCCGTTGGTAGGCACAAAAACAAACAAATATGTAGCGGAATAAAAAAAAAAATTCTTCACAGTTTTAAATTATCGAGCTTAAAAGAGCGGAATACTCTATGCGAATACCTCGACAACTTTCACAGCAGTCAGGTTTGTATAACTTGCAGTCAGCATTTGTGAAGCATTTGTCTTTGACTCTGTCTCCAAACTCACAACCTGTGGAGACCAAATATGAAAACTTTTGATAGGTTAGATTTATAGGCAATATTTTGCAGCAGTAGTCTGCGAAAAAGGCTTGTCAGCACTTATAAAACACAAACCGAAAAGAGCACATACATTTTTAGCTCAGTGTGTTACAATGTATATGTTTTGGAATCACGTTAAGTTTAAGGCTCGCTGTTTTAACCAATTTCAAACAGAATAACACACATAAACATTCACAAGCGCAGAACGACACGGACATAAGATAACAGACACAGACAGACACTAAGAGACACAGTGATATACTAACAGACACAGAGACACTAACAGACATGCACATATACTAACAGACACAGAGATATACTAAGAGACACAGAGATATACTAACAGACACACAGAGAGAAAGAGACAGTAACAGACACACATACATACTAACAGACACAGAGAGAGACACTAACAAACACATATATATACTAACGGACACAGAGATATACTAAAATACACAGAGAGACACTAACAGTCACACATATATACTAACAGACACACACACATATACTAACAGACACACATATATACTAACAGACACATAGATATACTATAGACACACAGATATACTAACAGACACACATATATACTAACAGACACACATATATACTAACAGAGACACATATACTAACAGAGACACATATATACTAACAGACACATAGAGAGACACTAACAAACACAGATATACTAACGTACTCAGATACTAAAATACACAGAGAGACACTAACAGACACACATATATACTAACATGCACACATATATACTAACAGACACATAGATATACTAACAGACACATAGATATACTAACAGACACACATATATACTAACAGACACATAGATATACTAACAGACACACATATATACTAACAGACACATAGATATACTAACAGACACATAGATATACTAACAGACACACATATATACTAACAGACACATAGATATACTAACAGACACACATATATACTAACAGACACACATAGATATACTAACAGACACACATATATACTAACAGACACACATATACTAACAGACACACATAGATATACTAACAGACACAGAAAAACACTGACAGACACTGAGAGACACTAACAGACACAGCCATAAACTAACAAACAGAAAGATGCAGGACATACTTGTATGTAAACTCATTGACACACACAATTATACATCCCCTTCCCCCCTTCCAAGAAACTAATAGCACCCTCTCTTCCCTATGTCCCTGGTATTCACAGATCTGTATTCAAAATGTATTTAAAATGCATTACAGTATTTTCGGAAAAAATTTTTCTTTACGTTAAACTCAATATACACAGATTGCAAGGCACGAGATTTTCGGGCCTTTGTTTTCCTAATGTCCCTGTAAGTTTGAGATGTTTATGCCTTAGATCCTATATAACTTAAAATGGATGTTTCTTTGCAGTGCCCTTCTTTCTTCCCCACCAGAGCCGAGAGTGTACTAAGCCACAGAATCCATGGCATGAATAATCACTTCGTTCTCACCAGAGATCGAACCCCAGACCCATAGGTCAACGTTTATCACCGCTTGACCACCTCTCTTTTAGGATCTGGGGTTGGCAGTGATCAATAGATCACAATATGATCTCACCTGGAAGTAAAAAAAAAAAAACGTCCTGGACTTTGACTCACCTAGTACACCTGTGTTTGCAGTAGAGCAGGTGGAGCAGCAAGAGGCGAGCACGGTTAGATTGTAACAAGCATCGGTAAAGTTCCAAATCAGGGCCGAACAGGACAGTCCATTCATTGTAAACTGTGGGTCATCGTGACATGACGGAGCTGTTTTTTTTTTTTTTTTAAATTGTCATAATAGACATTCATTCTTAAAAAAGTGCACAATCTTGTACAATTTATAATGATAGCATATTTTTTTAACGAAAAGTGGTACCAAAAAACATAATTTCTCATAATATAAGACATAAATTATTAAAGTATAAAACATAAATACTTATAGTATAAAACATACCAACTACTGGTAATATAAAACCTAATTACTGTTAGTATAAAATATACGCAGTGGCTTCGAATACGACCGGATGTGTTTCGTATTTTTTTTTCCGAGACACGACCAGCAAACTTTGATGACGTCAGTAAACAGATAGAACTCTTATAATTTAAAGTTATTTTCTTTTCGCGGGAACGAGTAATTTTGTCTACTTTTACATTAAAATTGCAACTTTGCTTGTGTGTCTTCCTGGCACAGTGGTGAAACCGTTTGGTCTGTGACTCATTTTTATGCTGACTATCCAGGTTCGATTCCTACCTGAAACATATATTTTTTTTATTGTGTTTTTTTTTCAGAATGTATCCTTTTAGTTGTTTTAATGAAAATTAACTAACTAGATATCTTTGACATTTTTTAAAAATTGAAATAATTTATATTTTAGGATGTTGTAAAAAAAAAGAAACAACAACTAATTAGGTTTTTTTTTAACTATTTCATAACTTAAAAAAAAATATTTTGAAAATATGTATCAAAGCTGAACACAGAGGCGTAACAATTTTAAGGGATGGGGGTCCCAAATCGAAAGTCCCGCCGGGCTCCACCTTGAGGGAGACCCCAAAATTATTTTTTACATTAAATATTAAGAACATAATCTCATGTCATGGTATCGAATGTCAAAATGCAAGGCCCCCAAATCCTAGGTTCGGCAATGGCTTTACAATAGTTTATCTTCCTGCAAAGGCTTTGCAGGGTATAGCTAGTCCTAAGGCTAAATATTACATAACTTTTCCTTACCATCATTTTTGCGTCACACTTTAAAAAATTCAGAGAAGCCTACATATTTCGAATTTACTAAATAATAATAAGATTAAGAAATGAAAATAGAGGGGATGGGGAAGCATTTATATCCGAGAATCGAACCAAATAATGACGGAGATGAATTAACGAGTGTTAGCTTTCTGGAGGGTTGGGGGGGGGGTACGATAGATACTAATTTAGCGCATAATTTTTTTTGTTTTATTCGTCCGACTTTATTAGGCTTGGGCAGACCCGAAAACTCTTAGTCTTAGACATATATCCTGACAACTAAAATATATAATTCAAAGCCGTATTTATTTTAAAAAAAAATATTATAAAAATATCTCCGATTATTAACAGCAAATGATTTTATTTATTAGGCTTGGACAGACCTGAAAAAAATTAAAGCCAAATATAAAAATATCTCCGATTATTAACATCAAATGACGTCATCAAATAAGAGTTCTCATTCATTCTGTTTACTGACGTTTGCTGGTCATGTCTCGGGAAAAAAAAATACGAAACACACCCGGTCGTATTCGAAGCCACTGCCTAAAATATAAATACTGATAACATTAAACATATTACCCCCTTTATTAAGCAATTAATTTAACTATGTACAAAACAACGGAGACAAATGTGCATACATGAATTTGACAAAAAATGTCCCCGGGGGGCGGGGGCTATTGTATTAGCCCCCCCCCCACCCGCGAATAAAGAAATGGATACAAAATAACTCTATTAGCATTGGTTATAACAGTATTTAAAAGAGAGATAGTTTGTGTGCGGGTGTGTGTGTGAGAGAGAGAGGGGAGGTGGTTTCACAAGTACATACAACTATTTCGCGTTCTATAGGTTTACTTTGAGTATTTTGCCGGCTCCTCTCCGTTGATTTTACTCTTTCCCGACTTTAAATTCAACATTATGTAGTCTAAGGTAAGATAAAGGTTACAATAACGATTATTACTGTGGTATTAAGAAAATCATACTAGACCATTAAACAAATTGTTTGAGAAGTTCAAATAATAAATTTAATTTTTATCAATTAAATTACATAATTTAAAAATCAACCATTATTGAAAATATAACTAAGATCATTTGATATTTTTGTACGATTATTTTATGAATCCAGCCCTTCTCTCAAAGTGAAATTAAGGTTTGATAAAACCTATTTTTATTGGTTACGTCAAAAAATATACTTCGTTCATTTGATTAAAAATAATTGTATGCAACCTCACCTGCAGTACTGGCTGTTGTTCTCTTGGTTGTAGTTACTGTCTGTGCTGTAGTTGTTGCGGCTGTGGTGTACGTTGACCCGTAGCTACATTTACCACAGCACTCCTGTATGGCAGTCATGTTGCTGCTGTTACAAACGGAGGAGTTACAGCCCCTAACCCTGTCACCATACTCACAGCCTGTGGAACGTAAGAGTTATGAAACATGAACAAAACTTAATTTAAAGCAAATATAATAATATGGTTAAATTTAATTTCCTTAGTTATGCGTGTTAACATAAATTCCATCATATAAGACATATTGAAGCAAAAAACTTTAAAGAAAATATGAGATTATTTCTCTAGATTCGTGCTATTGTAATACCTAACATTTACCTTCGACAGGTGCGAAAAATGACAGACAGGATGAGCAGCAGACACGAAAAGGTAATGGTGTATAACAGGATCCAGGAAACGACTGGATAATTTGTAAACAGTCTTTAGAGAAATCTCCAAACATACACTTTTCTGTTGGACAATATTATATATATATATATATATAAATATACAAATAAATATTTATATTTATAAATATACATATCTATATTATGAATTCTATTTTTTAAATGAATCATTATTCAACTTAGTGTAATAAAATTATTATTATCGGAAATTTCTTTTTTAGAGCATTTTCGAAAAAAAATGCTCTCTTGTCCCCGTTTTGTCTGCCTGTCTGTCCGTCATCACCCTAGATCTCAACAACCATAAGTCCTAGACCCATGGTGTATATATCATTTTGTAGGTCTTGGCCTGCCAAGAAATGGCTTTTTTTCATTTCGCGATCTGACCTCTCAGGGCCGTAAAAGGGGCCTTAGTACCGTTTTTTACTATATAAGCTATATTAATAAAGGAGCGCTATATCTCAGCAACTATAAGTCCTAGACCCATGATGTATATATCATTTTGTAGGTCTTGGCCTGCCATGTTTATTTCGCGATAGGACCTCTGAGGGCCGGGCTTCAGGGCTCCTAAGGGGCTTATATATTATATATACACCTTGTACGTTCAATAACCCGTTCATTTGGTGCGAAATACTGCAGCACGTAGTTTCACCAAGATTTATCAAGAAACTCATCAAATGAAATGGTAAGATTGTGTTCTGAGTTTAATTGAAAGTATCAGAGCTATGCAACAATTGACGGAGTTTTCGGACGATTAAATGACTATAATTTCGAATGTTTTCAATTATGAGTCCTATTTCAGTAACCACAAACCACTTGTAGTTAGATTTAAGAGACAATAATTTTTTTTCAAATATAAAGAAACGCCTTATAATTTTTTTTTACAAATATATGCATTACACAATTGAATTTATAAAAATTTCCAAAATTTACAAATATTTATTGAAAGCTAACAAACGTACTGATACATAACACGAAAACGCGCTAACACGTCCTGTGTCCAGAATGGAACAGGCTTAATTGCTTGTTTTATTACATATTTCGTTTTTTTTTTTTTTAATATTATTTTCTTACCTCTGATAACTTTGTTTAGTTTCATTACATATGGTTGTATAGCATCGACTCAGGTATATGTTGAGTGTTAACATAATGTTGGTCACGAGATCGTTTCAATTTGTTTGTAATAACGTTATTAACGATATTTGTTGTATTATTGCAATTTAATTCTTCCGAAAAGTCACTTCAAATAACTGATGTGATACACTGCAATAAGTGCTTTACTACATTAAAATAACTGCTGTACTACACTGCTATAACTGCTGTACTACACTGCAATAAATATGTACTACACTGCAAATAACTGCTGTACTACATTACAATAAATGCTGTACTACACTTCAATAACTACTGTACTACACTGCAATAACTGCTGTACCACACTGCAAAAAACTGCTGTACCACACTGCAAAAAACTGCTGTACCACACTGAAATAACTGCTATGCTACACTGCAAAAACTGCTGTACTACACTACAATAGCTGCTGTACTACACTACAATAGCTGCTGTACTACACTGCAAAATTTTTTGTGGTTCAAGGATAAAAATCTATGGTGATAAAAGGCGCCATATGCAAACACGTATAAAGTTATAAGGGACCTTAGGCTAAGATGTGTGGATATATAAGGGGCTGTAGGCAAAAGTACCAGATTAGTGTCGTATTTAATCTAGAAAATATCCCGCGGAGGCAATCCAGGGTAGTCCCCTAGTGTGCATATCCATAAAAACCGTTCTGGTGGGAGTTTTGTAAACACAGTCACCAACTAACAGAGCCAGCTCCCAGCACACAGAATGTAACCAGTTCGCTTTCTTTTAGACTAAAAAAATTAAGCCTTGTAAATTGGCGGGGATATTGCGCACAAATTTCAGAACCACTGTATCACATACAAGTTTTACATCGACCACTGTATCACATTACAAGTTTTACATCGACCACTGTATTACATACAAGTTTTACATCGACCACTGTATCACATACAAGTTCTACATCGATCACTGTATCACATTACAAGTTTTACATCGACCACTGTATCACATACAAGTTTACATCGACCACTGCCACTGTATCACATACAAGTTTTACATCGACCACTGTATCACATACAAATTTTACATCGACCACTGTATCACATACAAGTTCTACATCGACTACTGTATTGCATCTAAGTTTTACATCGACCACTGTATCACATACAAGTTTTACATCGACTACTGTATTGCATCCAAGTTTTACATCGACCACTGTCTCACATACAAGCTCTACATTGACTACTGTATTGCATCCAAGTTTTACATCGACCACTTTATTGCATCCATGTTTTACATCGACAACTGTATCACATACAAGTTATACATCGACCAATGTATTGCATCCAAGTTTTACATCGACCACTGTATCACATACAAGTTCTACATCGACCACTGTATTGCATCCAAGTTTTACATCGACCACTGTATTGCATCCAAGTTTTACATCGACCACTGTATCACATACAAGTTCTACATCGACCACTGTATTGCATCCAAGTTTTACATCGACCACTGTATCACATACAAGTTCTACATCGACCACTGTATTGCATCCAAGTTTTACATCGACCACTGTATCACATACAAGTTCTACATCGACCACTGTATTGCATCCAAGTTTTACATCGACCACTGTATCACATACAAGTTCTACATCGACCACTGTATTGCATCCAAGTTTTACATCGACCACTGTATTGCATCCAAGTTTTACATCGACCACTGTATCACATACAAGTTCTACATCGACCACTGTATTGCATCCAAGTTTTACATCGACCACTGTATTGCATCCAAGTTTTACATCGACCACTGTATCACATACAAGTTCTACATCGACCACTGTATTCACATACAAGTTATACATCGACCACTGTATTGCATCCAAGTTTTACATCGACCACTGTATCACATACAAGTTCTACATCGACCACTGTATTGCATCCAAGTTTTACATCGACCACTGTATCACATACAAGTTCTACATCGACCACTGTATTGCATCCAAGTTTTACATCGACCACTGTATCACATACAAGTTCTACATCGACCACTGTATTGCATCCAAGTTTTACATCGACCACTGTATCACATACAAGTTCTACATCGACCACTGCATCCAAGTTTTACATCAACCACTGTATTCACATACAAGTATACATACAAGTTCTACATCGACCACTGTATTGCATACAAGTTCTACATCGACCACTGTATCACATACAAGTTCTACATCGACCACTGTATTGCATCCAAGTTCTACATCAACCGCTGTATCACATACAAGTTCTACATCGACCACTGTATCACATACAAGTTCTATATCGACCACTGTATTGTATAACAGTTCTACATCGACCACTGTATTACATACAAGTTCTTAATCGACCACTGTATCACAAACAAGTTCTAAATTGACCGCTGTATCACATACAAGTTCTACATCGACCACTGTATCACATACAAGTTCTACATCGACCACTGTATTACATACAAGTTCTACATAAACCACTGTATCACATAAAAGTTCTACATCGACTACTGTATTGCATCCAAGTTTTACATCGACCACTGTATCACATACAAGTTTTACATCGACTACTGTATTGCATCCAAGTTTTACATTGACCACTGTATCACATACAAGTTCTACATTGACTACTGTACTGCATCCAAGTTTTACATCGACCACTGTATTGCATCCAAGTTTTACATCGACCACTGTATTACATACAAGTTCTACATCGACCACTGTATCACATACAAGTTCTACATCGACCACTGTATTGCATCCAAGTTTTACATCGACCACTGTATCACATACAAGTTCTACATTGACCACTGTATTGCATCCAAGTTTTACATCGACCACTGTATCACATACAAGTTCTACATCGACCACTGTATTGCATCCAAGTTTTACATCGACCACTGTATTGCATCCAAGTTTTACATCGACCACTGTATCACATACAAGTTCTACATCGACCACTGTATTGCATCCAAGTTTTACATCGACCACTGTATCACATACAAGTTCTACATCAACCACTGTATTGCATCCAAGTTTTACATCGACCACTGTATCACATACAAGTTCTACATAGACCACTGTATTGCATCCAAGTTTTACATTGACCACTGTATCACATACAAGTTTTACATCGACTACTGTATTGCATCCAAGTTTAATATCGACAACTGTATTACATACAAGTTCTACATCGACCACTGTATCACATACAAGTTCTACATCGACCACTGTATCACATACAAGTTCTACATCGACCACTGTATTACATACAAGTTCTACATCGACCACTGTATCACATACATGTTCTACATCGACCACTGTATTACATACAAGTTCTACATCGACCGCTGTATCACATACAAGTTCTACATCGACCACTGTATCACATACAAGTTCTATATCGACCACTGTATTGCATACAAGTTCTACATCGACCACTGTATCACATACAAGTTCTTAATCGACAACTGTATCACAAACAAGTTCTAAATTGACCACTGTATCACATACAAGTTCTACATCGACCACTGTATCACATACAAGTTCTACATCGACCACTGTATTGCATCCAAGTTTTACATCGACCACTGTATCACATACAAGTTCTACATCGACCACTGTATTGCATCCAAGTTTTACATCGACCACTGTATCACATACAAGTTCTACATCGACCACTGTATTGCATCCAAGTTTTACATCGACCACTGTATCACATACAAGTTCTACATCGACTACTGTATTGCATCCAAGTTTTACATCGACCACTGTATCACATACAAGTTTTACATCGACCACTGTATTGCATCCAAGTTTTACATCGACCACTGTATCACATACAAGTTCTACATCGACCACTGTATTGCATCCAAGTTTTACATCGACCACTGTATCACATACAAGTTCTACATCGACCACTGTATTGCATCCAAGTTTTACATCGACCACTGTATCACATACAAGTTCTACATCGACACTGTATTATCCATACGAAGTTCATACAAGTTTACATCGACCACTGTATTGCATCCAAGTTTTACATCGACCACTGTATCACATACAAGTTCTACATCGACCACTGTATTGCATCCAAGTTTTACATCGACCACTGTATCACATACAAGTTCTACATCGACCACTGTATTGCATCCAAGTTTTACATCGACCACTGTATCACATACAAGTTCTACATCGACCACTGTATTGCATCCAAGTTTTACATCGACCACTGTATCACATACAAGTTCTACATCGACCACTGTATTGCATCCAAGTTTTACATCGACCACTGTATCACATACACCACTGTATTGCATCAAGTTTTACATCGACCACTGTATCACATACAAGTTCTACATCGACCACTGTATTGCATCCAAGTTTTACATCGACCACTGTATCACATACAAGTTCTACATCGACCACTGTATTGCATCCAAGTTTTACATCGACCACTGTATCACATACAAGTTCTACATCGACCACTGTATTGCATCCAAGTTTTACATCGACCACTGTATCACATACAAGTTCTACATCGACCACTGTATTGCATCCAAGTTTTACATCGACCACTGTATTGCATACAAGTTTTACATCGACCACTGTATTGCATCCAAGTTCTACATCGACCACTGTATTGCATCCAAGTTTTACATCGACCACTGTATCACATACAAGTTCTACATCGACCACTGTATTGCATCCAAGTTTTACATCGACCACTGTATCACATACAAGTTCTACATCGACCACTGTATTGCATCCAAGTTTTACATCGACCACTGTATCACATACAAGTTCTACATCGACCACTGTATTGCATCCAAGTTTTACATCGACCACTGTATTGCATCCAAGTTTTACATCGACCACTGTATCACATACAAGTTCTACATCGACCACTGTATTGCATCCAAGTTTTACATCGACCACTGTATCACATACAAGTTCTACATCGACCACTGTATTGCATCCAAGTTTTACATCGACCACTGTATCACATACAAGTTCTACATCGACCACTGTATTGCATCCAAGTTTTACATCGACCACTGTATCACATACAAGTTCTACATCGACCACTGTATTGCATCCAAGTTTTACATCGACCACTGTATCACATACAAGTTCTACATCGACCACTGTATTGCATGCAAGTTTTACATCGACCACTGTATTGCATCCAAGTTTTACATCGACCACTGTATTGCATCCATGTTTTACATCGACCACTGTATCACATACAAGTTATACATCGACCACTGTATTGCATCCAAGTTTTACATCGACCACTGTATCACATACAAGTTCTACATTGACCACTGTATTGCATCCAAGTTTTACATCGACCACTGTATCACATACAAGTTCTACATCGACCACTGTATTGCATCCAAGTTTTACATCGACCACTGTATTGCATCCAAGTTTTACATCGACCACTGTATCACATACAAGTTCTACATCGACCACTGTATTGCATCCAAGTTTTACATCGACCACTGTATCACATACAAGTTCTACATCGACTACTGTATTGCATCCAAGTTTTACATCGACCACTGTATCACATACAAGTTATACATCGACCACTGTATTGCATCCAAGTTTTACATCGACCACTGTATCACATACAAGTTCTACATTGACCACTGTATTGCATCCAAGTTTTACATCGACCACTGTATCACATACAAGTTCTACATCGACCACTGTATTGCATCCAAGTTTTACATCGACCACTGTATTGCATCCAAGTTTTACATCGACCACTGTATCACATACAAGTTCTACATCGACCACTGTATTGCATCCAAGTTTTACATCGACCACTGTATCACATACAAGTTCTACATCGACCACTGTATTGCATCCAAGTTTTACATCGACCACTGTATCACATACAAGTTCTACATCGACCACTGTATTGCATCCAAGTTTTACATCGACCACTGTATCACATACAAGTTTTACATCGACTACTGTATTGCATCCAAGTTTTACATCGACCACTGTATTACATACAAGTTCTACATCGACCACTGTATCACATACAAGTTCTACATCGACCACTGTATCACATACAAGTTCTACATCGACCACTGTATTACATACAAGTTCTACATCGACCACTGTATCACATACAAGTTCTACATCGACCACTGTATTACATACAAGTTCTACATCGACCGCTGTATCACATACAAGTTCTACATCGACCACTGTATCACATACAAGTTCTATATCGACTACTGTATTGCATCCAAGTTTTACATCGACCACTGTATCACATACAAGCTCTACATTGACTACTGTATTGCATCCAAGTTTTACATCGACCACTGTATCACATACAAGCTCTACATTGACTACTGTATTGCATCCAAGTTTTACATCGACCACTGTATTGCATCCAAGTTTTACATCGACCACTGTATTGCATCCAAGTTTTACATCGACCACTGTATCACATACAAGTTCTACATCGACCACTGTATCACATACAAGTTCTACATTGACCACTGTATTGCATCCAAGTTTTACATCGACCACTGTATCACATACAAGTTCTACATCGACTACTGTATTGCATCCAAGTTTTACATCGACCACTGTATCACATACAAGTTCTACATCGACCACTGTATTGCATCCAAGTTTTACATCGACCACTGTATCACATACAAGTTCTACATCGACCACTGTATTGCATCCAAGTTTTACATCGACCACTGTATCACATACAAGTTCTACATCGACTACTGTATTGCATCCAAGTTTTACATCGACCACTGTATCACATACAAGTTATACATCGACCACTGTATTGCATCCAAGTTTTACATCGACCACTGTATCACATACAAGTTCTACATTGACCACTGTATTGCATCCAAGTTTTACATCGACCACTGTATCACATACAAGTTCTACATCGACCACTGTATTGCATCCAAGTTTTACATCGACCACTGTATTGCATCCAAGTTTTACATCGACCACTGTATCACATACAAGTTCTACATCGACCACTGTATTGCATCCAAGTTTTACATCGACCACTGTATCACATACAAGTTCTACATCGACCACTGTATTGCATCCAAGTTTTACATCGACCACTGTATCACATACAAGTTCTACATCGACCACTGTATTGCATCCAAGTTCTACATCGACCACTGTATCACATACAAGTTCTACATCGACCACTGTATCACATACAAGTTCTACATCGACCACTGTATTGCATCCAAGTTTTACATCGACCACTGTATCACATACAAGTTTTACATCGACCACTGTATTGCATCCAAGTTTTACATCGACCACTGTATTACATACAAGTTCTACATCGACCACTGTATCACATACAAGTTCTACATCGACCACTGTATCACATACAAGTTCTACATCGACCACTGTATTACATACAAGTTCTACATCGACCACTGTATCGCATACATGTTCTACATCGACCACTGTATTGCATCCAAGTTTTACATCGACCACTGTATCACATACAAGCTCTACATTGACTACTGTATTGCATCCAAGTTTTACATCGACCACTGTATTGCATCCAAGTTTTACATCGACCACTGTATTGCATCCAAGTTTTACATCGACCACTGTATCACATACAAGTTCTACATCGACCACTGTATTGCATCCAAGTTTTACATCGACCACTGTATCACATACAAGTTCTACATTGACCACTGTATTGCATCCAAGTTTTACATCGACCACTGTATCACATACAAGTTCTACATCGACCACTGTATTGCATCCAAGTTCTACATCGACCACTGTATTGCATCCAAGTTTTACATCGACCACTGTATCACATACAAGTTCTACATCGACCACTGTATTGCATCCAAGTTTTACATCGACCACTGTATCACATACAAGTTCTACATCAACCACTGTATTGCATCCAAGTTTTACATCGACCACTGTATCACATACAAGTTCTACATCGACCACTGTATTGCATCCAAGTTTTACATTGACCACTGTATCACATACAAGTTTTACATCGACTACTGTATTTCATCCAAGTTTAATATCGACAACTGTATTACATACAAGTTCTACATCGACCACTGTATCACATACAAGTTCTACATCGACCACTGTATCACATACAAGTTCTACATCGACCACTGTATTACATACAAGTTCTACATCGACCACTGTATCACATTCATGTTCTACATCGACCACTGTATTACATACAAGTTCTACATCGACTGCTGTATCACATACAAGTTCTACATCGACCACTGTATCACATACAAATTCTATATCGACCACTGTATTGTATAACAGTTCTACATCGACCACTGTATCACATACAAGTTCTTAATCGACAACTGTATCACAAACAAGTTCTAAATTGACCACTGTATCACATACAAGTTCTACATCGACCACTGTATCACATACAAGTTCTACATCGACCACTGTATTACATACAAGTTCTACATCAACCACTGTATCACATAAAAGTTCTACATCGACTACTGTATTGCATCCAAGTTTTACATCGACCACTGTATCACATACAAGTTCTACATCGACTACTGTATTGCATCCAAGTTTTACATCGACCACTGTATCACATACAAGTTCTACATTGACTACTGTACTGCATCCAAGTTTTACATCGACCACTGTATTGCATCCAAGTTTTACATCGACCACTGTATACATACAAGTTCTACATCGACCACTGTATCACATACAAGTTCTACATCGACCACTGTATTGCATCCAAGTTTTACATCGACCACTGTATCACATACAAGTTCTACATCGACCACTGTATTGCATCCAAGTTTTACATCGACCACTGTATTGCATCCAAGTTTTACATCGACCACTGTATCACATACAAGTTCTACATCGACCACTGTATTGCATCCAAGTTTTACATCGACCACTGTATCACATACAAGTTCTACATCGACCACTGTATTTTATCCAAGTTTTACATCGACCACTATATCACATACAAGTTCTACATCGACCACTGTATTACATGCAAGTTTTACATCGACCACTGTATCACATACAAGTTCTACATCGACCACTGTATTGCATAACAGTTCTACATCGACCACTGTATCACATACAAGTTCTTAATCGACAACTGTATCACAAACAAATTCTAAATTGACCACTGTATCACATACAAGTTCTACATCGACCACTGTATCACATACAAGTTCTACATCGACCACTGTATTACATACAAGTTCTACATCGACCACTGTATCGCATACATGTTCTACATCGACCACTGTATTGCATCCAAGTTTTACATCGACCACTGTATTGCATCCAAGTTTTACATCACCAACTGTATAACATACAAGTTCTACATCGACCACTGTATTGCATCCAAGTTTTACATCGACCACTGTATCACATACAAGTTCTACATCGACCACTGTATTGCATCCAAGTTTTACATCGACCACTGTATTACATACAAGTTCTACATCGACCACTGTATCACATTCAAGTTCTACATCGACCACTGTATTACATACAAGTTCTACATCGACCACTGTATGACATACAAGTTCTACATCGACCACTGTATCACATACAAATTCTATATCGACCACTGTATTGTATAACAGTTCTACATCGACCACTGTATCACATACAAGTTCTTAATCGACCACTGTATCACAAACAAGTTCTAAATTGACCACTGTATCACATACAAGTTCTACATCGACCACTGTATCACATACAAGTTCTACATCGACCACTGTATTACATACAAGTTCTACATCGACCACTGTATCACATACAAGTTCTACATCGACCACTGTATTGCATCCAAGTTTTACATCGACCACTGTATCACATACAAGTTCTACATCGACCACTGTATTGCATCCAAGTTTTACATCGACCACTGTATCACATACAAGTTCTACATCGACCACTGTATTGCATCCAAGTTTTACATCGACCACTGTATCACATACAAGTTCTACATCAACCACTGTATTGCATCCAAGTTTTTCATCGAGCACTGTATCACATACAAGTTCTACATCGACCACTGTATTGCATCCAAGTTTTACATCGACCACTGTATCACATACAAGTTTTACATCGACTACTGTATTGCATCCAAGTTTTACATCGACCACTGTATTACATACAAGTTCTACATCGACCACTGTATCACATACAAGTTCTACATCGACCACTGTATCACATACAAGTTCTACATCGACCACTGTATTACATACAAGTTCTACATCGACCACTGTATCACATACAAGTTCTACATCGACCACTGTATCACAAACAAGTTTTATATCGACCACTGTATTGTATAACAGTTCTACATCGACCACTGTATCACATACAAGTTCTTAATCGACCACTGTATCACATACAAGTTCTAAATTGACCACTGTATCATACAAGTTCTACATCGACCACTGTATCACATACAAGTTCTACATCGACCACTGTATCACATACAAGTTCTACATCGACCACTGTATTACATACAAGTTGTACATCGACCACTGTATCACATACAAGTTCTACATCGACCACTGTATTACATACAAGTTCTACATCGACCACTGTATTGCATCCAAGTTTTACATCGACCACTGTATCACATACAAGTTCTACATCGACCACTGTATTGCATCCAAGTTTTACATCGACCACTGTATTGCATCAAGTTTTACATCGACCACTGTATCACATACAAGTTCTACATCAACCACTGTATTGCATCCAAGTTTTACATTGACCACTGTATCACATACAAGTTCTACATCGACCACTGTATTGCATCCAAGTTTTACATCGACCACTGTATCACATACAAGTTTTACATCGACTACTGTATTGCATCCAAGTTTTACATCGAACACTGTATTACATACAAGTTCTACATCGACCACTGCATACAAGTTCTACATCGACCACTGTATCACATACAAGTTCTATATCGACCACTGTATTGTAAAACAGTTCTAGATCGACCACTGTATGACATACAAGTTCTTAATCGACCACTGTATCACAAACAAGTTCTACATCGACCACTGTATTACATACAAGTTCTACATCGACCACTGTATCACATCCAAGTTCTACATCGACCACTGTATTACATACAAGTTCTACATCGACCACTGTATAAAATACAAGTTCTACATCGACCACTGTATTGCAACCAAGTTTTACATCGACCACTGTATCACATACAAGTTCTACATTGACCACTGTATTGCATCCAAGTTTTACATCGACCACTGCATCACATACAAGTTCTACATGGACCACTGCATTGCATCCAAGTTTTACATCGACCACTGTATTGCATCCAAGTCTTACATCGACCACTGTATCACATACAAGTTCTACATTGACCACTGTATTGCATCCAAGTTTTACATCGACCACTGTATCACATACAAGTTCTACATCGACCACTGTATTGCATCCAAGTTTTACATCGACCACTGTATCACATACAAGTTCTACATCGACCACTGTATCACATTCATGTTCTACATCGACCACTGTATCACATACAAATTCTATATCGACCACTGTATTGTATAACAGTTCTACATCGACCACTGTATCACATACAAGTTCTTAATCGACAACTGTATCACAAACAAATTCTAAATTGACCACTGTATCACATACAAGTTCTACATCGACCACTGTATCACATACAAGTTCTACATCGACCACTGTATTACATACAAGTTCTACATCAACCACTGTATCACATAAAGTTCTACATCGACCACTGTATTGCATCCAAGTTTTACATCGACCACTGTATTGCATCCATGTTTTACATCACCAACTGTATAACATACAAGTTATACATCGACCACTGTATTGCATCCAAGTTTTACATCGACCACTGTATCACATACAAGTTCTACATCGACCACTGTATTGCATCCAAGTTTTACATCGACCACTGTATTACATACAAGTTCTACATCGACCACTGTATCACATTCATGTTCTACATCGAGCACTGTATTACATACAAGTTCTACATCGACCGCTGTATCACATACAAGTTCTACATCGACCACTGTATCACATACAAATTCTATATCGACCACTGTATTGTATAACAGTTCTACATCGACCACTGTATCACATACAATGTTCTTAATCGACATCTGTATCACAAACAAGTTCTAAATTGACCACTGTATCACATACAAGTTCTACATCGACCACTGTATCACATACAAGTTCTACATCGACCACTGTATTACATACAAGTTCTACATCAACCACTGTATCACATAAAAGTTGTACATCGACCACTGTATCACATACATGTTCTACATTGACCACTGTATTACATACAAGTTCTACATCGACCACTGTATTACATACAAGTTCTACATCGACCACTGTATAAAATACAAGTTCTACATCGACCACTGTATTGCAACCAAGTTTTACATCGACCACTGTATCACATACAAGTTCTACATTGACCACTGTATTGCATCCAAGTTTTACATCGACCACTGCATCACATACAAGTTCTACATGGACCACTGCATTGCATCCAAGTTTTACATCGACCACTGTATTGCATCCAAGTTTTACATCGACCACTGTATCACATACAAGTTCTACATCGACCACTGTATTGCATCCAAGTTTTACATCGACCACTGTATCACATACAAGTTCTACATCGACCACTGTATTGCATCCAAGTTTTACATCGACCACTGTATCACATACAAGTTCTACATCGACCACTGTATCACATTCATGTTCTACATCGACCACTGTATCACATACAAATTCTATATCGACCACTGTATTGTATAACAGTTCTACATCGACCACTGTATCACATACAAGTTCTTAATCGACAACTGTATCACAAACAAATTCTAAATTGACCACTGTATCACATACAAGTTCTACATCGACCACTGTATCACATACAAGTTCTACATCGACCACTGTATTACATACAAGTTCTACATCAACCACTGTATCACATAAAAGTTCTACATCGACCACTGTATTGTATCCAAGTTTTACATATGACCACTGTATTGCATCCATGTTTTACATCACCAACTGTATAACATACAAGTTATACATCGACCACTGTATTGCATCCAAGTTTTACATCGACCACTGTATCACATACAAGTTCTACATCGACCACTGTATTGCATCCAAGTTTTACATCGACCACTGTATTACATACAAGTTCTACATCGACCACTGTATCACATTCATGTTCTACATCGAGCACTGTATTACATACAAGTTCTACATCGACCACTGTATTGCATACAAGTTTTACATCGACCACTGTATCACATACAAGTTCTACATCAACCACTGTATTGCATCCAAGTTTTACATCGACCACTGTATCACATACAAGTTCTACATCGACCACTGTATTGCATCCAAGTTTTACATTGACCACTGTATCACATACAAGTTTTACATCGACTACTGTATTTCATCCAAGTTTAATATCGACAACTGTATTACATACAAGTTCTACATCGACCACTGTATCACATACAAGTTCTACATCGACCACTGTATCACATACAAGTTCTACATCGACCACTGTATTACATACAAGTTCTACATCGACCACTGTATCACATTCATGTTCTACATCGACCACTGTATTACATACAAGTTCTACATCGACTGCTGTATCACATACAAGTTCTACATCGACCACTGTATCACATACAAATTCTATATCGACCACTGTATTGTATAACAGTTCTACATCGATCACTGTATCACATACAAGTTCTTAATCGACAACTGTATCACAAACAAGTTCTAAATTGACCACTGTATCACATACAAGTTCTACATCGACCACTCTATAACATACAAGTTCTACATCGACCACTGTATTACATACAAGTTCTACATCAACCACTGTATCACATAAAAGTTCTACATCGACTACTGTATTGCATCCAAGTTTTACATCGACCACTGTATCACATACAAGTTTTACATCGACTACTGTATTGCATCCAAGTTTTACATCGACCACTGTATCACATACAAGTTCTACATTGACTACTGTACTGCATCCAAGTTTTACATCGACCACTGTATTGCATCCAAGTTTTACATCGACCACTGTATTGCATCCAAGTTTTACATCGACCACTGTATCACATACAAGTTCTACATTGACCACTGTATTGCATCCAAGTTTTACATCGACCACTGTATCACATACAAGTTCTACATCGACCACTGCATTGCATCCAAGTTTTACATCGACCACTGTATTGCATCCAAGTTTTACATCGACCACTGTATCACATACAAGTTCTACATCGACCACTGTATTGCATCCAAGTTTTACATCGACCACTGTATCACATACAAGTTCTACATCGACCACTGTATTGCATCCAAGTTTTACATCGACCACTGTATCACATACAAGTTCTACATCGACCACTGTATTGCATCCAAGTTCTACATCATCGACCACTGTATCACATACAAATTCTATATCGACCACTGTATTGTATAACAGTTTTACATCGACCACTGTATCACATACAAGTTCTTAATCGACAACTGTATCACAAACAAATTCTAAATTGACCACTGTATCACATACAAGTTCTACATCGACCACTGTATCACATACAAGTTCTACATCGACCACTGTATTGCATCCAAGTTCTACATCGACCACTGTATCACATACAAGTTCTACATCGACCACTGTATTGCATCCAAGTTTTACATCGACCACTGTATTGCATCCATGTTTTACATTGACCACTGTATCACATACAAGTTATACATCGACCACTGTATTGCATCCAAGTTTTACATCGACCACTGTATCACATACAAGTTCTACATCGACCACTGTATTGCATCCAAGTTTTACATCGACCACTGTATTACATACAAGTTCTACATCGACCACTGTATCACATTCATGTTCTACATCGACCACTGTATTACATACAAGTTCTACATCGACCACTGTATCACATACAAGTTCTACATCGACCACTGTATCACATACAAATTCTATATCGACCACTGTATTGTATAACAGTTCTACATCGATCACTGTATCACATACAAGTTCTTAATCGACAACTGTATCACAAACAAGTTCTAAATTGACCACTGTATCACATACAAGTTCTACATCGACCACTCTATAACATACAAGTTCTACATCGACCACTGTATTACATACAAGTTCTACATCAACCACTGTATCACATAAAAGTTCTACATCGACCACTGTATTGCATCCAAGTTTTACATCGACCACTGTATTGCATCCAAGTTTTACATCGACCACTGTATCACATACAAGTTCTACATCGACCACTGTATTGCATCCAAGTTTTACATCGACCACTGTATCACATACAAGTTCTACATCGACCACTGTATTGCATCCAAGTTTTACATCGACCACTGTATCACATACAAGTTCTACATCGACCACTGTATTGCATCCAAGTTTTACATCGACCACTGTATTGCATACAAGTTCTACATCGACCACTGTATCACATTCATGTTCTACATCGAGCACTGTATTACATACAAGTTCTACATCGACCACTGTATTGCATCCAAGTTTTACATCGACCACTGTATCACATACAAGTTCTACATCAACCACTGTATTGCATCCAAGTTTTACATCGACCACTGTATCACATACAAGTTCTACATAGACCACTGTATTGCATCCAAGTTTTACATTGACCACTGTATCACATACAAGTTTTACATCGACTACTGTATTTCATCCAAGTTTAATATCGACAACTGTATTACATACAAGTTCTACATCGACCACTGTATCACATACAAGTTCTACATCGACCACTGTATCACATACAAGTTCTACATCGACCACTGTATTACATACAAGTTCTACATCGACCACTGTATCACATTCATGTTCTACATCGACCACTGTATTACATACAAGTTCTACATCGACTGCTGTATCACATACAAGTTCTACATCGACCACTGTATCACATACAAATTCTATATCGACCACTGTATTGTATAACAGTTCTACATCGATCACTGTATCACATACAAGTTCTTAATCGACAACTGTATCACAAACAAGTTCTAAATTGACCACTGTATCACATACAAGTTCTACATCGACCACTCTATAACATACAAGTTCTACATCGACCACTGTATTACATACAAGTTCTACATCAACCACTGTATCACATAAAAGTTCTACATCGACTACTGTATTGCATCCAAGTTTTACATCGACCACTGTATCACATACAAGTTTTACATCGACTACTGTATTGCATCCAAGTTTTACATCGACCACTGTATCACATACAAGTTCTACATTGACTACTGTACTGCATCCAAGTTTTACATCGACCACTGTATTGCATCCAAGTTTTACATCGACCATTGTATCACATACAAGTTCTTCATCGACCACTGTATCACATACAAGTTCTACATTGACCACTGTATTGCATCCAAGTTTTACATCGACCACTGTATCACATACAAGTTCTACATCGACCACTGTATTGCATCCAAGTTTTACATCGACCACTGTATTGCATCCAAGTTTTACATCGACCACTGTATCACATACAAGTTCTACATCGACCACTGTATTGCATCCAAGTTTTACATCGACCACTGTATCACATACAAGTTCTACATCGACCACTGTATTGCATCCAAGTTTTACATCGACCACTGTATCACATACAAGTTCTACATCGACCACTGTATCACATTCATGTTCTACATCGACCACTGTATCACATACAAATTCTATATCGACCACTGTATTGTAAAACAGTTCTACATCGACCACTGTATGACATACAAGTTCTACATCGACCACTGTATCACATACAAGTTCTACATCGACCACTGTATTGAATCCAAGTTTTACATCGACCACTGTATCACATACAAGTTCTACATCGACCACTGTATTACATACAAGTTCTACATCAACCACTGTATCACATAAAAGTTCTACATCGACCACTGTATTACATACAAGTTCTACATCGACCACTGTATTGCATCCAAGTTTTACATCGACCACTGTATCACATACAAGTTCTACATCGACCACTGTATTGCATCCAAGTTTTACATCGACCACTGTATCACATACAAGTTCTACATCGACCACTGTATTGCATCCAAGTTTTACATCGACCACTGTATTACATACAAGTTCTACATCGACCACTGTATCACATTCATGTTCTACATCGACCACTGTATTACATACAAGTTCTACATCGACTGCTGTATCACATACAAGTTCTACATCGACCACTGTATCACATACAAATTCTATATCGACCACTGTATTGTATAACAGTTCTACATCGATCACTGTATCACATACAAGTTCTTAATCGACAACTGTATCACAAACAAGTTCTAAATTGACCACTGTATCACATACAAGTTCTACATCGACCACTGTATCACATACAAGTTCTACATCGACCACTGTATTACATACAAGTTCTACATCGACCACTGTATCACATACAAGTTCTACATCGACCACTGTATTGCATCCAAGTTTTACATCGACCACTGTATTGTATCCATGTTTTACATCACCAACTGTATCACATACAAGTTATACATCGACCACTGTATTGCATCCAAGTTTTACATCGACCACTGTATCACATACAAGTTCTACATCGACCACTGTATTGCATCCAAGTTTTACATCGACCACTGTATCACATACAAGTTCTACATCGACCACTGTATTGCATCCAAGTTTTACATCGACCACTGTATCACATACAAGTTCTACATCGACCACTGTATTGCATCCAAGTTTTACATCGACCACTGTATCACATACAAGTTTTACATCGACTACTGTATTGCATCCAAGTTTTACATCGACCACTGTATTACATACAAGTTCTACATCGACCACTGTATTGCATACAAGTTTTACATCGACCACTGTATCACATACAAGTTCTACATCGACCACTGTATTACATCCAAGTTCTACATCGACCACTGTATCACATACAAGTTCTACATCGACCACTGTATCACAAACAAGTTTTATATCGACCACTGTATTGTATAACAGTTCTACATCGACCACTGTATCACATACAAGTTCTTAATCGACCACTGTATCACAAACAAGTTCTAAATTGACCACTGTATCCATACAAGTTCTACATCGACCACCCTGTATCACATACAAGTTCTACATCGACCACTGTATCACATACAAGTTCTACATCGACCACTGTATTACATACAAGTTCTACATCAACCACTGTATCACATAAAAGTTCTACATCGACCACTGTATTACATACAAGTTCTACATCGACCACTGTATTGCATCCAAGTTTTACATCGACCACTGTATCACATACAAGTTCTACATCGACCACTGTATTGCATCCAAGTTTTACATCGACCACTGTATTGCATCCAAGTTTTACATCGACCACTGTATCACATACAAGTTCTACATCAACCACTGTATTGCATCCAAGTTTTACATCGACCACTGTATCACATACAAGTTCTACATCGACCACTGTATTGCATCCAAGTTTTACATCGACCACTGTATCACATACAAGTTTTACATCGACTACTGTATTGCATCCAAGTTTTACATCGACCACTGTATTACATACAAGTTCTACATCGACCACTGTATCACATACAAGTTCTACATCGACCACTGTATCACATACAAGTTCTATATCGACCACTGTATTGTAAAACAGTTCTAGATCGACCACTGTATGACATACAAGTTCTTAATCGACCACTGTATCACAAACAAGTTCTACATCGACCACTGTATTACATACAAGTTCTACATCGACCACTGTATCACATACAAGTTCTACATCGACCACTGTATTACATACAAGTTCTACATCGACCACTGTATAAAATACAAGTTCTACATCGACCACTGTATTGCAACCAAGTTTTACATCGACCACTGTATCACATACAAGTTCTACATTGACCACTGTATTGCATCCAAGTTTTACATCGACCACTGCATCACATACAAGTTCTACATGGACCACTGCATTGCATCCAAGTTTTACATCGACCACTGTATTGCATCCAAGTCTTACATCGACCACTGTATCACATACAAGTTCTACATCGACCACTGTATTGCATCCAAGTTTTACATCGACCACTGTATCACATACAAGTTCTACATCGACCACTGTATTGCATCCAAGTTTTACATCGACCACTGTATCACATACAAGTTCTACATCGACCACTGTATCACATTCATGTTCTACATCGACCACTGTATCACATACAAATTCTATATCGACCACTGTATTGTATAACAGTTCTACATCGACCACTGTATCACATACAAGTTCTTAATCGACAACTGTATCACAAACAAGTTCTAAATTGACCACTGTATCACATACAAGTTCTACATCGACCACTGTATCACATACAAGTTCTACATCAACCACTGTATTGCATACAAGTTCTACATAAACCACTGTATCACATAAAAGTTCTACATCGACTACTGTATTGCATCCAAGTTTTACATCGACCACTGTATTGCATCCAAGTTTTACATCACCAACTGTATAACATACAAGTTATACATCGACCACTGTATTGCATCCAAGTTTTACATCGACCACTGTATCACATACAAGTTCTACATCGACCACTGTATTGCATCCAAGTTTTACATCGACCACTGTATTACATACAAGTTCTACATCGACCACTGTATCACATTCATGTTCTACATCGACCACTGTATTACATACAAGTTCTACATCGACCGCTGTATCACATACAAGTTCTACATCGACCACTGTATCACATACAAATTCTATATCGACCACTGTATTGTATAACAGTTCTACATCGACCACTGTATCACATACAAGTTCTTAATCGACAACTGTATCACAAACAAGTTCTAAATTGACCACTGTATCACATACAAGTTCTACATCGACCACTGTATCACATACAAGTTCTACATCGACCACTGTATTACATACAAGTTCTACATCGACCACTGTATCACATACAAGTTCTACATCGACCACTGTATCGCATACATGTTCTACATTGACCACTGTATTACATACAAGTTCTACATCGACCACTGTATTACATACAAGTTCTACATTGACCACTGTATCACATAAAAGTTCTACATCGACCACTGTATTGCATCCAAGTTTTACATCGACCACTGTATCACATACAAGTTCTACATTGACCACTGTATTGCATCCAAGTTTTACATCGACCACTGCATCACATACAAGTTCTACATGGACCACTGCATTGCATCCAAGTTTTACATCGACCACTGTATTGCATCCAAGTCTTACATCGACCACTGTATCACATACAAGTTCTACATCGACCACTGTATTGCATCCAAGTTTTACATCGACCACTGTATCACATACAAGTTCTACATCGACCACTGTATTGCATCCAAGTTTTACATCGACCACTGTATCACATACAAGTTCTACATCGACCACTGTATTGCATTCAAGTTCTACATCGACCACTGTATCACATACAAATTCTATATCGACCACTGTATTGTATAACAGTTCTACATCGACCACTGTATCACATACAAGTTCTTAATCGACAACTGTATCACAAACAAATTCTAAATTGACCACTGTATCACATACAAGTTCTACATCGACCACTGTATCACATACAAGTTCTACATCGACCACTGTATTACATACAAGTTCTACATCAACCACTGTATCACATAAAAGTTCTACATCGACCACTGTATTGTATCCAAGTTTTACATCGACCACTGTATTGCATCCATGTTTTACATCACCAACTGTATAACATACAAGTTATACATCGACCACTGTATTGCATCCAAGTTTTACATCGACCACTGTATCACATACAAGTTCTACATCGACCACTGTATTGCATCCAAGTTTTACATCGACCACTGTATTACATACAAGTTCTACATCGACCACTGTATCACATTCATGTTCTACATCGAGCACTGTATTACATACAAGTTCTACATCGACCACTGTATTGCATACAAGTTTTACATCGACCACTGTATCACATACAAGTTCTACATCAACCACTGTATTGCATCCAAGTTTTACATCGACCACTGTATCACATACAAGTTCATCATCGACCACTGTATCACAAACAAGTTCTAAATTGACCACTGTATCACATACAAGTTCTACATCGACCACTGTATCACATACAAGTTCTACATCGACCACTGTATTACATACAAGTTCTACATCAACCACTGTATCACATAAAAGTTCTACATCGACCACTGTATCACATACATGTTCTACATTGACCACTGTATTACATACAAGTTCTACATCGACCGCTGTATCACATACAAGTTCTACATCGACCACTGTATCACATACAAGTTCTATATCGACCACTGTATTGTAAAACAGTTCTAGATCGACCACTGTATGACATACAAGTTCTTAATCGACCACTGTATCACAAACAAGTTCTACATCGACCACTGTATTACATACAAGTTCTACATCGACCACTGTATCACATACAAGTTCTACATCGACCACTGTATTACATACAAGTTCTACATCGACCACTGTATAAAATACAAGTTCTACATCGACCACTGTATTGCAACCAAGTTTTACATCGACCACTGTATCACATACAAGTTCTACATGGACCACTGCATTGCATCCAAGTTTTACATCGACCACTGTATTGCATCCAAGTCTTACATCGACCACTGTATCACATACAAGTTCTACATCGACCACTGTATTGCATCCAAGTTTTACATCGACCACTGTATCACATACAAGTTCTACATCGACCACTGTATTGCATCCAAGTTTTACATCGACCACTGTATCACATACAAGTTCTACATCGACCACTGTATCACATTCATGTTCTACATCGACCACTGTATCACATACAAATTCTATATCGACCACTGTATTGTATAACAGTTCTACATCGACCACTGTATCACATACAAGTTCTTAATCGACAACTGTATCACAAACAAATTCTAAATTGACCACTGTATCACATACAAGTTCTACATCGACCACTGTATCACATACAAGTTCTACATCGACCACTGTATTACATACAAGTTCTACATCAACCACTGTATCACATAAAAGTTCTACATCGACCACTGTATTGCATCCAAGTTTTACATCGACCACTGTATTGCATCCATGTTTTACATCACCAACTGTATCACATACAAGTTATACATCGACCACTGTTTCACATACAAGTTCTACATCGACCACTGTATTGCATCCAAGTTTTACATCGACCACTGTATCACATACAAGTTCTACATCGACCACTGTATTGCATCCAAGTTTTACATCGACCACTGTATCACATACAAGTTCTACATCGACCACTGTATTGCATCCAAGTTTTACATCGACCACTGTATTACATACAAGTTCTACATCGACCACTGTATCACATACAAGTTCTACATCGACCACTGTATTGCATCCAAGTTTTACATCGACCACTGTATCACATACAAGTTCTACATCGACCACTGTATTGCATCCAAGTTTTACATCGACCACTGTATCACATACAAGTTTTACATCGACTACTGTATTGCATCCAAGTTTTACATCGACCACTGTATTACATACAAGTTCTACATCGACCACTGTATAACATACAAGTTCTACATCGACCACTGTATCAAATACTAGTTCTACATCGACCACTGTATTACATACAAGTTCTACATCGACCACTGTATCACATACATGTTCTACATCGACCACTGTATTACATACAAGTTCTACATCGACCGCTGTATCACATACAAGTTCTACATCGACCACTGTATCACATACAAGTTCTATATCGACTACTGTATTGCATCCAAGTTTTACATCGACCACTGTATCACATACAAGCTCTACATTGACTACTGTATTGCATCCAAGTTTTACATCGACCACTGTATCACATACAAGCTCTACATTGACTACTGTACTGCATCCAAGTTTTACATCGACCACTGTAATGCATCCAAGTTTTACATCGACCACTGTATTGCATCTAAGTTTTACATCGACCATTGTATCAAATACAAGTTCTACATCGACCACTGTATCACATACAAGTTCTACATTGACCTATGTATTGCATCCAAGTTTTACATCGACCACTGTATCACATACAAGTTCTACATCGACTACTGTATTGCATCCAAGTTTTACATCGACCACTGTATCACATACAAGTTCTACATCAACCACTGTATTGCATCCAAGTTTTACATCGACCACTCTATCACATACAAGTTCTACATCGACCACTGTATTGCATCCAAATTTTACATCGACCACTGTATCACATACAAGTTCTACATCGACTACTGTATTGCATCTAAGTTTTACATCGACCACTGTATCACATACAAGTTATACATCGACCACTGTATTGCATCCAAGTTTTACATCGACCACTGTATCACATACAAGTTCTACATTGACCACTGTATTGCATCCAAGTTTTACATCGACCACTGCATCACATACAAGTTCTACATCGACCACTGCATTGCATCCAAGTTTTACATCGACCACTGTATTGCATCCAAGTCTTACATCGACCACTGTATCACATACAAGTTCTACATCGACCACTGTATTGCATCCAAGTTTTACATCAACCACTGTATCACATACAAGTTCTACATCAACCACTGTATTGCATACAAGTTTTACATCGACCACTGTATCACATACAAGTTCTACATCGACCACTGTATTGCATCCAAGTTCTACATCAACCGCTGTATCACATACAAGTTCTACATCGACCACTGTATCACATACAAGTTCTACATCGACCACTGTATTGCATCCAAGTTTTACATCGACCACTGTATCACATACAAGTTTTACATCGACTACTGTATTGCATCCAAGTTTTACATCGACCACTGTATTACATACAAGTTCTACATCGACCACTGTATCACATACAAGTTCTACATCGACCACTGTATCACATACAAGTTCTACATCGACCACTGTATTACATACAAGTTCTACATCGACCACTGTATCGCATACATGTTCTACATCTACCACTGTATTGCATCCAAGTTTTACATCGACCACTGTATCACATACAAGCTCTACATTGACTACTGTATTGCATCCAAGTTTTACATCGACCACTGTATTGCATCCAAGTTTTACATCGACCACTGTATTGCATCCATGTTTTACATCGACCACTGTATCACATACAAGTTATACATCGACCACTGTATTGCGTCCAAGTTTTACATCGACCACTGTATCACATACAAGTTCTACATTGACCACTGTATTGCATCCAAGTTTTACATCGACCACTGTATCACATACAAGTTCTACATCGACCACTGTATTGCATCCAAGTTCTACATCGACCACTGTATTGCATCCAAGTTTTACATCGACCACTGTATCACATACAAGTTCTACATCGACCACTGTATTGCATCCAAGTTTTACATCGACCACTGTATCACATACAAGTTCTACATCAACCACTGTATTGCATCCAAGTTTTACATCGACCACTGTATCACATACAAGTTCTACATCGACCACTGTATTGCATCCAAGTTTTACATTGACCACTGTATCACATACAAGTTTTACATCGACTACTGTATTGCATCCAAGTTTAATATCGACAACTGTATTACATACAAGTTCTACATCGACCACTGTATCACATACAAGTTCTACATCGACCACTGTATCACATACAAGTTCTACATCGACCACTGTATTACATACAAGTTCTACATCGACCACTGTATCACATTCATGTTCTACATCGACCACTGTATTACATACAAGTTCTACATCGACTGCTGTATCACATACAAGTTCTACTTCGACCACTGTATCACATACAAATTCTATATCGACCACTGTATTGTATAACAGTTCTACATCGACCACTGTATCACATACAAGTTCTTAATCGACAACTGTATCACAAACAAGTTCTAAATTGACCACTGTATCACATACAAGTTCTACATCGACCACTGTATCACATACAAGTTCTACATCGACCACTGTATTACATACAAGTTCTACATCAACCACTGTATCACATAAAAGTTCTACATCGACTACTGTATTGCATCCAAGTTTTACATCGACCACTGTATCACATACAAGTTTTACATCGACTACTGTATTGCATCTAAGTTTTACATCGACCACTGTATCACATACAAGTTCTACATTGACTACTGTACTGCATCCAAGTTTTACATCGACCACTGTATTGCATCCAAGTTTTACATCGACCACTGTATACACATACAAGTTCTACATCGACCACTGTATCACATACAAGTTCTACATTGACCACTGTATTGCATCCAAGTTTTACATCGACCACTGCATCACATACAAGTTCTACATGGACCACTGCATTGCATCCAAGTTTTACATCGACCACTGTATTGCATCCAAGTCTTACATCGACCACTGTATCACATACAAGTTCTACATCGACCACTGTATTGCATCCAAGTTTTACATCGACCACTGTATCACATACAAGTTCTACATCGACCACTGTATTGCATCCAAGTTTTACATCGACCACTGTATCACATACAAGTTCTACATCGACCACTGTATCACATTCATGTTCTACATCGACCACTGTATCACATACAAATTCTATATCGACCACTGTATTGTATAACAGTTCTACATCGACCACTGTATCACATACAAGTTCTTAATCGACAACTGTATCACAAACAAATTCTAAATTGACCACTGTATCACATACAAGTTCTACATCGACCACTGTATCACATACAAGTTCTACATCGACCACTGTATTACATACAAGTTCTACATCAACCACTGTATCACATAAAAGTTCTACATCGACCACTGTATTGCATCCAAGTTTTACATCGACCACTGTATTGCATCCATGTTTTACATCACCAACTGTATAACATACAAGTTATACATCGACCACTGTATTGCATCCAAGTTTTACATCGACCACTGTATCACATACAAGTTCTACATCGACCACTGTATTGCATCCAAGTTTTACATAGACCAGTGTATTACATACAAGTTCTACATCGACCACTGTATCACATACAAGCTCTACATTGACTACTGTATTGCATCCAAGTTTTACATCGACTACTGTATTGCATCCAAGTTATACATCGACCACTGTATTGCATCCAAGTTTTACATCGACCACTGTATCACATACAAGTTCTACATCGACCACTGTATTGCATCCAAGTTTTACATAGACCAGTGTATTACATACAAGTTCTACATCGACCGCTGTATCACATACAAGTTCTACATCGACCACTGTATCACATACAAATTCTATATCGACCACTGTATTGTATAACAGTTCTACATCGACCACTGTATCACATACAAGTTCTTAATCGACAACTGTATCACAAACAAGTTCTAAATTGACCACTGTATCACATACAAGTTCTACATCGACCACTGTATCACATACAAGTTCTACATCGACCACTGTATTACATACAAGTTCTACATCAACCACTGTATCACATAAAAGTTCTACATCGACCACTGTATTGCATCCAAGTTTTACATCGACCACTGTATTGTATCCATGTTTTACATCACCAACTGTATCACATACAAGTTATACATCGACCACTGTATTGCATCCAAGTTTTACATCGACCACTGTATCACATACAAGTTCTACATCGACCACTGTATTGCATCCAAGTTTTACATCGACCACTGTATCACATACAAGTTCTACATCAACCACTGTATTGCATCCAAGTTTTTCATCGACCACTGTATCACATACAAGTTCTACATCGACCACTGTATTGCATCCAAGTTTTACATCGACCACTGTATCACATACAAGTTTTACATCGACTACTGTATTGCATCCAAGTTTTACATCGAACACTGTATTACATACAAGTTCTACATCGACCACTGTATTACATACAAGTTCTACATCGACCACTGTATCACATACATGTTCTACATCGACCACTGTATTACATACAAGTTCTACATCGACCGCTGTATCACATACAAGTTCTACATCGACCACTGTATCACAAACAAGTTTTATATCGACCACTGTATTGTATAACAGTTCTACATCGACCACTGTATCACATACAAGTTCTTAATCGACCACTGTATCACAAACAAGTTCTAAATTGACCACTGTATCCATACAAGTTCTACATCGACCACTGTATCACATACAAGTTCTACATCGACCACTGCATCACATACAAGTTCTACATCGACCACTGTATTACATACAAGTTGTACATCAACCACTGTATCACATAAAAGTTCTACATCGACCACTGTATTACATACAAGTTCTACATCGACCACTTTATTGCATCCAAGTTTTACATCGACCACTGTATCACATACAAGTTCTACATCGACCACTGTATTGCATCCAAGTTTTACATCGACCACTGTATTGCATCCAAGTTTTACATCGACCACTGTATCACATACAAGTTCTACAACAACCACTGTATTGCATCCAAGTTTTACATTGACCACTGTATCACATACAAGTTCTACATCGACCACTGTATTGCATCCAAGTTTTATATCGACCACTGTATCACATACAAGTTTTACATCGACTACTGTATTGCATCCAAGTTTTACATCGAACACTGTATTACATACAAGTTCTACATCGACCACTGTATCAGATACAAGTTCTACATCGACCACTGTATCACATACAAGTTCTACATCGACCACTGTATTACATACAAGTTCTTCATCGAACACTGTATTACATACAAGTTCTACATCGACCACTGTATCACATACAAGTTCTTCATCGACCACTGTATCACATACAAGTTCTACATCGACCACTGTATTACATACAAGTTCTACATCGACCACTGTATCATATACATGTTCTACATCGACCACTGTATTACATACAAGTTCTACATCAACCGCTGTATCACATACAAGTTCTTCATCGACCACTGTATCACATTTAAGTTCTACATCGACCACTGTATCACATACAAGTTCTACATCGACCACTGTATTACATACAAGTTCTACATCGAACACTGTATCACATACAAGTTCTACATCGACCACTGTATAACATACAAGTTCTACATCGACCGCTGTATCACATACAAGTTCTACATCGACCACTGTATCACATACAAGTTCTATATCGACCACCGTATTGTATAACAGTTCTACATCGACCACTGTATTACATACAAGTTCTACATCGACCACTGTATCACATAAAAGTTCTACATCGACCACTGTATCACATACATGTTCTACATTGACCACTGTATTACATACAAGTTCTACATCGACCGCTGTATCACATACAAGTTCTACATCGACTACTGTATCACATACAAGTTCTATATCGACCACTGTATTGTAAAACAGTTCTAGATCGACCACTGTATGACATACAAGTTCTTAATCGACCACTGTATCACAAACAAGTTCTACATCGACCACTGTATTACATACAAGTTCTACATCGACCACTGTATCACATACAAGTTCTACATCGACCACTGTATTGCAACCAAGTTTTACATCGACCACTGTATCACATACAAGTTCTACATTGACCACTGTATTGCATCCAAGTTTTACATCGACCACTGCATCACATACAAGTTCTACATGGACCACTGCATTGCATCCAAGTTTTACATCGACCACTGTATTGCATCCAAGTCTTACATCGACCACTGTATCACATACAAGTTCTACATCGACCACTGTATTGCATCCAAGTTTTACATCGACCACTGTATCACATACAAGTTCTACATCGACCACTGTATTGCATCCAAGTTTTACATCGACCACTGTATCACATACAAGTTCTACATCGACCACTGTATCACATTCATGTTCTACATCGACCACTGTATCACATACAAATTCTATATCGACCACTGTATTGTATAACAGTTCTACATCGACCACTGTATCACATACAAGTTCTTAATCGACAACTGTATCACAAACAAATTCTAAATTGACCACTGTATCACATACAAGTTCTACATCGACCACTGTATCACATACAAGTTCTACATCGACCACTGTATTACATACAAGTTCTACATCAACCACTGTATCACATAAAAGTTCTACATCGACCACTGTATTGCATCCAAGTTTTACATCGACCACTGTATTGCATCCATGTTTTACATCACCAACTGTATAACATACAAGTTATACATCGACCACTGTATTGCATCCAAGTTTTACATCGACCACTGTATCACATACAAGTTCTACATCGACCATGGTATTGCATCCAAGTTTTACATCGACCACTGTATTACATACAAGTTCTACATCGACCACTGTATCACATTCATGTTCTACATCGAGCACTGTATTACATACAAGTTCTACATCGACCGCTGTATCACATACAAGTTCTACATCGACCACTGTATCACATACAAATTCTATATCGACCACTGTATTGTATAACAGTTCTACATCGACCACTGTATCACATACAAGTTCTTAATCGACAACTGTATCACAAACAAGTTCTAAATTGACCACTGTATCACATACAAGTTCTACATCGACCACTGTATCACATACAAGTTCTACATCGACCACTGTATTACATACAAGTTCTACATCAACCACTGTATCACATAAAAGTTCTACATCGACCACTGTATCACATACATGTTCTACATTGACCACTGTATTACATACAAGTTCTACATCGACCGCTGTATCACATACAAGTTCTACATCGACCACTGTATCACATACAAGTTCTATATCGACCACTGTATTGTAAAACAGTTCTAGATCGACCACTGCATGACATACAAGTTCTTAATCGACCACTGTATCACAAACAAGTTCTACATCGACCACTGTATTACATACAAGTTCTACATCGACCACTGTATCACATACAAGTTCTACATCGACCACTGTATTACATACAAGTTCTACATCGACCACTGTATAAAATACAAGTTCTACATTGACCACTGTATTGCAACCAAGTTTTACATCGACCACTGTATCACATACAAGTTCTACATTGACCACTGTATTGCATCCAAGTTTTACATCGACCACTGCATCACATACAAGTTCTACATGGACCACTGCATTGCATCCAAGTTTTACATCGACCACTGTATTGCATCCAAGTCTTACATCGACCACTGTATAACATACAAGTTCTACATCGACCACTGTATTGCATCCAAGTTTTACATCGACCACTGTATCACATACAAGTTCTACATCGACCACTGTATTGCATCCAAGTTTTACATCGACCACTGTATCACATACAAGTTCTACATCGACCACTGTATCACATTCATGTTCTACATCGACCACTGTATCACATACAAATTCTATATCGACCACTGTATTGTATAACAGTTCTACATCGACCACTGTATCACATACAAGTTCTTAATCGACAACTGTATCACAAACAAATTCTAAATTGACCACTGTATCACATACAAGTTCTACATCGACCACTGTATCACATACAAGTTCTACATCGACCACTGTATTACATACAAGTTCTACATCAACCACTGTATCACATAAAAGTTCTACATCGACCACTGTATTGCATCCAAGTTTTACATCGACCACTGTATTGCATCCATGTTTTACATCACCAACTGTATAACATACAAGTTATACATCGACCACTGTATTGCATCCAAGTTTTACATCGACCACTGTATCACATACAAGTTCTACATCGACCACTGTATTGCATCCAAGTTTTACATCGACCACTGTATTACATACAAGTTCTACATCGACCACTGTATCACATTCATGTTCTACATCGAGCACTGTATTACATACAAGTTCTACATCGACCACTGTATCACATACAAGTTCTACATCGACCACTGTATCACATACAAGTTCTACATCGACCACTGTATTACATACAAGTTCTACATCAACCACTGTATCACATAAAAGTTCTACATCGACCACTGTATTGCATCCAAGTTTTACATCGACCACTGTATTGCATCCATGTTTTACATCACCAACTGTATCACATACAAGTTATACATCGACCACTGTATCACATACAAGTTCTACATCGACCACTGTATTGCATCCAAGTTTTACATCGACCACTGTATCACATACAAGTTCTACATCAACCACTGTATTGCATCCAAGTTTTTCATCGACCACTGTATCACATACAAGTTCTACATCGACCATTGTATTGCATCCAAGTTTTACATCGACCACTGTATCACATACAAGTTCTACATCGACCACTGTATTGCATCCAAGTTCTACATCGACCACTGTATTGCATCCAAGTTTTACATCGACCACTGTATCACATACAAGTTCTACATCGACCACTGTATTGCATCCAAGTTTTACATCGACCACTGTATCACATACAAGTTCTACATCAACCACTGTATTGCATCCAAGTTTTACATCGACCACTGTATCACATACAAGTTCTACATCGACCACTGTATTGCATCCAAGTTTTACATTGACCACTGTATCACATACAAGTTTTACATCGACTACTGTATTGCATCCAAGTTTAATATCGACAACTGTATTATATACAAGTTCTACATCGACCACTGTATCACATACAAGTTCTACATCGACCACTGTATCACATACAAGTTCTACATCGACCACTGTATTACATACAAGTTCTACATCGACCACTGTATCACATTCATGTTCTACATCGACCACTGTATTACATACAAGTTCTACATCGACTGCTGTATCACATACAAGTTCTACTTCGACCACTGTATCACATACAAATTCTATATCGACCACTGTATTGTATAACAGTTCTAAATTGACCACTGTATCATTTACAAGTTCTACATCGACCACTGTATCACATACAAGTTCTACATCGACCACTGTATTACATACAAGTTCTACATCAACCACTGTATCACATAAAAGTTCTACATCGACCACTGTATTGCATCCAAGTTTTACATCGACCACTGTATTGCATCCATGTTTTACATCACCAACTGTATAACATACAAGTTATACATCGACCACTGTATTGCATCCAAGTTTTACATCGACCACTGTATCACATACAAGTTCTACATCGACCACTGTATTGCATCCAAGTTTTACATCGACCACTGTATTACATACAAGTTCTACATCGACCACTGTATCACATTCATGTTCTACATCGAGCACTGTATTACATACAAGTTCTACATCGACCGCTGTATCACATACAAGTTCTACATCGACCACTGTATCACATACAAATTCTATATCGACCACTGTATTGTATAACAGTTCTACATCGACCACTGTATCACATACAAGTTCTTAATCGACAACTGTATCACAAACAAGTTCTAAATTGACCACTGTATCACATACAAGTTCTACATCGACCACTGTATCACATACAAGTTCTACATCGACCACTGTATTACATACAAGTTCTACATCAACCACTGTATCACATAAAAGTTCTACATCGACCACTGTATCACATACATGTTCTACATTGACCACTGTATTACATACAAGTTCTACATCGACCGCTGTATCACATACAAGTTCTACATCGACCACTGTATCACATACAAGTTCTATATCGACCACTGTATTGTAAAACAGTTCTAGATCGACCACTGCATGACATACAAGTTCTTAATCGACCACTGTATCACAAACAAGTTCTACATCGACCACTGTATTACATACAAGTTCTACATCGACCACTGTATCACATACAAGTTCTACATCGACCACTGTATTACATACAAGTTCTACATCGACCACTGTATAAAATACAAGTTCTACATCGACCACTGTATTGCAACCAAGTTTTACATCGACCACTGTATCACATACAAGTTCTACATTGACCACTGTATTGCATCCAAGTTTTACATCGACCACTGCATCACATACAAGTTCTACATGGACCACTGCATTGCATCCAAGTTTTACATCGACCACTGTATTGCATCCAAGTCTTACATCGACCACTGTATCACATACAAGTTTTACATCGACCACTGTATTGCATCCAAGTTTTACATCGACCACTGTATCACATACAAGTTCTACATCGACCACTGTATTGCATCCAAGTTTTACATCGACCACTGTATCACATACAAGTTCTACATCGACCACTGTATCACATTCATGTTCTACATCGACCACTGTATCACATACAAATTCTATATCGACCACTGTATTGTATAACAGTTCTACATCGACCACTGTATCACATACAAGTTCTTAATCGACAACTGTATCACAAACAAATTCTAAATTGACCACTGTATCACATACAAGTTCTACATCGACCACTGTATCACATACAAGTTCTACATCGACCACTGTATTACATACAAGTTCTACATCAACCACTGTATCACATAAAAGTTCTACATCGACCACTGTATTGCATCCAAGTTTTACATCGACCACTGTATTGCATCCATGTTTTACATCACCAACTGTATAACATACAAGTTATACATCGACCACTGTATTACATACAAGTTCTACATCAACCACTGTATCACATAAAAGTTCTACATTGACCACTGTATTGCATCCAAGTTTTACATCGACCACTGTATCACATACAAGTTCTACATCGACTACTGTATTGCATCCAAGTTTTACATCGACCACTGTATCACATACAAGTTCTACATCAACCACTGTATTGCATTCAAGTTTTACATCGACCACTCTATCACATGCAAGTTCTACATCGACCACTGTATTGCATCCAAATTTTACATCGAACACTGTATCACATAAAAGTTCTACATCGACTACTGTATTGCATCTAAGTTTTACATCGACCACTGAATCACATACAAGTTTTACATCGACTACTGTATTGTATCCAAGTTTTACATCGACCACTGTATTGCATCCAAGTTTTACATCGACCACTGTATCACATACAAGTTCTACATTGACCACTGTATTGCATCCAAGTTTTACATCGACCACTGCATCACATACAAGTTCTACATGGACCACTGCATAGCATCCAAGTTTTACATCGACCACTGTATTGCATCCAAGTCTTACATCGACCACTGTATCACATACAAGTTCTACATCGACCACTGTATTGCATCCAAGTTTTACATCGACCACTGTATCACATACAAGTTCTACATCGACCACTGTATTGCATCCAAGTTTTACATCGACCACTGTATCACATACAAGTTCTACATCGACCACTGTATCACATTCATGTTCTACATCGACCACTGTATCACATACAAATTCTATATCGACCACTGTATTGTATAACAGTTCTACATCGACCACTGTATCACATACAAGTTCTTAATCGACAACTGTATCACAAACAAATTCTAAATTGACCACTGTATCACATACAAGTTCTACATCGACCACTGTATCACATTCATGTTCTACATCGAGCACTGTATTACATACAAGTTCTACATCGACCACTGTATTACATACAAGTTCTACATCAACCACTGTATCACATAAAAGTTCTACATCGACCACTGTATTGCATCCAAGTTTTACATCGACCACTGTATTGCATCCATGTTTTACATCACCAACTGTATAACATACAAGTTATACATCGACCACTGTATTGCATCCAAGTTTTACATCGACCACTGTATCACATACAAGTTCTACATCGACCACTGTATTGCATCCAAGTTTTACATCGACCACTGTATCACATACAAGTTCTACATCGACCACTGTATCACATTCATGTTCTACATCGACCACTGTATCACATACAAATTCTATATCGACCACTGTATTGTATAACAGTTCTACATCGACCACTGTATCACATACAAGTTCTTAATCGACAACTGTATCACAAACAAATTCTAAATTGACCACTGTATCGCATACAAGTTCTACATCGACCACTGTATCACATACAAGTTCTACATCGACCACTGTATTACATACAAGTTCTACATCAACCACTGTATCACATAAAAGTTCTACATCGACCACTGTATTGCATCCAAGTTTTACATCGACCACTGTATTGCATCCAAGTTTTACATCGACCACTGTATTGCATCCAAGTTTTACATCGACCACTGTATCACATACAAGTTCTACATCGACCACTGTATCACATACAAGTTCTACATTGACCACTGTATTGCATCCAAGTTTTACATCGACCACTGTATCACATACAAGTTCTACATCGACTACTGTATTGCATCCAAGTTTTACATCGACCACTGTATCACATACAAGTTCTACATCAACCACTGTATTGCATCCAAGTTTTACATCGACCACTCTATCACATACAAGTTCTACATCGACCACTGTATTGCATCCAAATTTTACATCGACCACTGTATCACATACAAGTTCTACATCGACTACTGTATTGCATCTAAGTTTTACATCGACCACTGTATCACATACAAGTTTTACATCGACTACTGTATTGCATCCAAGTTTTACATCGACCACTGTATTGCATCCAAGTTTTACATCGACCACTGTATCACATACAAGTTCTACATTGACCACTGTATTGCATCCAAGTTTTACATCGACCACTGCATCACATACAAGTTCTACATCGACCACTGCATTGCATCCAAGTTTTACATCGACCACTGTATTGCATCCAAGTCTTACATCGACCACTGTATCACATACAAGTTCTACATCGACCACTGTATTGCATCCAAGTTTTACATCGACCACTGTATCACATACAAGTTCTACATCGACCACTGTATTGCATCCAAGTTTTACATCGACCACTGTATCACATACAAGTTCTACATCGACCACTGTATCATTCATGTTCTACATCGACCACTGTATCACATACAAATTCTATATCGACCACTGTATTGTATAACAGTTCTACATCGACCACTGTATCACATACAAGTTCTTAATCGACAACTGTATCACAAACAAATTCTAAATTGACCACTGTATCACATACAAGTTCTACATCGACCACTGTATCACATTCATGTTCTACATCGAGCACTGTATTACATACAAGTTCTACATCGACCACTGTATTACATACAAGTTCTACATCAACCACTGTATCACATAAAAGTTCTACATCGACCACTGTATTGCATCCAAGTTTTACATCGACCACTGTATTGCATCCATGTTTTACATCACCAACTGTATAACATACAAGTTATACATCGACCACTGTATTGCATCCAAGTTTTACATCGACCACTGTATCACATACAAGTTCTACATCGACCACTGTATTGCATCCAAGTTTTACATCGACCACTGTATTACATACAAGTTCTACATCGACCACTGTATCACATTCATGTTCTACATCGAGCACTGTATTACATACAAGTTCTACATCGACCGCTGTATCACATACAAGTTCTACATCGACCACTGTATCACATACAAATTCTATATCGACCACTGTATTGTATAACAGTTCTACATCGACCACTGTATCACATACAAGTTCTTAATCGACAACTGTATCACAAACAAGTTCTAAATTGACCACTGTATCACATACAAGTTCTACATCGACCACTGTATCACATACAAGTTCTACATCGACCACTGTATTACATACAAGTTCTACATCAACCACTGTATCACATAAAAGTTCTACATCGACCACTGTATTGCATCCAAGTTTTACATCGACCACTGTATTGCATCCATGTTTTACATCACCAACTGTATCACATACAAGTTATACATCGACCACTGTATTGCATCCAAGTTTTACATCGACCACTGTATCACATACAAGTTTTACATCGACTACTGTATTGCATCCAAGTTTTACATCGAACACTGTATTACATACAAGTTCTACATCGACCACTGAATTACATACAAGTTCTACATCGACCACTGTATCACATACATGTTCTACATCGACCACTGTATTGCATCCAAGTTTTACATCGACCACTGTATCACATACAAGTTCTACATCGACCACTGTATCACATACAAGTTTTATATCGACCACTGTATTGTATAACAGTTCTACATCGACCACTGTATCACATACAAGTTCTTAATCGACCACTGTATCACAAACAAGTTCTAAATTGACCACTGTATCCATACAAGTTCTACATCGACCACTGTATCACATACAAGTTCTACATCGACCACTGCATCACATACAAGTTCTACATCGACCACTGTATTACATACAAGTTCTACATCAACCACTGTATCACATAAAAGTTCTACATCGACCACTGTATTACATACAAGTTCTACATCGACCACTGTATTGCATCCAAGTTTTACATCGACCACTGTATCACATACAAGTTCTACATCGACCACTGTATTGCATCCAAGTTTTACATCGACCACTGTATTGCATCCAAGTTTTACATCGACCACTGTATCACATACAAGTTCTACATCAATCACTGTATTGCATCCAAGTTTTACATTGACCACTGTATCACATACAAGTTCTACATCGACCACTGTATTGCATCCAAGTTTTATATCGACCACTGTATCACATACAAGTTTTACATCGACTACTGTATTGCATCCAAGTTTTACATCGAACACTGTATTACATACAAGTTCTACATCGACCACTGTATCAGATACAAGTTCTACATCGACCACTGTATCACATACAAGTTCTACATCGACCACTGTATTACATACAAGTTCTACATCGAACACTGTATTACATACAAGTTCTACATCGACCACTGTATCACATACAAGTTCTACATCGACCACTGTATCACATACAAGTTCTACATCGACCACTGTATTACATACAAGTTCTACATCGACCACTGTATCACATACATGTTCTACATCGACCACTGTATTACATACAAGTTCTACATCAACCGCTGTATCACATACAAGTTCTACATCGACCACTGTATCACATTTAAGTTCTACATCGTCCACTGTATCACATACAAGTTCTACATCGACCACTGTATTACATACAAGTTCTACATCGAACACTGTATCACATACAAGTTCTACATCGACCACTGTATAACATACAAGTTCTACATCGACCACTGTATCACATACAAGTTCTATATCGACCACTGTATTGTATAACAGTTCTACATCGACCACTGTATTACATACAAGTTCTACATCGACCACTGTATCACATAAAAGTTCTACATCGACCACTGTATCACATACATGTTCTACATTGACCACTGTATTACATACAAGTTCTACATCGACCGCTGTATCACATACAAGTTCTACATCGACCACTGTATCACATACAAGTTCTATATCGACCACTGTATTTTATAACAGTTCTACATCGACCACTGTATTACATACAAGTTCTACATCGACCACTGTATCACATACAAGTTCTACATCGACCACTGTATAGCATCCAAGTTTTACATCGACCACTGTATCACATACAAGTTCTACATTGACCACTGTATTGCATCCAAGTTTTACATCGACCACTGTATCACATACAAGTTCTATATCGACCACTGTATTGCATCCAAGTTTTACATCGACCACTGTATTGCATCCACGTTTTACATCGACCACTGTATCACATACAAGTTCTACATCGACCACTGTATTGCATCCAAGTTTTACATCGACCACTGTATCACATACAAGTTCTACATCGACCACAGTATTGCATCCAAGTTTTACATCGACCACTGTATCACATACAAGTTCTACATCGACTACTGTATTGCATCCAAGTTTTACATCGACCACAGTATTGCATCCAAGTTTTACATCGACCACTGTATCACATACAAGTTTTACATCGACCACTGTATCACATACAAGTTCTACATCGACCACTGTATTACATACAAGTTCTACATCGACCACTGTATCACATACAAGTTCTACATCGACCACTGCATCAAATACATGTTCTACATCGACCACTGCATTACATACAAGTTCTACGTCGACCGCTGTATAACATACATGTTCTACATCGACCACTGTATCACATACAAGTTCTATATCGACCACTGTATCACATACATGTTCTTCATCGACCACTGTATCACATACAAGTTCTACATCGACCACTGTATTACATACAAGTTCTACATTAACCACTGTATCACATACAAGTTCTACATCGACCACTGTATTACATACAAGTTCTACATCGACCACTGTATCACATACAAGTTCTACATCGACCACTGTATTACATACAAGTTCTACATTGACCACTGTATTGCATCCAAGTTTTAAATCGACCACTGTATTGCATCCAAGTTTTACATCGACCACTGTATCACATACAAGTTCTACATCGACCACTGTATTGCATCAAGTTTTACATCGACCACTGTATCACATACAAGTTCTACATCGACCACTGTATTGCATCCAAGTTTTACATCGACTACTGTATTGCATCCAAGTTCTATATCGACCACTGTATTGTATAACAGTTCTACATCGACCACTGTATCACATACAAGTTATACATCGACCACTGTATTGCATCCAAGTTTTACATCGACCACTGTATCACATACAAGTTCTACATCGACCACTGTATTGCATCCAAGTTTTACATCGACCACTGTATCACATACAAGTTCTACATCGACCACTGTATTGCATCCAAGTTTTACATCGACCACTGTATCACATACAAGTTCTACATCGACCACTGCATCAAATACATGTTCTACATCGACCACTGCATTACATACAAGTTCTACGTCGACCGCTGTATAACATACATGTTCTACATCGACCACTGTATCACATACAAGTTCTTAATCGACCACTGTATCACAAACAAGTTCTCAATTGACCACTGTATCACATACAAGTTCTACATAGACCACTGTATTACATACATGTTCTTCATCGACTACTGTATCACATACAAGTTCTACATTAACCACTGTATCACATACAAGTTCTACATCAACCACTGTATCACATACAAGTTCTACATCAACCACTGTATCAAATACAAGTTCTACATCGACCAATGTATCACATACAAGTTCTACATCGACCACTGTATTGCATCCAAGTTTTACATCGACTACTGTATTGCATCCAAGTTTTACATCGACCTCTGTATTGCATCCAAGTTTTACATCGACCACTGTATCACATACAAGTTTTACATCGACTACTATATTGCATCCAAGTTTTACATCGACCACTGTATTACATACAAGTTCTACGTCCACCACTGTATCACATACAAGTTTTATATTGACCACTGTATCACATACAAGTTCTACATCGACCACTGTATTACATACAAGTTCTACATCGACCACTGTATCACATACAAGTTCTACATCGACCACTGCATCAAATACATGTTCTACATCGACCACTGCATTACATACAAGTTCTACGTCGACCGCTGTATCACATACATGTTCTACATCGACCACTGTATCACATACAAGTTCTATATCGACCACTGTATCACATACATGTTCTTCATCGACCACTGTATCACATACAAGTTCTACATCGACCACTGTATTACATACAAGTTCTACATTAACCACTGTATCACATACAAGTTCTACATCGACCACTGTATTACATACAAGTTCTACATCGACCACTGTATCACATACAAGTTCTACATCGACCACTGTATTACATACAAGTTCTACATTGACCACTGTATTGCATCCAAGTTTTACATCGACCACTGTATCACATACAAGTTCTACATCGACCACTGTATTGCATCCAAGTTTTACATCGACCACTGTATCACATACAAGTTCTACATCGACCACTGTATTGCATCCAAGTTTTACATCGACCACTGTATCACATACAAGTTCTACATCGACCACTGTATCACATTCATGTTCTACATCGACCACTGTATCACATACAAATTCTATATCGACCACTGTATTGTATAACAGTTCTACATCGACCACTGTATCACATACAAGTTCTTAATCGACAACTGTATCACAAACAAATTCTAAATTGACCACTGTATCACATACAAGTTCTACATCGACCACTGTATCACATACAAGTTCTACATCGACCACTGTATTATATACAAGTTCTACATCAACCACTGTATCACATAAAAGTTCTACATCGACCACTGTATTGCATCCAAGTTTTTCATAGACCACTGTATCACATACAAGTTCTACATCGACCACTGTATTGCATCCAAGTTTTTATCGACCACTGTATCACATACAAGTTTTACATCGACTACTGTATTGCATCCAAGTTTTACATCGAACACTGTATTACATACAAGTTCTACATCGACCACTGTATTACATACAAGTTCTACATCGACCGCTGTATCACATACAAGTTCTACATCGACCACTGTATCACATACAAGTTTTATATCGACCACTGTATTGTATAACAGTTCTACATCGACCACTGTATCACAAACAAGTTCTAAATTGACCACTGTATCCATACAAGTTCTACATCGACCACTGTATCACATACAAGTTCTACATCGACCACTGCATCACATACAAGTTCTACATCGACCACTGTATTACATACAAGTTCTACATCAACCACTGTATCACATAAAAGTTCTACATCGACCACTGTATTACATACAAGTTCTACATCGACCACTGTATTGCATCCAAGTTTTACATCGACCACTGTATCACATACAAGTTCTACATCGACCACTGTATTGCATCCAAGTTTTACATCGACCACTGTATTGCATCCAAGTTTTACATCGACCACTGTATCACATAAAAGTTCTACATCAACCACTGTATTGCATCCAAGTTTTACATTGACCACTGTATCACATACAAGTTCTACATCGACCACTGTATTGCATCCAAGTTTTATATCGACCACTGTATCACATACAAGTTTTACATCGACTACTGTATTGCATCCAAGTTTTACATCGAACACTGTATTACATACAAGTTCTACATCGACCACTGTATCAGATACAAGTTCTACATCGACCACTGTATCACATACAAGTTCTACATCGACCACTGTATTACATACAAGTTCTACATCGAACACTGTATTACATACAAGTTCTACATCGACCACTGTATCACATACAAGTTCTACATCGACCACTGTATCACATACAAGTTCTACATCGACCACTGTATTACATACAAGTTCTACATCGACCACTGTATCACATACATGTTCTACATCGACCACTGTATTACATACAAGTTCTACATCAACCGCTGTATCACATACAAGTTCTACATCGACCACTGTATCTAACATTTAAGTTCTACATCGACCACTGTATCACATACAAGTTCTACATCGACCACTGTATTACATACAAGTTCTACATCGAACACTGTATCACATACAAGTTCTACATCGACCACTGTATAACATACAAGTTCTACATCGACCGCTGTATCACATACAAGTTCTACATCGACCACTGTATCACATACAAGTTCTTTATCGACCACTGTATTGTATAACAGTTCTACATCGACCACTGTATTACATACAAGTTCTACATCGACCACTGTATCACATAAAAGTTCTACATCGACCACTGTATCACATACATGTTCTACATTGACCACTGTATTACATACAAGTTCTATATCGACCACTGTATTTTATAACAGTTCTACATCGACCACTGTATTACATACAAGTTCTACATCGACCACTGTATCACATACAAGTTCTACATCGACCGCTGTATCACATACAAGTTCTACATCGACCACTGTATCACATACAAGTTCTACATCGACCACTGTATTGCATCCAAGTTTTACATCGACCACTGTATTGCATCCAAGTTTTACATCGACCACTGTATCACATACAAGTTCTACATCAACCACTGTATTGCATCCAAGTTTTACATTGACCACTGTATCACATACAAGTTCTACATCGACCACTGTATTGCATCCAAGTTTTATATCGACCACTGTATCACATACAAGTTTTACATCGACTACTGTATTGCATCCAAGTTTTACATCGAACACTGTATTACATACAAGTTCTACATCGACCACTGTATCAGATACAAGTTCTACATCGACCACTGTATCACATACAAGTTCTACATCGACCACTGTATTACATACAAGTTCTACATCGAACACTGTATTACATACAAGTTCTACATCGACCACTGTATCACATACAAGTTCTACATCGACCACTGTATCACATACAAGTTCTACATCGACCACTGTATTACATACAAGTTCTACATCGACCACTGTATCACATACATGTTCTACATCGACCACTGTATTACATACAAGTTCTACATCAACCGCTGTATCACATACAAGTTCTACATCGACCACTGTATCACATTTAAGTTCTACATCGTCCACTGTATCACATACAAGTTCTACATCGACCACTGTATTACATACAAGTTCTACATCGAACACTGTATCACATACAAGTTCTACATCGACCACTGTATAACATACAAGTTCTACATCGACCACTGTATCACATACAAGTTCTATATCGACCACTGTATTGTATAACAGTTCTACATCGACCACTGTATTACATACAAGTTCTACATCGACCACTGTATCACATAAAAGTTCTACATCGACCACTGTATCACATACATGTTCTACATTGACCACTGTATTACATACAAGTTCTACATCGACCGCTGTATCACATACAAGTTCTACATCGACCACTGTATCACATACAAGTTCTATATCGACCACTGTATTTTATAACAGTTCTACATCGACCACTGTATTACATACAAGTTCTACATCGACCACTGTATCACATACAAGTTCTACATCGACCACTGTATTGCATCCAAGTTTTACATCGACCACTGTATCACATACAAGTTCTACATTGACCACTGTATTGCATCCAAGTTTTACATCGACCACTGTATCACATACAAGTTCTATATCGACCACTGTATTGCATCCAAGTTTTACATCGACCACTGTATTGCATCCACGTTTTACATCGACCACTGTATCTCATACAAGTTCTACATCGACCACTGTATTGCAACCAAGTTTTACATCGACCACTGTATCACATACAAGTTCTACATCGACCACAGTATTGCATCCAAGTTTTACATCGACCACTGTATCACATACAAGTTCTACATCGACTACTGTATTGCATCCAAGTTTTACATCGACCACAGTATTGCATCCAAGTTTTACATCGACCACTGTATCACATACAAGTTTTACATCGACCACTGTATCACATACAAGTTCTACATCGACCACTGTATCACATACAAGTTCTACATCGACCACTGTATTACATACAAGTTCTACATCGACCACTGCATCAAATACATGTTCTACATCGACCACTGCATTACATACAAGTTCTACGTCGACCGCTGTATAACATACATGTTCTACATCGACCACTGTATCACATACAAGTTCTATATCGACCACTGTATCACATACATGTTCTTCATCGACCACTGTATCACATACAAGTTCTACATCGACCACTGTATTACATACAAGTTCTACATTAACCACTGTATCACATACAAGTTCTACATCGACCACTGTATTACATACAAGTTCTACATCGACCACTGTATCACATACAAGTTCTACATCGACCACTGTATTACATACAAGTTCTACATTGACCACTGTATTGCATCCAAGTTTTAAATCGACCACTGTATTGCATCCAAGTTTTACATCGACCACTGTATCACATACAAGTTCTACATCGACCACTGTATTGCATCCAAGTTTTACATCGACCACTGTATCACATACAAGTTCTACATCGACCACTGTATTGCATCCAAGTTTTACATCGACTACTGTATTGCATCCAAGTTCTATATCGACCACTGTATTGTATAACAGTTCTACATCGACCACTGTATCACATACAAGTTATACATCGACCACTGTATTGCATCCAAGTTTTACATCGACCACTGTATCACATACAAGTTCTACATTGACCACTGTATTGCATCCAAGTTTTACATCGACCACTGTATCACATACAAGTTCTACATCGACCACTGTATTGCATCCAAGTTTTACATCGACCACTGTATCACATACAAGTTCTACATCGACCACTGCATCAAATACATGTTCTACATCGACCACTGCATTACATACAAGTTCTACGTCGACCGCTGTATAACATACATGTTCTACATCGACCACTGTATCACATACAAGTTCTTAATCGACCACTGTATCACAAACAAGTTCTCAATTGACCACTGTATCACATACAAGTTCTACATAGACCACTGTATTACATACATGTTCTTCATCGACTACTGTATCACATACAAGTTCTACATTAACCACTGTATCACATACAAGTTCTACATCAACCACTGTATCACATACAAGTTCTACATCAACCACTGTATCAAATACAAGTTCTACATCGACCACTGTATCACATACAAGTTCTACATCGACCACTGTATTGCATCCAAGTTTTACATCGACTACTGTATTGCATCCAAGTTTTACATCGACCACTGTATTGCATCCAAGTTTTACATCGACCACTGTATCACATACAAGTTTTACATCGACTACTATATTGCATCCAAGTTTTACATCGACCACTGTATTACATACAAGTTCTACGTCCACCACTGTATCACATACAAGTTTTATATTGACCACTGTATCACATACAAGTTCTACATCGACCACTGTATTACATACAAGTTCTACATCGACCACTGTATCACATACAAGTTCTACATCGACCACTGCATCAAATACATGTTCTACATCGACCACTGCATTACATACAAGTTCTACGTCGACCGCTGTATCACATACATGTTCTACATCGACCACTGTATCACATACAAGTTCTATATCGACCACTGTATCACATACATGTTCTTCATCGACCACTGTATCACATACAAGTTCTACATCGACCACTGTATTACATACAAGTTCTACATTAACCACTGTATCACATACAAGTTCTACATCGACCACTGTATTACATACAAGTTCTACATCGACCACTGTATCACATACAAGTTCTACATCGACCACTGTATTACATACAAGTTCTACATTGACCACTGTATTGCATCCAAGTTTTACATCGACCACTGTATCACATACAAGTTCTACATCGACCACTGTATTGCATCCAAGTTTTACATCGACCACTGTATCACATACAAGTTCTACATCGACCACTGTATTGCATCCAAGTTTTACATCGACCACTGTATCACATACAAGTTCTACATCGACCACTGTATCACATTCATGTTCTACATCGACCACTGTATCACATACAAATTCTATATCGACCACTGTATTGTATAACAGTTCTACATCGACCACTGTATCACATACAAGTTCTTAATCGACAACTGTATCACAAACAAATTCTAAATTGACCACTGTATCACATACAAGTTCTACATCGACCACTGTATCACATACAAGTTCTACATCGACCACTGTATTACATACAAGTTCTACATCAACCACTGTATCACATAAAAGTTCTACATCGACCACTGTATTGCATCCAAGTTTTTCATCGACCACTGTATCACATACAAGTTTTACATCGACTACTGTATTGCATCCAAGTTTTACATCGAACACTGTATTACATACAAGTTCTACATCGACCACTGTATTACATACAAGTTCTACATCGACCACTGTATCACATACATGTTCTACATCGACCACTGTATTACATACAAGTTCTACATCGACCGCTGTATCACATACAAGTTCTACATCGACCACTGTATCACATACAAGTTTTATATCGACCACTGTATTGTATAACAGTTCTACATCGACCACTGTATCACAAACAAGTTCTAAATTGACCACTGTATCCATACAAGTTCTACATCGACCACTGTATCACATACAAGTTCTACATCGACCACTGCATCACATACAAGTTCTACATCGACCACTGTATTACATACAAGTTCTACATCAACCACTGTATCACATAAAAGTTCTACATCGACCACTGCATTACATACAAGTTCTACATCGACCACTGTATTGCATCCAAGTTTTACATCGACCACTGTATCACATACAAGTTTTACATCGACCACTGTATTGCATCCAAGTTTTACATCGACCACTGTATCACATAAAAGTTCTACATCAACCACTGTATTGCATCCAAGTTTTACATTGACCACTGTATCACATACAAGTTCTACATCGACCACTGTATTGCATCCAAGTTTTATATCGACCACTGTATCACATACAAGTTTTACATCGACTACTGTATTGCATCCAAGTTTTACATCGAACACTGTATTACATACAAGTTCTACATCGACCACTGTATCAGATACAAGTTCTACATCGACCACTGTATCACATACAAGTTCTACATCGACCACTGTATTACATACAAGTTCTACATCGAACACTGTATTACATACAAGTTCTACATCGACCACTGTATCACATACAAGTTCTACATCGACCACTGTATCACATACAAGTTCTACATCGACCACTGTATTACATACAAGTTCTACATCGACCACTGTATCACATACATGTTCTACATCGACCACTGTATTACATACAAGTTCTACATCAACCGCTGTATCACATACAAGTTCTACATCGACCACTGTATCACATTTAAGTTCTACATCGACCACTGTATCACATACAAGTTCTACATCGACCACTGTATTACATACAAGTTCTACATCGAACACTGTATCACATACAAGTTCTACATCGACCACTGTATAACATACAAGTTCTACATCGACCGCTGTATCACATACAAGTTCTACATCGACCACTGTATCACATACAAGTTCTATATCGACCACTGTATTGTATAACAGTTCTACATCGACCACTGTATTACATACAAGTTCTACATCGACCACTGTATCACATAAAAGTTCTACATCGACCACTGTATCACATACATGTTCTACATTGACCACTGTATTACATACAAGTTCTATATCGACCACTGTATTTTATAACAGTTCTACATCGACCACTGTATTACATACAAGTTCTACATCGACCACTGTATCACATACAAGTTCTACATCGACCGCTGTATCACATACAAGTTCTACATCGACCACTGTATCACATACAAGTTCTATATCGACCACTGTATTTTATAACAGTTCTACATCGACCACTGTATTACATACAAGTTCTACATCGACCACTGTATCACATACAAGTTCTACATCGACCACTGTATTGCATCCAAGTTTTACATCGACCACTGTATCACATACAAGTTCTACATTGACCACTGTATTGCATCCAAGTTTTACATCGACCACTGTATCACATACAAGTTCTATATCGACCACTGTATTGCATCCAAGTTTTACATCGACCACTGTATTGCATCCACGTTTTACATCGACCACTGTATCACATACAAGTTCTACATCGACCACTGTATTGCATCCAAGTTTTACATCGACCACTGTATCACATACAAGTTCTACATCGACCACAGTATTGCATCCAAGTTTTACATCGACCACTGTATCACATACAAGTTCTACATCGACTACTGTATTGCATCCAAGTTTTACATCGACCACAGTATTGCATCCAAGTTTTACATCGACCACTGTATCACATACAAGTTTTACATCGACCACTGTATCACATACAAGTTCTACATCGACCACTGTATTACATACAAGTTCTACATCGACCACTGTATCACATACAAGCCCTACATTGAACGTGTTTTAGTTTGGGTCTGATGTTTTGCTAGACCAGTCAGTATATTATGTCATTTGACATGTACAAATAAAATATTGTTAGATGTTGCACTACTCTAATTACCATTGACAACAGGGGCTGCTATGTCAGACACACAACTGCCTTGTTTACATAACTTTTGGAATAAAAACAATAACTGTACAGTTGTTTCATCTTTGTGTAGTATCAATATATAAAATGCTTATCTATCTATCTATCTATCTATCTATCTATCTATCTATCTATCTATCTATCTATCTATCTATCTATCTATCTATCTATCTATCTATCTATCTATCTATATCTATTTATCTATCCATCTATATCTATCTATCTATTTATCTATCATCTATCTATCTATCTTCTATCTATCTATCTATCTATCCATCTATATCTATCCATCTATATCTATCTATCTACCTATCTATCTATCTATCTATCTATCTATCTATCTATCTATCTATCTATCTATCTATCTATCTATCTATCTATCTATCTCTCTGTGTGCTGAATGACTAAACATACACTATTATACAGTGAATGACTTTTTTTACATTATTATATACTGCTCTCTATATTGTCAGTGATCAAAACTAAGAATAGATATGAACTTAAGTACACGTATTTCTATAAATACATTCAATAATACGATTCCTGTCTCAAGTGCAGACCAGGTATGTTACACACCTTACCTTTCCGCTTCCGCAAGTAGTCCCATGGTAGGCTTGCTGTACGTAAACTCTTCCTTGCGTCACTTTATTGCAACATTGCAGCTGAGTGCACATACCTTGTCCAGTCTGAGACTGAGGAAATATTCAAACTTATAATTATTTAGAGCCATCAATCATAATAATATTAATTCTCTTTGTTTATTTAATACATCTCTTTTTTCATACCTATGCACGTAATAAACATAATATTACTCTGTACCCACAATTCAAAATTAAATCTATAGTAAAGACTGTAAAAAAAACACATATTTTTATTGCTGGATGCGCTAGTTCATTCAGCTTGACATAAGTTGGGGGGGGGGGGGCAGGCCCGTAGCCAGGAATATTGGATTGGGGGGGCCGAAGATATTTTCGGGGGGCGAAGAAATTTTTTTCGGGGGGGGGGGGTGCCGAAGAAATAATCGGGGCGGATCTAGACAACTTTTAACGGGGGGGGGCAAAACATTGACTCCCGGGGGGGGGGGGCTAAACTGTTTTCATTGTTGAAAATTGGTCTTAGGACAAAAAATATTTCGATAATTTAATGATGTATTACCTAAACTTGTGATAACGGGGGGAGGGGGGCAAAAATGGAGGCGCGAAGCGCCGAAAGCTTGCGAACGGAGAGGAGGGGTTTGGTGAGAGGATCTCAGTGAGTCCCCTCCCTAAGAAATTTTTTGCAGTTTCATATCTGGAATGGTGCATTTTAGTACCGATTGCTTAGCTATTTATTAGAAATATATAATTTTAACTACGTTTCAATAATGCATGGCATGTTGCAGTTTTGTTAAAAATAATTTAAATAGTAAAGAGTGTTAATGATACAAATTTATTGAGGCTGAGCAATTTCTGATTCCTGTTATAAATATATTGACCAATAGTTCTGCTACACAATTGTTATATAATAGATACCTGATTTATATTATTAAACTGTTTGTTTAACGTACAACCCGGGAAGAATTAACGACAAAGATGCATGAATAAAGCTTAGCTATTTGTGTGATATTTCTTATAAAATATTGAAAACAAATAACAGATCTATCAACAACAACAGTCGCAATTATTCAATTTAAAATAAAATTAATTCTGCTAAAAAGTAAATTTGCAAATTAAATAACATCACTCAAAAATCACAGAGTTTGTACTTTATTATTTTATTATGCATATGTATAAAAATGAAGTCAGAAGCCAATGTTATTTTATTAACTTATTTAAGTTGCTAGTTGTCCTCAGAAGATATCAATATATAAAACTATTACAAGGTTGCGAACAGGCCCATCGACAGAAATTTCGGGCCCCCTGGGCTGATATTAATATTTTAAAAAGTTGATTGGCCAGCTCAATCAGGGTCCCTAAAACTCGCCGGGCCCCTGGGCATTGGCCCCCCTGCCCCCCCCCCACTCGTCGGCACTTGTTGCGAGCTTATATTATTATAAGTTTCAAATTTGCAAACTTCGTGGTTTAGCCAGCCCCGTAGCCAAGGGGGACACTGGGGGGCCGTGTCCCACCCCCGCTAGGTGTGGAGTGCCCCCCCCCACTTAAAAAAGAAGAAAAAGAGGAAAAAATAAAGAAAAAGTAATGGTGCCCCCTTGCTGGGTATTGGTGCCTCCCTGCTTACTTTGACCTGGCTACGGGCCTGGGTTTAGCACTGAATTTACCTAAAAATGCTTCAGCATTCAGATTGTCTGTTAAATCTTTTTCAAATGCAAGCAGGAAAAGATTGCTTAGACGCTTTTGTAACATCTATCTGCGATATGGGGTGAGCATTCGTGTGAGGGTTGAGAAACTGCTTTCACACACGGCTGTTGAAGCCCCAAATGCCAATGCTGCCAAAAATACCCAGAAGTGAACTTCAATAAGATTCAATCTTTTATGCCCAAAAATTAGATAAGCTATATATGTAAGTATATATAAATAGCCTGAATGATTGCCAAAATATAAACTTTTAAGTTTTTATTATTATTGATTTATTAAACAAAATGATTGATGTTTTATAGCCGTTATTATTAAAATTGTGTCAAAATACTCAAACCATGCACGGGGGGGCTCAGATCATGCACGGGGGGGGGGGCTCAGCCCCCCCAGCCCCCCTCTGGCTACGGGCCTGGGGGGGAAGTAAAGGCGGGTGAGCGTTGTGCTAGTCTTTAATAGCCCTGGCTATAGTTACAGATACTTCATCTGTCCTGATGAACATATAGGGTTAAGGGATTTTTACCTGTTTCAATCACAGTTTTTTTTGGTCGTAAATATTATATTAAATAAATGCTTTCTGTTAAAATAAGCTACGTGAGTTGACTTATTATACAGGTAAAATGGCCAACTCAATAAGATAAGGAATTATTTGAAAAAGGGGTGGGGGTGGGGGGTGTCCCTTTTTGCTGGGATTCTTAGAATAATATGATTTTACACTGATTTGTTAGTTCTTAAAAGACGAGGCTGAATGCAGTAAATCTTAACCCAGTGTAATAATAATCTTACCATACTGTAATAATAATCTTACCATACTGTAATAATAATCTTACCATACTGTAATAATAATCTTACCATACTGTAATAATAATCTTACCCTACAGTAATAATAATCTCGTCCACGTTTTAATTCACATTGTTTGTCAGGTGGATATATCTGTCCAAGGTAACGGTCACTTGTGTCTGGAACAGCAGGATCGATTGGAATCATTCCATTCAGACAAAGGCGTCCTCGTCTAGAACCAAATATTTTATATTAACATGAAATCTTTCCAAAAGTTCCTTTAGTATTAACCATAGAATATATAATGTTAAGTTTTGAGACATTAAGTAAATATCAACAACGTTACTAATATTAATTTTCTCTTTCATCTAAAACACCTAGAGATGTAACTTAAAATACGTGTTTTTAAGGATAAGCTGGCAAAGCCACCGCCTTTGTTTACACACTGCCAAAGTGCCAGCTGCCTGTAAATTCTGATGCAATATGGACCACATCAAGTACCTTCCCTCTCCCAAGACCCGCCAAAGGTCACTTTCTAGCCCCCCCCCCCCAAACACACACAATTCTATAAACAGGCTGTTTGTAACAATTAATAATGTCTAACGTAACGAAGGCATTATCTTTTGCTGTAATATTTCCATTTATTTAAGCTATGGAACATTTATATCTGGACTTTTGAATTGTTAAAATTAATTTATTGTTACGACGTTCAAAGACATTATGCGGGTAAACTCACGAAGTTGGCAGCAGCCTTGAAATAAACTTTGTAAAACTGTCCACAGTGCAGTTTGAAAATATCCATGGATTCAGTTCCGTGCCAGGTGTCTCTCTAGTGTCGTATGCGGCCATGACGTAACGGTCATCAGAGGAGCAGTCGTTTTCCTGACCGTCGTGCAAGGCTGAAACACTGCCAGAAGGAATAAACTTAACGTCATGTAGAGTGAATGTTACACAGATGGCTTCAAGATAGAGTGAGATTTACGTATGTGTGTTTTAGACTGAACAATTTGTGGATTAGACCGAACAATGTGTGGGTTAGACAGAACTATAGGTTGATGAGACAGAAATATGTATAAGAATACGTAACAAGTCTCTCAACTACTGAATACAAATGTTACAGCATTAGATGTCTTTGATTATAATGCAAATTCAGAAACTGTCCTTGTAACATAGTACCATAGTAGTAGTGTAACTTTATCACGTTATCTTCCCGTGCTCAGATAATATACATAATATGCCTACTAGCTGTCGTGACACAACTCTTGAGAGAAGGGACAGTACATAAAATATAGAGTTGTTCCCCGTGTCAGAGAGAGAGAGAGAGAGAGAGAGAGAGAGAGAGAAAGACAGGAAGAGAGACATTCAAGAGGGCAATATGGCGGAAGAAATGTAGATGATGGACAGGCCAATAGTTAATGAGAAAATATTGAAGATTAAGTACTAAGTATTGACAGACACACATAATGATGGTTAAAGAACTAGTCTTTTGTTCTTTATATATAAGTTTATTCAATGTGTATATAAGTTTGTAAAACAATTTCTGTTACCATCCCGATTGGTTATTGTCGTATTTACCTGTGTTGTTGTTACTCTACATACACATTACCAGAACATTAGAGTCACGACACTAGCCGAATCTATAATGCGTTCCTCAACATCAACGCTGACTAAATAAAGGTTGAACACTTTAGTCTTATAAAAGGTTCCAAGAGAAATGTTTTTATTCAAATTGTATTGTTTTATGATCTCCGCCAGACTGAATACCAACCTACCTAACGCTGCTCCAAGTGAACTGTCCAGCAGTGCACTATGGTCACATTGACACATATACAATGTAGCGAAATACAATTTCAAAAGATCTCCTTTCAGACTGGTCTGACTGAAATATAACCTGGCTGCCAGTCTAATGTTACTTTACATTACATATTGCAATGCATTCATAGCTATCTTTTTTTTTAGTAAATTTTAAATAGAATTTAAATGCAGCAAGAGGTTGTTAATAAAATATTTGTATCTATTGAGATATGAATCGTACTGCGGCTCCATCCGCTTGTATGAATAGAAGAAGTCTGAGGGACTTGAGAAAACGGTAATAAAATAAATAAAATGGTGAAATATTAATTCAACCCTTGAATAGAATAAGATGGAAATTAACTGATGTAAGTATATAATCATAAGACTGAACATCTTCTGATTTTCTTGAATGACTTGCAATAAAAATACACTATTTTAAATTTTTTATACGAATTTACAGCAGAGTTAAGTTTAATAAAATGAAAGGACCATAAAGCACTAAGCGTCTAGTAAATTAAGCAAGTCAAATACAGACAAACAAACACACACATTAATACACACACACATACACACAGAGCTGTTCGTTGATATGGAAAAAAAACAACAACTTCTTTTCATAATTTCTCCTGCATGTACACACATCAACCAAATAACACATACATGTGCACATAACAACCGAATACCCTCTACATGTACACTTATCAACCAAATACCCACTGCATGTACACACATCAACCAAATACCCACTGCATGTACACACATCAACCAAATAACACCTACATGTGCACATAACAACCAAATACCCTCTTCATGTTAACTTATCAACCAAATACCCAATGCCTGTACACATATCAACCAAATAACACCGACATGTGCACTAGGGTGTCCCAAAAAAATGAAGTTTTGAAATGTTGATGTCTCACCCCACAGAATATGTCTGTATGGTAACAGTAGTTAACCTGCCCAATTTCAGCTCATTTGGACAATGTTTAGAGGTCCCCCAAGACGTTTAAAGTTCCAGATTTTGGTGTAGAATCATTCGCGGTCAAATCTAATACAGCGTTAAGGTTGCATTATATGCAAAACTGATATATTAAGTAACAAATTGATGCTTAGTATTGTTTATAATATTAAATGAAACAAAATATATAAATCTTGAATGGTTTATATTTTTAAGTTTGAAATTTAAGTAAAAAATTATGAAAAACAAAGTTTTATTCATTTTGTCAAGTTAATTCTTGAATCAATGTCAATCTGCTTGAAAAATAATAATAATAAGCAATGCAAATAAGCATTCCTGCTATTTATTTTGTACTGTAGGGTAGACAAAAATTTAAAAAAAAGTTCTTCAAATTTAAATTTTAGCCAGCTGTTCACGATTACACTCTGCAAAATTTTTCCGATGTTTTTCAACCACTTGGAGCAAAAATTGTCTTTGTTCTTCATTCTTGGTGATACTGTCATTGAAATTTTGTATCAATACTACACTTCGCTCTGCAGAGTCATTGATACAAGCCAGATTCTTTACAAAATCTGCTGCAACTTTAAAAGATGGTGTATCTGAACAGGCTTCAACAGGAACATCTAGAAAACTGGCATCAATGTTGGATGTTTCAAAAAATGTGGTAGAAGCACGCAAATCAACAACACTTTTTGATAGTGTTTTTATGAGATGCGGTCCACGTTCTGATTGCACTGGCCGAACAAGGCCGGTTTTTTCTTTGTCCGACAAAAGGGTTTAAAATAACGCAAGCGTCAACAGTTCCGGACTCAAGTACCACGAGTGCCGCACCAACATTTTCAATGCAGTCGATCGAAGAACAGCATCATCATATTCGTATAAACGCTTTATCAACAAGATATCATTCACAGGTGCATCTGCGGTGAGCCTGCATGAAAACCAAGATTGAAGATAAACACATATGGTAAACCAATTAAAGCCCTGATTACCTTGTAATTCTCGAGCTGTTAACTGAAAGATGGTCTCATTGCCTGCAAACAATAGATCGATTTTCAATGCATAGATTGCTTTCGCCATCCACCTTGCCATTTGAAGGGCACCAGGCCTGCGAATGCTGACATCAACCTCCAACCCAACCATTTGTGCAGCAAGCAGAAGAAATTCCAAATAATCATCACATGAATGACTGACCTCAAGTTGACATTTAATAAATTCTTTAATCGAATCAGACACGATTATCAAAGAGGCGGATCTGGCTTCGGGTGTGTGGTTTAATTCTGGCCACTTTACTCGAAACCTCTTAAAAAACAAAATCTCTGGTCCAGCGGACGGTCCAAGACAAACATTGAATGCATCGGAAAGGAGTACTTCCAACACGTCCCTGGGCTACTTCTAACAGAGTGCAAGCTCCATTGAGTCTTCCAGTATTGGAAGCCGTAGTGTCGAAGCACATGCCGAGTACCATAGATTCGCACTTCCATGATTTGATATGTTCATATACTGCATCAGCAGCTACCCATCCTGACCCGGATGCTAACTTGGGAACACCTAGAAGCTTTGTAGTGCCATCGACAAGTGACGAGAGCAGGACAGGTAATCGATCGCCGTTGTTGGTAACTTGTCTGGTAACATCGGGCAATAGCTTACCATCCCAATGTACAATTGATTTTGAGGGAATATAGTCTTCTTTTATACATGGTGCAGCTTGTTGACGACAAAGCTTGCGATGACGATGCATTGTGCTCTTGGAAAATACTGTGTCAGATGTCGGAACCCCAGCTTCGTTGAATGCGGATGCAAGTATCATTGTTGATTTTCTAATGCTGGTGTTCGTTCTGTCCAGCACTGCAGCAACCTTTGGTGATATGATGCCTGACAATTTAGCATGCTTAGTTTAAAAAAAATTAAATCTTCAAAAAATATGCACATTGCTTAAATTTTGCACATTAGGTATTTTATATGTTTTCTAGCATTTATTACATTTTCTAATTAAGAATCACACAATTTCAACTCTAGTTAATGGTAGCAATGAGATAAATATAAGTATATTAAACTTCATTTTATTCAACTATGGCATGCGAAAATTGCAAATTATTTGCGCCATGATTCGTCTGGATTTTTATGTTGGCCTAATACTGGAATTTTAAAAGCTCTTGGGGGACCTCTAAATGTTGTTCTAATGAGCTACAACTTCACCAATTCACTCATTGTACCCAAGAGACACATTTCAGGGGGTGAGACACCAAAGATTTAAAAAAAAAATTTTCGAGCATTTTTGGGACACCCTAATGTGCACGTAACAACAAAATACCCCTCTACATGTACACTTATCAACCAAATACCCACTGCATGTACACACATCAACCACATATCACTTGAATGTACACATATCAACCATATACTCCCTGCATGTAAACTATCAGCCAATTATGACACTTTTTCAGTCAAATCGATACAATAACATCTAATAAGATACAAATCATGGATATGGAGGATATATTTATTGAATATTTTTTATCAATTTAATTATTATAGTGTATTTATTACTACATAAAACGGGGCGCTGAAAAGTATATTGCCCGGCACCCTAAAGAAAACAGAACTAATCTGTTTGACCAGACTTGAGTGGAAAAGTTCGCCATAACCTTCATCATCTAGTACAGGGTGGGGCAGGGTGTAAAGGTCATCGGCAACCAAAAATTTTTTTTTTCTTCAAATATTTTTTTTTTTATAAATAATTTCACTAGGAATGAAAAGTAATGCTTCGTACGTCAACATCAACATACAGTGGTTCTAAAAAAAAGAGTCAAAATGAAGACAATTCAATGCATTGCATTGTAAAAGTGGAGTTATTTTCTAGGCCCACCAGGGCAAGGGAAGCGTAGAATTCACTTGTATCGTTCAAGGGCCATCGGGGCAAAAATTCACCTGTTACTTTATCCAAGGTGTATTCAGTGATAGTGTATCCCAACCTATTTCCCCAACAAAAGTCACGCACCCAATTTAAAGCTGGGTGGAGGGGGGAATATGGAAATTCGCCATGGACCTTCCGGTCCACAGTCTAGGGCTCCACGCTGAACGGCCATTCGTCACATGTTCACCATACTCAACATTTTAAATAGCCGGGATACAGTAATAGAGCTGGACTGACACCATATCTTAATATGGGGCTCATTACTTTCATAGCTCACCTGTGTGCCAACATATTACTTTCATAGCTCACCTGTGTGCCAACTCATTACTTTCATAGCTCACCTGTGTGCCAACATATTACTGTCATAGCTCACCTGTTTGCCAACTCATTACTTTCATAGCTCACCTGTGTGCCAACATATTACTGTCATAGCTCACCTGTTTGCCAACTCATTACTTTCATAGCTCACCTGTGTGCCGACTAATTACTTTCATAGCTCACCTGTGTGCTAACTTATTACTTTCATAGCTCACCTTTGTTCCAACTTGTTACTTTCATAGCTCACCTGTGTGCCAACTTATTACTTTTATAGCTCACCTGTATGCCAACATATTACTGTCATAGCTCACCTGTTTGCCAACTCATTACTTTCATAGCTCACCTGTGTGCCGACTAATTACTTTCATAGCTCACCTTTGTTCCAACTTGTTACTTTCATAGCTCAACTGTGTGCCAACTTATTACTTTTATAGCTCACCTGTATGCCAACATATTACTGTCATAGCTCACCTGTTTGCCAACTTATTACTTTTATAGCTCACCTGTGTGCCAACTTATTACTTTTATAGCTCACCTGTGTGCCAACTCATGGGCTGCAGTGAGTATTGTTGAATACGTTAAGAATTCGGAAATAATGGACACACTGTCTCCGTCATCTTCACATAGTCTCTCACCCCAGGCCATACCTGAGGGAAAATGCATATCATTTACGGTTACATGATTATTCGTACATTTCATGACTAGCACCCCCTACCCCTTCACGCACACACACACACCTCTCCTGGGCAAATCTAAAAACACTCAATTAAAATGCTGCATCCTTTGTTGGAAATTAAGTTAATATCGCATACATAGTATTTTTTTTTCAAAGAACAGCCGTGGACAAACAAGAGCCCGTGGGCCAAATCCAATCTACCGGACTATTTATTTATCCGGCTTGCGAATTGTTTCATAGTGAGGCACGTCACTAATCTTTCACGTTATGACGTTTACATTTAGTTTAGATTTATTCAATTCAAAACTCTATCCAGCTGATGTTGGTCCAGCCTGCAGGTCAAATGTGCGAGTCCAATGTGGCCCGCGATTAAAAACGTGTGCCCACCCCTGCTCTAGAGGAATATCAATAGCGAGCTTTTTTCGTATGGCCGTAACTTATTAGTCTCGTATAAAGTATAAACAAATCAAAACAGTTTAATTTCTATAGACACCCAGGTAAAAAAGAATACTTTGATCGATCACTGGTCGCAAGTATAAAAGAGATGAATGGCCAGATATTATAAATGAGATGAATGGCCAGATATTATAAATGAAATGAATGGCCAGATATTATAAATGAGATGAATGGCCAGATATTATAAATGAGATAAATAGCAAGATATTATAAATGAGATGAATGGCCAGATATTATAAATAAGATGAATGGCCAGATATTATAAATGAGATGAATGGCAAGATATTATAAATGAGATGAATGGCAAGATATTATAAATGAGTTGAATGGCCAGATATTATAAATGAGTTGAATGGCCAGATATTATAAATGAGATAAATAGCAAGATATTATAAATGAGATGAAGGGCAAGATATTATAAATGAGATGAATGGCCAGATATTATAAATGAGATGAATAGCAAGATATTATAAATGAGATGAATGGCCAGATATTATAAATGAGATAAATAGCAAGATATTATAAATGAGATGAATGGCCAGATATTATAAATGAAATGAATGGCCAGATATTATAAATGAGATGAAGGGTCAGATATTATAAATGAGATGAAGGGCAAGATATTATAAATGAGATGAATGGCCAGATATTATAAATGAGATGAATGGCCAGATATTATAAATGAGATGAATGGCCAGATATTATAAATGAGATAAATAGCAAGATATTATAAATGAGATGAATGGCTAGATATTATAAATGAGATGAATGGCCAGATATTATAAATGAGATGGATGTCCAGATATTATAAATGAGTTGAATGGCCAGGTATTTCTGAAAGAATATGAAAATAAGCTAGATCAATTCTGTTAATCTTTATCTCTTTATGTAATAATCATTCTACGTCCGCCATTGTGATTCAATTGGTCAATATACGCAGACGAATAATTCAAATACAAATAGCACTAACCTATGTCTACACATATATTTATTTGCCTAACATGAATGTAAAAGTTATTTTACTGAGTGCCAACGTACATTGGATTTAAAATTATTTTACTCACCAAGTAGATCAGTATTTGATGAACTTTTCATCTCTGAACTTTAAGAAGAAAATCAAAGTAAATCATAATCATTTTATATAAATACGTAAATAAATGTTTTTTAGTGTAATATGTTTCATGTATGTTCATTTTGTTTCATGTATGTTCCTTTTGTTTTATGTAGGTTCATTTTTTTTCATGTATGTTCATTTTCTTTTCATTTATGTTCGTTTCTGAACTCACCCAACAAACAGCATGACGTGATCAAAAGGAACAAACATGTTGAATCCAGTGGAGGTGGCCAGGAATGAAGTGAAATTGTTCAGAGAGGCGTCAGCGTTTATGAAGGTCGGCGCGTCTTCTCTGAACGTTACATTGTAAACATAGACATCCTGAAGGAAAGGACTAATGTACATATTTGTGCGTGTGTGTGTGTGTGTGTGTTTGATGAAGGCACTAGTTAGTAAATTAAGATGGAGATTGGATTGAAAATAATTTATACATAAAGTTCCTAGAAAAACTTCATCAAGTGAACCCAACATTTCATGTATGAACAAGTAAGGTAAGTGGTGCCAATCCAACGGATTATAAGGTAATTTAGTCATGTTTATATTGACTGTAAGACAATTCTTGAACCTAAATACAATCTGTATAATCCTAATCATTTTCACTGCATCAATTGAAATAAACTATAGACGATAACAAAAAATATTGCTCTATTCACTAAGGTCTATATTCCCATCAATAAGTCTTTTAATCTTGAATTCATCTATCCATTAACTATTACATTCATCTATCAATCCACTATTACATACATCTATCAATCCTCTATTACATTCATCTATGAATCCACTATTACATTCATCTATCAATCCACTATTACATTCATCTATCAATCCACTATTACATTCATCTATCAATCCACTATTACATTCATCTATCAATCCACTATTACCTTCATATATCAATCAACTATTACATTCATCCATCAATCCACTATTACATTCATCCATCAATCCACTATTACATTCATCCATCAATCCACTATTACATTCATCCATCAATCCACTATTACATTCATCCATCAATCCACTATTACATTCATTGATCAATCCACTATTACTTTCATCTATCAATCCACTATTACATTCATCTATCAATCTGTATATCTCCAATAACATCCACTCATTTCCCAGTCAGCCTCACCATAGACTTACTTGAAATACAACAATCTTCACCAATCGAACATTTAGGTTGTAATCTGTCCACGTGATTCCTCTATAACATAGATCAATCTATTGAACACAAATTACAATATTTAAATCATAAATGTTCTCCTTAGAATGTGTTTAGCTGTAAACTAGAACGTGTCTAGGGCAATTAGAAAAACAAATGTTGTAACATAACAATCACAGTTTTTAAAGGACGAATGGAGATTGCTTAACTTTTTTTTGAGAACAAGTTGAATTTTTTTTTGGGGGGGGAGGGGGGGAGGTAAGAAAAAAAAATTATAAAAAAATTCTATTTAATATTTCCAAAAAAAAATTAGACGTTTGTTTGAAATACAATCATTAACATTTGTGCAAAGTTATTTTATGATATCTACAATAGATTTTAAAAATTGGTTCTTTGAAAATTTTTGAAAATATGTCTTACAATTACACTTTTTTACCCAAAAAAGTCACAAAATACATTTTTTAATACATTTTTTAATATATTTTATTATTTATTTGTTCATTAATTGGTATGTTGTATGCATGTGTCAAAAATGGCTGGTGTAGCTTAAAAAAAAAATAGAAAAAACAACTAGCAGAAACCTTAAATGGTCCATGGACCACCTTAAATTAAAAAAAAAAGTGTTTATCTGTTTAATTCATAGGTTATGTCGTCACCATTTTGACCTTGTTAAAAGTAATAAATACTGAAATAGTAGTTGCCTATACATCTTAATCCATTAAATACAAAGGAGAAATATTCCAAAATGTCGACATAGACAGATGCATTGTTGACACTTTTATTGACAAACAGCTGGTACACACTGTTATCCACCGCCGCTGCTACGTCTATGTATTACGTAGGTTTGACGTCACGGGTATGGCGTCTTTTGTGACGTAGCAACGGTAACTCTTGTTCAGCGTTGGTACTGAGTTTTGTACCTGTAGAAAAAAAAAGTTAGATTAAAAAATAAATAAATAAATAATGAAATTGAGAAGAAAAAACAAACAACAACATTATCAGGCGAGATCTTCATGAGGTAAACCGGGTGGTTCCCGGACAGGTACCGGTCCGTGTATCAACTGGCACTGAGCTGCCCAAGGAACATATTAAATTGTTTTCTTTTTTTTATTCTCTGTAGTGTATTTCTCTCGGCATAGTGAGATTACCCATAGACGAGAGGATTACCGGGAGCACTGCGGCTGTGAGAGTCAGTGGCATTGGTAACTCATAACAATCTTAAACAATCAACGCCACCTCCACCCCCCTCCCCTCACCCTGGCCACGTTGAAATTATCAAACGTCCATCTGTCCGCGGCTAGAAAAAAAATTGGTAACACTGATATAAACAACCATTTGTCCCTATAGCATGTTTTTTCATCGCAATCATAATTTATGAACTGTCCACATCCCCTACCCTCATAGTTTTCATTAAAAAAGCGCAGTGGTTATGATTCCGGGGAACGGGACTCCGACATTTTTTTTCGGGGTCCAACTATAGATGCGCATGCGCTCTAGCGCTCTAGACGGACTATATTTTTTTTACGGCTGTGATGTGCGCATGCGCAATAGCTGGACTCAATTGTTTTTTTCGGGGTCCATCAATAGATATTGCTCCAAACCCTAACCCTAACCCTAACACTATCCCTAACCCTAACCCTAAACCTATAACCCTAACCCTATTCCTAGCCCTAACCCTAGCCCCGAAAACAAAATGTTGCATCTATAGCTGGACCCGGAAAAAAATAATACGGAGTTCCCGTTCCCTGGATCCGTAGTCACTTCGTTAAAAAAAACCCAACATTTTTACTATGCGTATGGTGTACTAAAATATATGTATAATTTTCAAACACATACCAGTCAGTTTGATGAAATCATCATGTGTCCCTGACCTATGTATCGGTTCATGTTTCAGTTCGATGCTGTACAACTGTTGATGTGGTCCTGTTTCTCCTTTTACTTTGTGGGAAGGTGAAATGGAATACGTCTTACCGTCTTGTATAAATTCACCTTTCTGTAGAGTATTTTATATCTATACAATTATACAGTTTAATAAATTAATGAATTATATGTACAGAGCCGTAGCTAGCTGTTGTGGCACCCCGTGCAAGTTATGTACAGTTGCATAGCTAGCTGTTGTGGCACCCTGTGCAAGTTAAGTACAGAGGCATAGCTAGCTGTTGTGTCATCCTGTGTAAGTTATGTACAGAGGCATAGCTAGCTGTTGTGTCATCCTGTGCAAGCTATGTACAGAGGCATTGATAACTGTTGTGTCATCATGTGCAAGTTAAGTACAGAGGCAGAGCTAGCTGTTGTGTCATCCTGTGCAAGATATGTACAGAGCCTTAGCCACTGTTGTGTCATCCTGTGCAAGTTATGTACAGAGGCATAGCTAGCTGTTGTGTCATCCTGTGCAAGTTATGTACAGAGGCATAGCTAGCTGTTGCGGCACCCTGTGCAAGTTATGTACAGAGGCATAGCCAGCTGTTGTGTCATCCTGTGCAAGTTATGTACAGAGGCATAGCTAGCTGTTGTGTCGTCCTGTGCAAGTTATGTACAGAGGCATAGCTAGCTGTTGTGTCGTCCTGTGTAAGTTATGTACAGAGGCATAGCTAGCTGTTGTGTCTTCCTGTGCAAGTTATGTACAGAGGCATAGCCAGCTGTTGTGTCGTCCTGTGCAAGTTATGTACAGAGCCTTAGCCAGCTGTTGTGTCGTCCTGTGCAAGTTATATACAGAGGCATAGCCAGCTGTTGTGTCGTCCTGTGCAAGTTATGTACAGAGGCATAGCCAGCTGTTGTGTCATCCTGTGCAAGTTATGTACAGAGGCATAGCCAGCTGTTGTGTCGTCCTGTGCAAGTTATGTACAGTGGCATAGCCAGCTGTTGTGTCGTCCTGTGCAAGTTATGTACAGAGGCATTGCCAGCTGTTGTGTCGTCCTGTGCAAGTTATGTACAGAGGCATTGCCAGCTGTTGTGTCGTCCTGTGCAAGTTATGTACAGAGCCATAGCCAGCTGTTGTGTCGTCCTGTGCAAGTTATGTACAGAGGCATAGCCAGCTGTTGTGTCGTCCTGTGCAAGTTATGTACAGAGGCATAGCTAGCTGTTGTGTCATCCTGTGCAAGTTATGTACAGAGGCATAGCTAGCTGTTGTGTCATCCTGTGCAAGTTATGTACAGAGGCATAGCTAGCTGTTGTGTCGTCCTGTGCAAGTTATGTACAGAGGCATAGCTAGCTGTTGTGGCACCCTGTAGAGTTAAATTTTTTTGCGCTCTCCTTTAGACATGCTGTTTCGGCACCCCTTCTTTGTGTGGCACCCCTTCTTTGTTGACGCCCCGCGTAGCCTCACCACCCGCTCCACACTACTCACGGTACTGTAAATGTATCAATATATCCAACATAACTTCCAATTACAGCTTGACAATGGTGGATGTTTTTAGTTTGAAAAAAATGCCCTTAATCTATCAAAAATATGCGTCGAATTTCAGCCATAGTATAGAATTCAAATTTTTGTTCCATTTTAGAGATGTTTAATACAATACATTCTGAGAGCTCAACAAATTAATCAACAGAAATAAGGCAAGAAACCCACAATAACTCCAGACAAACGGAAGTGACATGCTAAATATGAATATACTCACAATGGTCTGTTGCCCATCCGATTCTCTGGTTATTTTAATGTTGGCCTGGTTTATTACATCTTGATAAAACCCAAGGCTCTATGAATTAAAAATAGAGATAAAGTATCATGAGCGTAATATTGGCGGATTGATTTGTATTAATTCGTAAATTCAAGTCATTAAGAACTTTGTATTTGTATAAAGAAAACCTTATCAGTATCAACTATCTGTCTCCGTTTGTTAATAGCGCCATTGTCATCTTCCCCAACCGTATAGATGGGTATATCAAAGTTTAAGTTGGACACTCGCTGTAAATGTAGCGTTTTGGTTGTATCTTCTTTGAATGGAAAAGTGACCCCCAATGTTTCGGGTAAATCTTTGACGTCATCACGCGAGAAGTTGATTTTCACTACAGAATTTGGAGTAAAAATTGACAATCAAAAATACTTCTATGTCATTTAATCTTGATGAAAAATGAATAAATATTTATGAATAGTAGACATATGCGAAGTTTCTCATAAAATGACGCATATCAACTGAACTCACCCGTGATTCCAACTGTAGAGTTGATTATAAGAAACATAAATAATACCGTCATGAACAAACACCAACCATGAAAACTAAAATGTACTAATAGTTTTAACATTTTTTTTCTTCTTTTGTTCTCTTCGATGGATTTGTTATAAAGTATCAGAGAAAAATATAAATTTTAGTCAAGTTTCATTATATATATATAAACTTCTAGATTCAGGTAAATGTCCATTACTTTAAAAAAAAATCACTTTATAAATAGTTTTACAAACAAACTCTAGTACAGAACTACTTTTCAGACGGTGGAATGTTCTGACAGTTCAAATTCTGAAAAGAAATGTTACTATTCAAAAAAAAAAAAAAAGGTACTGTGTTATAAATACGACTTGGTTCGTTGAACAAACAATAAATGAAAAGTATTTAACATTTTTTTCCCAATTCAATGACTTTATTAATGTCAAGGCGAATAGGAGTGTGTTAAGTTACAGTAGTGTGGATAGGTATGTGTGTGTGTGTGTGTGTGTGTGTAGAGGGGTGTATACTAGGGTGATAACTATTTTCATTTTTTTTCGTAACGAAACTGAAACCCCTTACATTCGAGGAACAATTGTATGTAGATAACAGTAGCCATATTAATTTTTTTTAAATTGAAAAAAGTCCCCCCACCTTTTAATTTTTGTTTTCTCATATCGCGCAGTTTGACGCTCGGTTTTGATTTCACACTGAATTATTATATATGACTTTCTAGACTGCTTTTAAGCACATTTCATTCGACTGTTTCCATTTGTTTATAAACAAGACATTTAATATACTTAACTTCCCTCATCTTCTAAACAGAAGAGGTATCCAAGAATTATATCTGTTGAAAAGCTAATCAATCTCACATGGATGCCGACAAACCGTCAAATTCTTGGAAACTTCACTTTTCTGTTCAATAGCCAGAAACGGCTACTGGATCGAATCAAAATTATGATCACTGATATAGAATTGCTCTGGAGAGAAATTCAAGACTTTCCACTATTATCCAGCACACTAATCAGAATGAAACTCAATGGTCTAATTGATTTATATGACAAAAACTAAAAGAAACCATCTGATAACACTTTCTCAGTTATTTGATGTCACCAACGTTAATGGAGAATGGAAAAGCATAGAGGATAAAGAGCTCTACCAGAGGCAAGTTAACAGTGGAGGAAAGATTGGTTATTCAATGGTCAAACAAGCCCCTTTGGAATCATTCCACCCAAGAAAACGAATCCGACTATCAAAAACTCAATCTCAAGCCAGCTTTTCTCAATCACAACCTACAAAAACACAGACAACTGTCTCACAACATGCCCAAACACATACAACTGTCTCAAAACCTACACAAACACATACAAATGTCTCAAAATCTACACAAACAAACACAACTGTCTCATAAACTACACAAACACACACGACTGTCTCAAAACCTACACAAAAACATACAACTGTCTCAAAATCTTCGGATTCTGAAACCTCTGCTTCTTCACCCGAGTCGCCAAAGAGCAAGCACTAGAACGGCGGGTTTACTAGTACTGAAAAACATTTCCACACATAAAGCACATGACGTTCTTGCAACCATTGCTGAACAGGGTCATGATGTGCCGGTTCCAAGTCAGGCGGGTGTCTGGAAATGAGTAATCTCTGAAGGACGGAAATGAAAACTAAAATTGTTCAAAAACTTCAAAGCAAAGATCCCTATTGTATCCAGTTTGATGGTAAAAGAGTGCAAGGGGAAGAGAATCAAGTAGGTTTGCTGAAAAAGATGACTACCGAAATCAAACTCGGTATTCTCAAATGTGAGAGTGGTTCTGCCGCGGCCATTCACAATGAACTACATCAGCTAATAGATGAATATGATGCTTGTGAAAATATTTGTATGTTAATTTGCAACACGATCGCAGAAATACTGACCATTTGCACGGTATTGTAAAGCTCATACAGGATGATGTCTTGAGCAATGGCTTTCAGAAGCCACAATATATTGACTGTCAGCACCATGTACTCGACCTTCTTCTGAAACATGTCATGAATTTTCTTATTCAAGAGCCAATGAGCAAACAAGAACTCAACTATTCCTTCATGGGTAAATTAACACAAAACTATGTCACTCTTAAAGCTGATTATCGCTTCTTGCGACAGAAGATGTTAGCACAGGCGAGAACCCACGTTGGCCTAGCATCAGCTGGAATAAATTACCAAATTTACACCAGGCAAGATGAAACTCACGTGCAATATTTACTGTTATAGCATTATTTCTGATACCAGAGTGGCGCAGTATTCTCGCTTCTGCCTGCAACTTCATCTGCTACGAATGGGCAAATGCTTGGTTCGATTCGCAACACTACAATGAAGCGTCCTTCAATGAACTGTTTACCTCACTCATCAAGATAAAATTCAAGAAGGCAATTAAGTGTTTAAAGACCCATTGGTCAGTCGAGAAGTCATTAATTGACATTCCCAGATCTAACCAAATTGCTGAACGTGCTGTGAAACGGATGGCGGAACTTCATGCGAAATCGAGAAAAATTGAATTTTTGAATCTGAAGTTCATAGGACAAAATATGTTTTGAACATTTCTTGTACATTCTGTACATATTACTAACTGTTCTATATCTTATTTGTTAATAAAAGTTGATTAGTTATTATTAATACCCTTTTGAATTAAGCTAAAAAAAACTTGTCCTTCTTTGAAAAAAAAAATATTTTTTTCACTTTTTTCTTCCAAGAAATGGGGAGGTGGGGGAACTTTTTTCACAAAAACTAAAAATGCAGTTGATATTCTTAAATGACACATAAAGTTTCCTCGATTGCATGTGGTTTCATAAAAATTTTTTTTTGGTATCACTCTAGTGTATACTATACATGACCGAAGCCTTTTTTTAAAATGCAAATGAAGTCATTCTGTTAGTTCACCCATGCGTGTCGATTATGTCAGATCCGTAGATCAGAGGACACATCTTTACACCTGGATACAACATCTAATCTCAATGTAGGATAGTTTGTAAAAAAATGAAATGAACAGAACTAGAAAAACTAACATTAGTATCACTTCATAGTCCAATACATACGTCACACAAAGGGTCTCTAGGAACCACAACTGGCTATAGTGAAATAAGTGAAAGTTGTCCTGGATCGGCCATGTTAGTAAAGTCACTGTATAGATGAGATGAAATCTTTTTGATCCAATAAACCATCGATAGATATGATTTAATAGTGCACTTCTTTCATCGCCACTGATGGATAGGTTTTAATAGTGCACTTCTTTCATCTCCTTCATCGCCGATAGTGCAATGGGGGCACCATGGAGGTATAGCGGGGACTTAAACCATGACCTGAAATATCGCCATTGGTCCTTACCGGAGCTCGAACCCTGGACCTTCAGGTCGGCAGCCAAGCACTTTACCGTCCCGATAAGGATCGGCAATGTAGCACGCCACAATATCCTGTTGAATACTATAATGAAATATACAATTGAAAGAACTGAATTGAGATCATTAAGTATTGGACAGGTAACTATGAAATGAAATTTCAAGGTAAGAAGAGGAAAAAAATGATCAGTTCAGACATTGTCTGCGAAGTACATTTCCATATGTGAAGCGTATATGTATTTTTCATTTTGTCTAATTGTTGGTACTATTGATGTACCAGACTCGTTTTTTTTTTAACATTTGCAATTCGCGGCCCACTAAGACAGCTATGTGGTTTTCGCAATCTTGTAAAGAAAGAAAAAAAGGTTAATAGAAGAGAAATTACAATTCATAGGAAGTATTGTAAACTGTTAAAATTTAGGACGACCCACTCAACAAAGATCACAATACAGTCATGGGCTGCAATCCAAACTTTAAGAAACAGCAGGGCTAATCAGAAAACAGTAAAAGCGACTTAAATTGTATGTGTGCAGTCCAGTAATGTTAACAATTAATTAATCAATCGATCAATCGATCAATCAATCAGTGAATCAATCAAAATAGTTGTGCGATTGTCAGTCAGTGACGTAACTTGCTGCGATTTCGCCCGAGCTCTAAAAAAATGCCTTTGTTCCCAGTGCACAGAAATGATCAAATGATAAAAAATGACGCCAGTTGCTAGTGGAAAAATGCCACCCGTACTGCACAGCTCCCCATCCCTCCATGTCACTCACCAGTTACCGCGCCCTCGTTAAAGGTATGTAACAAAATATATAAATGGGTGATAATTAAATAGCGCTCAGTTTTTCACAGATAAATAACAAAAAAAAAATTGACAGATATAAGAAATAGAAAAGGACACACACACACAAAACCTATGAAGTAAGCTTCCATTACTTAAGTGGCTCTTAAAGTACACTTAGTGACGTACACTTTAGTCACGTGTTGATTACATATGTTTTCTCAGATTTTTAAAAAGGAGGCCAAAGTAAAATGTAACTTCAGAAGTTCATTGTTAGCGTTTCATACAAAGGGGGAGATAATTGTCAGTCAACAGATGACAGCCACTCCATTATTAACAGTAAAATAAATCTTCTACAATACAATGATTAGTAAATTTTTATAAATGCAACTAGTAAACACAGGTCGGTACCCAGACCGGCTATTAGGCACGCAGTTAGAGTTGAAAATAGTGATATATATATATATATATATATATATATATATATTTGAGCGCACTATTAATCAGTCTATATACTTGAAGTGGCCCACAGGACATTAAAAGATTATTGTAGCCAAAATACATTTGAGAATAGGGACACCAAATAATATTTCACATAAAACTTCATTTGTTTATAAAAGTTCCCTTCTTAGCCCTAACGGGCCATCGGGGCAGATGAAGTGTAGAATTCAACTGTTTCTATAAACTCGGCATAGGAAGGGATTATGTGGTTAGCACAACGCCCATCCGCCTTTACCTACCCAGCGTAAGTCAGGTACCCATTTAAAGCTGGGTGGACATGTGGGACGACTTTGCACCAAATTTCACCTGGAAAAATTCCAAGGGCCTCACCGAGGATCGAACACAGGACTCTCAGGTTGACAGTCGAGTATCTACACCACTCGGCAATTTGTTATATAGTTCATCCAAAAGATAATGATCCCAATTTAATGATCGTATTTAATAAAAAATAAATTGAACACAATAAATTTTACATTATCGTGAGATATATATTTGAAATTCATCTTATATTAAGGTTGTTAAGGCCCGCTCCGAAAAAAAGTCAAATGCATGTAATAATTTTTGATCAAGGATATTAGTATATGTTTTGTATCATTAAACTCAATTGTTTGATTTTAAAATTATGGACCTGTAAAAGAACTTGCATTTAATCATTTTAAATGAAATTTTTTTTCTCTTAGACCAGAAATACTTTTTTTTAATGTATATACGTCCTTGCAAAAAAAATAAATAAAATAATGAAAACGTAAATATGTTTATTATTTCAGCCAATCAAAACCATCTGTTTGGAGAATTGTGTCGCACATCGTGTATAAGTTGATGATTGGCTGAGCAATAGAAACAATGCCAGCATCAAATATCAATTAATGTATACACAACTTGACATCATTCATTTTCATAAGGTGTATACTGTCGTGTTCCGAACATTTCAATCAACTCAGCCATGTTGAGATACGGCCTGTCGGTTCTACTCGGCGTCTGTCTAGGTGAGTACAACCACACGTATGTCATATTGGTAAGTTATGGTCACTCTATTACTATTGGTTAATAATTTTTAAAATACTTTACTGCAATTATAAAAATACAATAATAATTAAACATTTTTATCTTCACCCTTTTTCAAAATATAATTTAACTTGACATTTTGTGTCTCCTTGCATAAACCAATCGATCCGGGTTTCCCCTAATGCTAAAATTTTGCAAAAGGTACAAGAAGAAGAAAACATACTCCATATTGAACTTCCTTTAGTGCTCCGACTCATTATTTTCAATGTTATTTTACATTTATAATGATAATTTAAAAATTAATCAGTCACTGAAGTAAAGGAAATTAACTAGAAGACCTAGGTCCTCAACTGCCTGGAACGGTAAAGGCCCATCACCTGAGTTTTTGTTTGTTACCAAACTGTAATACAAATAAAAGAAATTTGTTAAAAGCCTTCACAATAAACGCCCACCTTGACCTCACGTACATAAAATGCCACCTCTGAACAAGATATAAATTAATTGATAGTAAAAAAAAAAAAAGAAAATGTTGTTTGTCATTATAAGCAAGCCACTGTGGAAAATTAGAGAATATATGGTCATTTGAAATAGGTAAATAATGTAGATACAATATGTATAACATATAATTCAAATACAAATTCAAAATCAGTGATAGAGTATTTCAAAGTGTAGAAAACTTAAAATACTTGGAATCAACCATAAGTAAGGAAAATGATATAGTGTTAGAGATCAAAAACAGACAGGTAGTAGGGAACAGAATATATCACACAATGCATAAAATATTGAAAAACAGACAGGAAGTTGGGAACAGAATATATCACACAATGCATAAAATATTAAAAAACAGACAGGAAGTAGGGAACAGAATATATCACACACTGCATAAAATATTGAAAAACAGACAGGAAGTTGGGAACAGAATATATCACACAATGCATAAAATATTAAAAAACAGACAGGAAGTAGGGAACATAATATATCACACACTGTATAAAATACTGAAAAACAGACAGGAAGTAGGGAACAGAATATATCACACACTGCATAAAATACTGAAAAACAGACAGGAAGTAGGGAACATAATATATCACACACTGCATAAAATACTGAAAAACAGACAGGAAGTAGGGAACAGAATATATCACACAATGCATAAAATATTGAAAACCAGACAGGAAGTAGGGAACAGAATATATCACACAATGCATAAAATATTGAAAAACAGACAGAACTCCAGAAAACGTAAAAAAAAAACAACAACATATACGACCAATGATAAGACCAGCAGTAGCATTTGGTAGTGAAACATGGACCATCAGCAAACAAGCAGAACACAGGCTAAAGACTAAGGGAAAGGAAAATATTTAGGAAAATAAATGGGCCGGTAAAGGACAATAATGAGTGGAGAAGTAGAACCAATTCAGAACTGTACTAATTATTAGAAGAATCAAACATAACAGCTGAAATCAAAATGAATAGTTTGATGTGGGTAGGGCACATAGAAAGAATGGAAAAAAAACAGAGGTCCAGAATATATATATATATATATATATATATATATATATATATATATATATGTGAGACATAAAATATAAATAACTTAATGTATTTATGTAAATAGTATTAATATATGTTTAAAATAAAATCTAGTTTATCTTATTTTATATGTTTCATCCTTTATCTTTCATTGTTAACATTAGAAAAAAACATGTATTGACTATTAAAAGTTTGCATATAGAAGTTTAAAATTATAAATTTTAGCAATCTAAACCAAAAAAAAAAAAAAAAAAATGGGGGGGGGGTGCGACATATTGATTGGCGTTCCAAGGGGGCCGTGACTTCAAAAAGTTTGTGAAGCACTGATTTAGTTAATTCACTGAGTTAATGAATAATTTAGATTTTAAAGATAAAAATGCACATGTTGTACAGAGTTAAAGGTAATATTGTTTTCTTTTGTTACGTTTTTTTAAAATGTTAAGAAGAGTTGACTTACCATGTGACCAATTTTGGAATTTATAGTTCAAATCAAAAGCCAACTGACTATTATGCCTTTAAATTAATAGAATGGTTTAAATAATTGTTCATTTTAAATACTTTTTAAGGAAGAATGATTCTTTATTGAATGGTTCATAAATATATTTCACCATGCTTTTAGTGCATGTTTATAATAATTGCAATTTCAAGCTGTAATATGTTATTCCTTCTTTATTATATATTTTGTATGAGTTGAATGAAAATGTATTTCATTAAACTAAATCTTGGCTTAGATGTGTAGTATGTAGTTACTATGTTTCCTTTTTTTTCATGTTTTTGTATTTTTTAAAGAACCTGATTGCACATTTCAAATATTTTAATAAAAGTACATTAGAGTACCTTCATAAATTTACTTCGTTTTGTATTAATAAATAGACGAACAAGCTAATTGACCTGTTTGAGCAATGTACACCATGATGTCAAATTTAGTAACTTATGATATATAATAAAAGAGCAGTGTGTGTTATATGTTCTACCAATGGTATTTGATAAATTAATCACGTGACCAGCAAAAAAAAAACAACAATTCATATTGCATCTTGCCCGAGTCCTCGATTCGATATTTCTTTTTGAAAAATCTACAAATTTAAATAGTTTCTGTGTTTTTTTTTTTTAATTATAAGATGTAAAAGTCACAAATATTAAATAATAATAATCATATATAATATCATTCATATTATTTTATTTTTTATTACAACTGATAGCATTTTAACATCGTCAAACGTCAACGCGTTCGTATATAGCAAAGTCAATATGATCGAGCAATTTTTTTTTTAAATAGGACATTAAAATTATTACTTATATCTTGCGACGTGGTGGCTGAATGGATAAGCTGCTTGGGGTTTATTATTTTTAATGCTGACTATCCAGGTTCGATTCCTCTCAGGGACATATTTTTTAATGCTTTATTTTTTAGAATGTTTCCTTTTAGCTGTTTAAATGAAAAGTAACTAATTAGATCTTTATGACAACTTTTTTATTGAAATAATTTATCTTTTAACATGTTGTTAGAAAAAGAAACAACTACTAATTAGATTTTTAATTATTTCATAACTTAAGAAAAAAATCAAAGCTGAACACAGAGGCGTACGTAGGGTGGGGTGGGGGGTTCAAAATCAAAAATCCCGACGGGCCCCACCTCGAGAGGACACCCCCCTCACCAACATTATTTTTTTTACATTAAATAATAAGTAAATAATCTCATGTCATGGTATCGAACGTCAAAATTCAAGGGCCCCAAAATAGGCCAAGCCCCCGGGCCCCCAAATCCCTAGGTTCAGCACTAGCTTTACTATAGTCTACCTCTATGCAGGATATATTGGGAAGGCTATTTTGTTTTTGTGTCCACATTATTTCAATTTTCTTTTAAAAACAATAGAAAATTCCACCCGTTCGTTCGACGGGCTAAACTACTAGTTTTTAATATGTTATTATTTGTTTCATAAATTTAAACAAATGCACACCTTCTGAAAAAATGAAATTCCCTATTCAGAGTTTGACAGACCAATATATATTGGATTTAAAACATAATGCTTCGTTGTCAAAATTTAACATCGTGTCACTTGTTATGCCGTCCAGTTTATTTTTATTTCAAAGTCTAAAATTGTTTGCAAGTTATATTGATGTAGAACACTCATCTATAACATAGCTGGTATTTAATCACCACACAATTTAATCTATTCGAACTATGCTAGTACAGTGGCTCTTAAACGTTTACATTTCGCTACAAACCAAGACAACATTTTGTTTCCTCGACCTACCATAACAATTAATTTTTCCTGCACCGACCAGCCAAGGAAAAAAAAAAAGTAAAAGAAGTCAAAGAGTAATTAATTGAAATTAGATTTCCCCCTTTCTTTTGTTTTACCAACTCTCTAGTTTTTACCAACTCTCTGTTTTTTTTACCAACTCTCTAGTTTTTACCAACTCTCTGTTTTTTTTACCAACTCTCTAGTTTTTACCAACTCTCTGGTTTTTTACCAACTCTCTAGTTTTTACCAACTCTCTGGTTTTTTACCAACTCTCTAGTTTTAACCAACTCTCTGTTTTTTTACCAACTCTCTAGTTTTTAAGTATACAAAGAAAATGAGTTGTACCTAAACATATAGAGAGTCATGAGTATTTAGTTGCAATTTTCCATTTTGTCTCGACTTGCCTGAAATTATTTCGCGAACAACCAGAGTGTCACCACCCCATACCTTAAGAGCCGCTGGGATAGTGAATCTAACTTTTAATGAGTAGTGTCTTTAAACGTTTCTAAACGGCACTTTATCCTAACAGTCTCACTACTTCATCCTAACAATCTCGCTACTGTGTTCTAAAATTATTAGCAATGTCATTGTTTCCCCAATGTTTGCTCAAAAGAAAATATTAAAAAAGTTGGATGATATCATTTACAGATCAAAATTCACCTGAAATAGTGAAGATAATATTTGATGTTGTCAAAATAATAAAGGAGAGAAAAATTATTGAAACAAAAAATAATTCGAAGATCTATACAACAGTAAACGAAAAATGAAACAGTCCAATGTTAATTTACAAAGTTTACAACAATCCGAAAAACCATCAAAACATATCTATGAAATGTATATACTTTTAAGCCAAGGTGTATTGTTTAAACTTGAAGATGTTCTTTCAGAAAATAGTAACAGTGTACCTTCGATTACAATTGAAATACATTAGAAAATAAACAAATGAATATCTTCCCCCAACCCCCGGTCACCTTTTAAGTAATGTAATACTATCTATGAAAGATGAATGTTTTGTTTTTTTTAAAAAACTTTCGTTTTAAAAGCCATGAAGTATATTACATTACTTCAACAATGAATGCTACTTTATATCATTACATTTTCTCTTTACAAGATCTTGACAGATATTTATATGAGTTGTACCTAAACATATAGAGAGTCATGAGTATTTAGTTGCAATTTTCCATTTTGTCTCGACTTGCCTGAAATTATTTCGCGAACAACCAGAGTGTCACCACCCCATACCTTAAGAGCCGCTGGGATAGTGAATCTAACTTTTAATGAGTAGTGTCTTTAAACGTTTCTAAACGGCACTTTATCCTAACAGTCTCACTACTTCATCCTAACAATCTCGCTACTGTGTTCTAAAATTATTAGCAATGTCATTGTTTCCCCAATGTTTGCTCAAAAGAAAATATTAAAAAAGTTGGATGATATCATTTACAGATCAAAATTCACCTGAAATAGTGAAGATAATATTTGATGTTGTCAAAATAATAAAGGAGAGAAAAATTATTGAAACAAAAAATAATTCGAAGATCTATACAACAGTAAACGAAAAATGAAACAGTCCAATGTTAATTTACAAAGTTTACAACAATCCGAAAAACCATCAAAACATATCTATGAAATGTATATACTTTTAAGCCAAGGTGTATTGTTTAAACTTGAAGATGTTCTTTCAGAAAATAGTAACAGTGTACCTTCGATTACAATTGAAATACATTAGAAAATAAACAAATGAATATCTTCCCCCAACCCCCGGTCACCTTTTAAGTAATGTAATACTATCTATGAAAGATGAATGTTTTGTTTTTTTTAAAAAACTTTCGTTTTAAAAGTCATGAAGTGTATTACATTACTTTAACAATAAGTGCTACTTTATATCATTACATTTTCTCTTTACAAGATCGTGACAGATATTTCAGTCAACTAAAACTTCGGGTTGCAGAACCAAAGATAAGTGTCATATAAATATAATTGATAAACATCACATGATCGATTTACAGGGAGGGGATATGTAAGACATTTCTGTATTTTACCTAAACCTAGCAATGCGATACTTTTATTAGAACGCTGGCACTTGCTAAAAATGAAAGTAAACATTTAGTTAAATTTTAAGTTTGTCGTTGTATTGGCTGCCATATTGTTTTATTTACATTCTATAAATTGTTATAAACACGCGATTTATAATAAATCATATATATGTAATTCTCTTCGTCGCCCAACCATTCGGGACACCTCGTAGCAAGATCCAAGTCTATATATAGTTTGATTAGTCGAGTTTGCGGAATTTTCGAATACGTCAAATCAACAAGACGCATTCAGCATTAGACAACGTTCGACAACTTGCGTTGTTTTCTTATTCCTTTGTGCTGCTGTTTTGGTGAAAATACCGATTTCCGTGATTTCAAATAGCAAGACATAGTATGGCTGTCGAGAGAAGATTTTAAAACTTTAGATGTACTCATACATATTTTATGTAAAATGTCTTCGATGTGAACAAACGGAAGTAGAGCCTTGGCAAGATACTTAAATATATTTATTTATTTTTTACTTTTTTTAGCGCATTTTTATAGAGCCTTTTTTTTTAATTTTATTATGCGTCTATGTGAATTAGATATAAATCAACAAGATAATACGTTTTAAATACTCCAAAGGGATGAACTTTGTTTGATAATTCAAAGTATATTTCATTGCATAGCTTCTATTTACTTTGAACAACGTTCACATACTAATTTTCTCCCTGTTTTTGTGGAATGTATTAGTAGTAAAGTTCCCTTAACCCTAACGGGTCATAAGGGCTGATGAAGTGTAGAATTCATCTGTTTCTATAACCTCGGCATATGAAGGGATTGCGTGGTTAGCACAACGCCCAGCCGCCTTTACTCCCCCAACTTAAAGTCAGGTACCCATTTAAAGCTGGGTGGACTTGGGGACTATCACCAGGACCTGAAAAAATCCCAAGGTTCTTACTTAGATTCGAACCCGGGATCCTCCGGTCGGCAGTCGAGCGCTCTACACCGCACGACCACCCGTCCCCTAAAGTAAATTTTATAATAAGATACTAAAAAAAATATCACAATGTTTAATGAGGTATTAAAAAAGAATGATAAAATATAGCGGTATATATCGATACATAGTGGTTTGTAGTGACATAAAGTTGTCTATAGTGGTAGTAAATGTAGAAACATAGTGGTTTATAGTGGTACAAAGTGGTCTATGGTGTTATTAAATGTAAAAAAATAGTGGTACTTAATGGTACAAAATGGTAGTACAGAGTGGTGCAATGTATAGCAGTGGATAGTAGTGCATTCAAGGTACATAGGTAGTACATATTGGTATAAAAGGGAACATAGTAGAGCATAGATGTACAAAGTGGTATACATTACACAATGGCTAATTGTGGAACAAAGGGGTACAAATAGGTTAAAAGTGTTACTTTGTGGTGCAAAAAGGGTATTACGGTACATAATAGTATTTAGTGTTAGTATATAGTAGTAATTTGTGGTACAAAATGTCAGATAGTGATACAAAGTGATACAAGTAGGTACACAGTTGTGCATAGAGGTACATAGTGGTTGTACGTAATGGTACAAAGCGGTACATAGTTGTAGTCTATAGTGGTACTTTGTAGTATATAGAGGTAAAGAGTGGTACATAGTGGTGGTACATGATGGTGCATTGTGGTACGTAATAGTACATATAGATACATAGTGGTAAATAGTGGTAGAACATAGTGGTACATGTAGTAAATAGTGATAATTAGAGGTACACACTACACAGTGCATTGAGGTACATAATAGTACTACATTATGGTATATAGTAGTTCATAGTGGTAGTTATAAGTGGTAGTACATGGTGGTAGTACATATTTGTGTCAATACGACTTGGTTTGTTGAACAAACAATAAATTCAATGTATTTAACATGTTTTCCCCTTTTAAATGGCTTAATTTATATGTTAAGGTGAATCTGAGTGTGTTAGGCTAGAGAAAAGAGAAAAGAAAGCCACTGTGTGGGTGTGGGGGGAGGAAGGGGGTTGTATACCTTACATAAACAAACCAAACGTGCCCAATTATGTTAGATCTTACGATCAACAGACACCTGTTACACCTAGATTCAACATTTAATCTCAATGTAGGATAATTTGAAAAAAAAATCAGTAGTTCAATACTTTCGTTTTATAAAGGGTCATTAGCCCGGTACGCCCTCAGGAACCACAACTGGCTAAGTGAAAAAGGCGAAAGTTGTCTTTGATCGCCACATTACACTGTGGATTACCATAATGAAAGGTACCATTGAAAGAACTGAGTTGCGATCATTAAGGATTGGACCAGTTTCGACAGTGTTAGTGAAATCCCCCAAATGAAAAAAACTTTTTAATGGGCCAAATGAATGATACATTTCGATGTGTGAAATGTAATTCTATTTTTCTCTTTGTCTAGTTGTTGGTACTATTGATGTACAAGACTTGTATTTTTCAAATATTTGCGATTGGTTGTCCACTAAGACAACTATTTGGTTTTCACGACCCTTTTGTAAAGAAAGGAAAAATGTTAATAGAAGAGATGCTTCGATCAGTTGTTAATATTATCAATTGTCTAATTTTTGGATGACCCATTTCATGAAAGCTCGCTACACACGTATGTGCTGCAATCCTAGCTTTAAGAGCCACAGTGCTAATGGGAACACCCTTAAAACATCTAAGTTTGTATGTGTTCTAATCTTTAATTTTAACAATCAATCAATAAATCGATATATCATTCAAACAATTGATATTTGCCAATAAATGTGTACATGCCAATCAGTGGCTCAACTTGCTCACATTCCAACCATGGCGGACTCTAAAAATGTCTTTTAGAAGTGCCAGAAATGATCAAATGATAAAAATGTAGCCAATGGCTTGTGGCAAAATAATAGCTGGTGGTTAAGTTATTGCTGGCTGTCAATCCGCCGGCGTCAATGGGGTTAAACAAAAAAAAAACATAAACGCAAAACACTAAGCTTCCATTACATCAGTGAATCTTAAAATACACATAGTGACGTACGCTATAGTCACGTGTTGATTACAAATGTGTGCTCAGAGTTTTGAATAAAGGCCCAAGTAAAATATAACTTCAGAAGTTCATTGTTAGCGCTACTGACATTATTATTGAAATAAGTCTTGAACGTTGTCATGAAATAGTCATAGATTTTATAACATTTTTTAATTAAAGATATGTTTACACCATAGATATAAAGAATATATCGCGTACGTCTATTATATTGAGACTGATGAAGTATTATATTTAAGTAGGTACCACAAACTGGCTCAAAATCGTGTTTTTGCGTCACTGTAGTCAATATTTGGATAGTTTTAACTTAATGATTTCTCTACTTAAAACTGATCAAATCTCATAAACAATTATATCATTTTAAACTATTTTGTAAGCCCTACAATAATATGTAAATTTTAATTACGTAGATTTAGAACAAAAGGTTACATTTTTAAAATGAAAACCATCACCGAAGTCACTTTTTACCGGCCGACGCGCGATCTAATTTGACTATCCTAATTTCAATCTCCGTGCGATTCTGGGCCATTCGTCCTACAGTAATGTCAAATATATCAGTGTGTGCGAAAATGAATGCCCTTTACAACCATACTAAATATTTAATTAAATTATATTTAAAAATATTTTTAATATAAAAAAATCATAATAAAAAGTAAATTATTTTGTGATTTTTTAATTTTGTAGTTTTTTCTTTAGTATCATTAGAAAGCCCGTCCATTTTGCTTTTAAAATGGTATAATAAAACTTAATTTGTAAGCATGGCCCAAAAGCGCAGAGCGCTAAGAAATAGCATATAACACACATTTTTCACCCATTCTTGCACGACCGTGAAAATGGCCGACAATCAAGTTAGCAACGCTACACCAGTCACAATGAATTGAACTTTATTGGGACTTAAACACCTAGTTGGTAAGTAAAAACGATAAAAACTTGTAGATAAATAGTTACATTATTTGTTCCTTACTCTTTTAGCTTTATATTTCTTTGGAAATGTTTATTGTTGTAGTTATAATAACTTTAATATGATAAACCTCGAGGCCATTTTGATGCTTTTGTACATTGAACGATACCCCTCATGTTTGCGGACACTTCTATTTTTTTCTGGCTATTTTTTTAGAGAGATAATAATATTTTCTAAGAGATAACATATTCAAAATTGACTAGTATATATTTTTTACCGTTGTTAGATAGTTATATTGTCTCAGATTTAAACAAATATAACAGGTCACGTGGTCGATAATTGGTTGTCAATGTAAACATATTGTAGATTGTTGGCCGACCGAATTAACATAACTATTATTGAATGGATATTTTTTCAATTATTGTTGTAATATAACTGTGTATGTTTAGTATATGCTTAAATTCACTATTATTTAAGTCAGAACCATTTTTAAATGTCATAATTATCCTTATCAGCCGGTGTACAACTCAATACTTTATAGAAGGGTTCTGTGCTAGTTGGAGGGATACCTTTATTGCCTTGTCTACTAGACTAGTAATAGGCCTACATGACTTCTTCAACTCTGGTTTTGAAAGAGGAAAATGGCAAGTCATGGACTCATGTAACTGTTACGCCTGTATTTTTTTTATTAAAATATTTCTTAGCCACTCATGCGTTTGTATTATTATTAAGTATCTTATTATTAATATTAGTTCAGTTTGAGTATTATTGACGTTTGAACATCTTTTAGCTTTAATTAAACATGGTTCTCACAAATCCAAAAAAAAAAAAAAAAAGAACTGGTAATCAAGTTAAGTAACACATAGAACAGACTTTTATGTGTTTAAATACCATATCAGCAGTATATTATGCAACTTATTTGGACCAATTTTGAATGTGGGTTATATATTTTAAAGCCTTGCAACTTTTAGAGTGAATAAGAGAAATATACACAGTCCCCTGAAGGAGTCTGTTCTTTCAAAACTACAGAGATTAACTAATGAACTTTTCATTCATTTTTTTATTTATTATATTAAGTAAACAACAGACATTCAAACTCTTGATAAAGAAATAATAACAGAGAAATAGATGAAAACATAATAAAACATTTAAAACAAATAAAACTTTTAATGGTAGGGTCAGCCGGGTAGCCAGGGGGGGGGCACTGTGGGGCCAAGCCCCCCCCCCGGTTAGGTGTGGAGTGCCCCCCCCCCGCTTAAAAAAGAAGAAAAAGGGGAAAAAATATAGAAAAAGTAAAGGTGCCTCCTTGCTGGGTATTGGTGCCTCCCTGCTTACTTTGACCTGGCTACGGGCCTGGGTAGGGTCATTAATTGGAAAAAATGTCCTTGATGAAATAGTAGTACTATATCAAGAAGAAATTAGAGTTAAAATCACTAAATTATCAACAAAACAGTACATTATCTCTAAGTAAGCATGAATTGAAACAAAACAGATGTGTTTTGAAAAGCTCCAGAAATAAACCTTTATTACTATGAGTCGTATGAGAAGTATTGAAAGATGAAATAAAAAAAGAAGGGAATGATGCTGATCAACAGTGCAGGATTTATATATAACCTACACAAGCTATAGTTAGCACCCCCACTTTTTTAGGAGGCCCCCAAAAAATGTATTTAAATATTTGACACTGCCATTTAATTTCTGGAATTATAAAGGGCCCCATATCCCAAATGATGGATGGCCGAGTGGTGTAGATACTCGACTGTCGACATGTTATCTGGTGCAAAGGCGGCTGGGCGTTGTGCTAACACACAATCCCTTCATATGTCGAGGTTATAGAAACAGAAGAATACTAAACTTCATCTGCCCCGATGGCCCAGAAGGGCTAAGGGATCATTTCTATATCCCAAATAGCTTAGGGCCTTATGACGTCTAAATCCGGTCCTGCTGATCAATTAAATGGTATATTAATAACTCATTCAAATGGTATATGCTTACATTAACTTAAAAGTAAAATTACTTAAATTTCGAAAGTTGCACTTATTTAGGTGAGCTCCTGTAGTGGTAAAATGCGTAAATTATTTGTTAGCTTTCCATGACTTATGAAATAATTAGAATATAATTGAAATGTATGCATCTAATGTTACGATTACTATTGTTACTAAATATAACTTTTCAAATAATACTTAATACTAATAATAGTGGATTTTTCCCTAATGAAAAGTATTTTTATTGATTTTTTACATGCATGGATTTATCCATCCCTGTACTGTATATATAAAAGTAATTGGTCTAACGACTATTTTATAGTTAAGAACTATGTATATCCTACATATTCATATATAAATGTTGAATATATACATAACAGTTCTTTTTTTGTGAATTTTAGAAAATGACAAATTTTTTAGTTTTTTATTACCCCACCTCTTTCTAACCTTTATTATATTAATCATAAATAATCTTAAGATATTATGACTAATTGAATGTATAGAGCTTAAGTTACCCTACAGATTGATGTAATTAGTTCTTATGTGTGTTGATTACAAATTTTATTATGATTTTTTGAAATGTCACGAATTTTGAAAATTTATCTCCCTTTTTATTTTTTCTAAAAAATGATGAAAACCCATTTTCAGTGCTATAAATTTTAATGATATTATAATTTTACACCTTTGAAAAAAATTGAGTTTATTCTATGTATATTTGTGTTTGTATTGAATGTAAATGATTTGGTGTACAGGAAATACTTTTGCAGATAACGCTTGGCAAAAATGGCACTTTTGAAGGTGTTGTGAAAAAATGAAAAAGTCACATTTTCAAAAATTTATATCTCTTAAACTATTTGAGCTATAGTAATAAATTTGATGTCCACCATCTTAGATTCTCGAGTTCTTGCAATATTCATGTTGAAAAAAGCTGTAAACCTATTTTAAAAAATCAGTTTGTGGTACCTAATTTAAGGAGCTAGAAGTTTAAAAATAGAAGAGTACAGTTTTTTTTATTTTTTCCCAAAAAAGATTTCTTTCCTTAGAGTTTGCAAGACGCAGCGCAGCCATTTTAAATTAAAAAACAAATACCAGCTAGAAAGTTTGGGCGCTACCACAATCAACAGACGTGGCAGAAAATCAATTTTACGATATTAAGCTGGAATCATAGAGTGGTCCTGTATTTTGAATATTTTTAAATAGTACAAAAATTATTGCTATGAGTCAAAACTATATGTGCCATTTAATATGTTAATGTTCATGTATTGACATTGTTAATTCAGTAAATGAGTAATATTACATTAAATATTTTAATGTTTTAACACAGAGCACTAAAATATGTAAAGTTCCTTAGCCCTAGGCTAAAGCGGCATTGGTGCAGATAAAGAGTATAATTTACCTTTTTTCTATAACTAGTGCTTATAATTAGTTAACTATGAACTATTTAATTCATATATACAGTCGATTCCGCTTAATTGGGACACATCGGGACCGAGGCTTTTTGTCCCGATTAAGCGGCTGTCCCAATTAAACATACAAATTTACTATTGGCTTCTTGGTTTGGTTCCTTTGAGATTTGTCCCAAATAAGCGGCTGTTCCAATTTAACGGTGTCCCAATTAAGCGGAATCCACTGTATTTCGACTGATTCTATTCATATTGATAAAGTCACAATTTTTTTTTTAATGTTATCAAAACTGCCTTAAATTAAATACCACATATATGATATAAGCAATAATGTTGATACATCATTTTTTGTTTGTAATGAAGGAAGTATTTAATTAGTGTGTTTGACAAATAGTAGCTTAGTTCTGTTTACAAAAAAAAAAATCAACAAACAAAGAAAATAATTTTATATGGAACCCAACTTCCGAAGACATTTAGAGACATATGATGCTATTGATGAAAGAAAAATGGTGACGTAAATCTTTTGTTTATATGTCACTAAGTGTAGTGTCACATGACCCCACTCCATTATCTCCATTTGATGGCTGTCTAATATTTTCAGTACAAGATCGTGACACTTACTCTGGTCATTCGTAATGTATATCAAAAATATCAATCATCTGAAAAAGTATTAATGCAGAAAAATAAATTCTTGAATACGTAGGGGTAGGGAGGATACAGTGGTGAGGAAGTATTTTTATTTTTGTTTTCATTTAGACCTAGGCGGTTAATAGTGCATTATAACTTTGTTATCTTTTCGACATTAAAAGAATTAAATTAAAGAAAAAAGATTACTTAAAACTTAAGGCTGCCTTGATCAACATTAACACAATAATGTTTTTGATCAAATGTTTTTTATAAACTTTTCATACGTTGTACCGAGAACCATTACGAAAATTCTTTTTTAAATGTAAATTGTAGCAAATATCTGATATATCTATTAATTTTTCTACGAAATGTTTTTTAACTGGTCACATTAGTTAACACTAGGATTTTCTAGACAATTCATATAAGTCATAATGTTATAATGTTAAAAATTGTATGCCACTTGTAATGCTGACCACTTTAAACAACAAGAGCTAGGTGGTACGCAGCATCACTAAAACAAAAAAAAAAGTAACATGAATTATGAATCAAATATTTATAAACCTGTCATGCTGCACGCTTCCTATGAAACGCTGTGAGTGCTGTGTCTTTAGGTGCTAAACCGGAATTTTCATTGTTGAATAAGAAATGTAATTGTATTTGTCCTAATAGTTTAGAAAAAAAACTACCTTTTATTAGTTTTATTGAATCTAGAAAGATATTGTTTAATTTTTTTTTGTAATAGTTGTTGGATACTACAGATTCTCCATTAGATTTGAAGATTAAATGTTTGATAATTGTGGATTATATCAACCCTGCAAACTCCCCCTCCCCACTTCTTCCTTTTTCGTCCAATTCGATTTCGCGGCTGCTCTTTTATTGGTTATGAGGCTTTATGAGGCTTTATGAGGCTTGATGAGGCTTCCTTCGCCTCCCCGTTACGCACCAGTACGCAATGCAAGTTCATCTCTGTTATATTTCATGCGTACTCTACTTTCTTAAAGATTTTCGCTTCTATTTAATTTTGTTTCATTTTTTTAAAAGTCCTATATAATCTAATTAATTGAAAACATAAAATATTAAAATAATTAGCAATGAATGCTGGCACCTTTATATCCCAGGTAACGCCGAGTTAAACTGCCAGTATAAAAATTATCTAAATGTCACATATATTATCTAATATTTCGTTGTTGGTCAAAGCCATTGTTAAGAAACACCGGCTTAAAGTTAATTTGACAATTTGATTGTCTGTGTGTGTGTTTCTGTGTGTGGAAACAAGTTCACATGTAGCTTAAGTTAAAATTTTTGAGTTTTTTTTTTTTAAACCAGCATCTTTTCTTGCATGGAATGTGTGTGTGTGTGTGTGTGCGTGTGTCCGCAGAGGGAGGGGTTGTGTCCACCGAAAGCCGTTGTATTCCTAGACTGCATTCTCTAGGATCAGGAGAGACAATGTTTAGATGTATCTAAATGCTTTGTCAAATTAAAAAAAAAACCGAGGCCAACAATTACATTGAAACCATTGAAATAAAATTGTTCTACCAATTGATAGTTTTATGCAACATACAGTGCAGCGCTTTAGGATTTGAACGTGATAGCATTTAAGTGTGAGCTTAGCTCTACTCTCATATTTTTCCTTTACATAATTATATTTTTTTTATATAGTAATTTTAAGTAAGTTAATCAAAACAAAAATTTACGTAACAAAAAGATTAATATTTAGGATTTTTCTTAACAAAAATGAGCTGATTCTTCTATTTTCAAAGGTGAAATTGTTTTTATTTGGTCTTTTTATGCGTAATATATTTTAAGAGATATATACTTCATCTTTATAACTACTACTATACCGACCAACTCACGCAACACTGCCTGTTGATTTTGATTGGCTGAGTACCATAAAACAGCTATCAAATGTCAAAAAATGTTAATGAGTAGGACTGGCAAAACTAGTGGCCATTGTCTTACAAAGTGGGTCATTTGACTGAAATAACTCAGGCAAGACTGTATATAAGTTTTCTTATGGTACGAGTCTTTTAATCATACATCATCAGTAGGTATATTGTGTAGTTTGTAGAACTTGTTTAATAGCCTAGCCATGTTTGCATCAGGCCTAATTGTTCTGTTCAGTCTCAACTTAGGTGAGTACAATTATAAATTTTCAAATGTAAGACTTGGGCAAGTATTGAAAACATAGGTAATTTTTAAAGATGACACTTTATTGTTTAGTTAATAATTAGTAATTATTAATGTATGTGTTCAATTAATTTAAATCGGAAAAACCTATGTTATCACAAAGTTATAGGCCACACGGCGACTCGATAGTGAACTCAACTCACATTAAAGAGTTCAATCACTAATTAAGCCAAAAAATATATACCGCTGATTTAAAAATGGGCGGCACCAGGTCTATAAGCAAACAAGCAGGACGTATGAAAGCACAACAAATATATCCGTTGAAGTGTCCATGCATTCTCCCAAATTACCAAATCGGATAAGAAATAAAAAAAAGTCTTTTAATACTAAAATGATAACATGCCATTAAGTAAAAAAAAACAAAAAAAAAAACAAAACAAAACACACAGTCATAGAGTATCGAACCCTGGACCAAACAATTGCATATCAGGGGCGATAATAATTAGGTCACGGAGATTGTTGGATATGTTATTTGTTTATTTATTATAGATGCAAATCTAAATTTGTTTGTTATTAATCTATACTCATATCACTTTTAATATAGCTAGAACCGCATCGGTTAAGAGTTAGAAAAAAAAATACGCAACATGAATTACACTTCTGTCAACAGTAAAAAGACAACATCAATTAGGACACCGACATTGTTGGTTATGATATTTGTTTATCTATTAGAGATTGAAATCTAAATTATATTTCTCTCTAATGAAATCACTTTTAACTGAGCTAGAAACTTTTTATTATCCAATAATGAATTGGGTATTTTTAATTAATATACATATTTTAATTTGAATCATTTGTAAATATTTTTATTGGTTCGTATGAGCCAAATTGCTTTGATCCAAGACTTGGATAACACTTATCTCCCCTCGTAATGGTTACAGTCTACTCACAAAAATCACTCAGTACTTAAGATAAGAATCAGTGGCGTACTTATGTTAGCTGTGACCTTGGGCGAAGAAGAAAATGTTGGACCCTTTCGAAAGAGAGAGAGATAAATCCAAGAGGCTAAATTTGAGGTCTCTTGTGCCCTGAATATTAGGGGGCCCTTGTAGCGTGCCGGGAATATTTCATATTAAACGAAGAAATAAGATATGTTATTCAGATATTTTTTTAAAGCATTATAGCTAAATAATATATTTTTGAATTCATTTTAAAGATTATTTCTTGTTATTGGTGAAATATTTTAATAATTAATTATTATAATTGGTTAAATATTTAATGAGTATTTCTTGTTATTGGTGAAATAATGGTTGTTTAAGATTATTCTTACCTCTATTCGCACTATCTTGGATCTTGTTGCACGACAGCCAGCTCTTGACGTAAATTTAAACATTTCATTTCTAACATTGATTGAAAAAAAAATCGATTTTGAAAAAAAGATTAATGAGCTCTAATAATAAGTTCTTTGCCAAATGTGTTCCTTTCGTTGACAATTTATGTGCTCTGAGAGCAGGCTTGAGCTTTCTGTTCACAGCCGATATTTAACGCTCCTATTAAAGTATTATATTGCATTGTTTCAATTTTTTTTTTGGCAGAATAGTGGTAGATTAGTGATGACTAATCATGAGTGAGTAAAATGATAACCGCAGCCCTCATATAAGAAATATTTTCTATATCACTAGATTTGACATATAACTATTTAAAAAAAAACTTATCATGCAATTTTTTTTTTCAAATGCGAAAGCAGTATTTCATAAGGTATCCAATCAAAATATTCTTCTGATATATTCTTACAATGAACATTTTTTTCACAAAAAAAAAAAATAAGTAAAACATATTTTAGATAAACCGATGTAGGAAATTTCTGGACTATAAACAATCTTTGAATTTGGGAGTTAAAACTGTTAACAAAATATTTCAAATGTAAGGTACATAAAATATATGTGTGCTGCTAATTTTTTTATGAAACTCCGTTTTAGGGTAAACAGATTTGTTTCTCTGGATCGTACCAACAAGTTATATGTAGACTGTGGAATGTATTTCTTTTGTTCCTGACTTAGCTAACTCATCACTGACTATGTAGGCGAATTGGAAGACATAGAGTTGTATCCCCTTAGGCTTGATCGGTAGGCTAGGTTTATTTTTGGTTTCGGGCAGATCCGATTTTTTCATGATTGTATTTTAAACTGGAATGCTGTTGTATTAATTCTTTATTTTGATTTAACGAAGAACCCAAATCGCTATTTTTATAAGATGTATGTGTGTGTGTGTGTGTGCGCGCGCGATAAACGTATTATACAGGAAAATGACAAATTAAAATTATGCAGAAGTATTATTTGATAGAATTTCATTATATCTAAATTTTCATAAAGATCGATACCTGTAATCGACATAAAATTGGAGTTAATTTCAAAGTAAACCACTTGTCTAATAAAACTTCTGTTGTAAAGGACGTTTCTTCACAAATGACCCAGTTGCATAAAATTGGTATTGATGTTACCAACAAGTTGACACAATGACCCAATTGTATTATATAGGTAGTGTTGTAACCAACTAGTGTACACAATGATCCACTTGTCTTATATAGGTAGTGTGGTAATTATTGTTTTTAATATATTGATAATTCTAATAAAATAGATAAATATTATGATAAAATATAGATTTAATTAAACTACCATTTTATTATCAAAAGAATGATATATTTAATATATACTGAGAAAAAAATATTTAGGGAAAGAAAAAAATTGAAATATACCATTTTTATATGAATAATGAGGGAAAATATGCATATTTGAAAAAAAGTCACCAAACATTTATTTGTTGAAGAAATTGATTGAAAACTGAATATTTCCTTTCAGAAGTAAATATAGATTAATAAAATGTCTGAAAAAATGTGTTTGTTTTTAATACTAGTTTTTTGTCTTATTGGTGTTTGTACACTTTTAAAAAAAAAATTTTTATTTTTTTTTTTTTATTAAATTCTTTTTTTTAAACATTATCAAGTCTCATTTTCACAAAAATAAACTGCACAGTTTTAAAGCCTACCCAAAGTAGAAAACAATGATATATCACACATATATGGGCTATAAAGGGAACAGACAATATAGTCCGAAATGTAAGGACACCTGTTTGGTAATGAAAAATGGCCAAAAAACTGCCGTCGATTATGAGTTATAGAATTAGGTTGTTTACTGTTTTTTTTTTCTGCAACTCTGAAATAACAGCATTTGGGTAAAATTGAACGCATTTAGGTGTTTGTGTTAAAAATGTAATCGCATATTTTTACGCATTAATTACGATTTAATTCCAGTAAATCAACAACCCTATATAAATATTAAATTTAACTCAGTGTCACAATAATTCTGAAAAATACAACCACAGTTTTGAGTACATATGTACTATTAGTTCAGCTGTTGAAGACGTGAACAGCAAGATGCTATACTATCAAAATCGATTAAAAAAAATGATGATACAAAATTGCTAGCATCTCGTTATTTCGATATAATTATAAACGGGTTCAATATACCTTGAAAAATACACTATAGTACCTCCACCAATACACTACAGTATATAAACTAGTGAATGAAACTTTTCTCTATTTACATAGACCGGGAAGGGAGCCGGAAATTTATCTTTCGTAGGGCTAAATAACAAAAATGTGTTAATTTTATATTATATGTGGAGCTTCAGTCGACATACCCCTGGGGGTGATGGTGTGTGCGAATAGCGACAGGGTGGGGGTGGTAGGTCTACTTAATAAGTGGACGGACCTTAAACTTCAAATTGTTGAGTGAAATTCAGTTCTATCGATTTGGTGAACTCTCCGCATGTGGTCAAATTAACGCATTTAAGTGTTGCATGAATCACAATTTTTTTTGTCGACGCGTCAATCGCAAATTAACGTAGTTTAATCAGCAGCCCCTGTAAAAAATGATATGAATGTGTGACTATTAACTGCATTTTAGATTTCCAGACTTATTTTGCATTCCATTCATAATTAGCAAAATTTATAAAAAAAAAAAAGACATTTTTACCGCACAAAAATAGATCTAAACAAAAAAAAAATATTTTGTTCTTCTTAATGTGTTTTATTCTATGCTTTAGTCAGTTTGAGTTTCAACAGTTTACCAATTCAAGACTGTATTACAGGAGATATGGATTTGGCGTTTATGGGGAAGTTCAACGATGTAGTGATGTTTAAGCGAATGCTAAACATCTTGAACTACTTTTTAGACATTAGACAGATATCAAGTGGTCAGTTACGTCTTGCTGTGTTTGAAACTACTGGTCAGTTTAGAATAGGAACACTCCTTCCATTTACAGAGTTGTATACAAATACTTCAGTTATAGAACTAGTAGATGGGCTAAATACAATGAGGAACAAAACGATAGTTGAACATGAAGACAATTATATCAGTGAATTTTGGAGCATCAATGGAAGAGCCGCAACACAAAATCTTACAATTATATTTACAACGGATGTATCAGATGTAACTGAAGTGTATGGCAAACATATTTTTGAATTGAAAAAGATTGATGTTAATGTACTATTTATAGCATCCTATTATACGTTTATTTCTAAACAAGTCAAACTTCACTGGTATTACAAGAATGTTATTTATATTGATAAAGATGATGAACTCAATGATATGTTGTTAGTTTCTTTAAAAATCTGTGGCAAGTGTCTTCAAGGATGGGATCAATTCGATCATAAGCATTACGTAATCTCCTGTTATAAAGTTATTCAAACTTTAGATTCCGTTAGTATATTTGAAGCTGAAGGAATTTGCTCTGATCACAATTCTGATTTAGTCAATATAGAAACCAAAGAGGAACTGAAATTCATTGCAGAACTAGTATCCTCAAAAACGAAACAAATGACAGTTATATTTCCAGTAGGACTTAGACCTTCTGTTAACAGTAATATTTATAGGTACCAGTGGTCAAACAAACGTCCATTTATGTTGCGTCCTTTCAAACTGTCACAGCATGTTAAAATAAATATTACGCTTCCATCATGTGAGTCCAGGTTTATGCTAGAAACCAGAAAAAATGTCAACAGATTTCAAAATATCTTATTTTATCAAGACTGTAATAAGAAAACACACTTTGTATTTATTTGTGAAAACGATGTATTTAGAAACTTGTCTAGTTTTGATAAAATAATGCATGTGCAGAATGTTCAAAGAGTTTCAAAAGATATCACCGGTTTAAACAAAGAATTTTTGTTTGACTGTAAAGAAAATGATGAATATGTGCATTACAATCAAGTATGTGATGGCTGGCCAGATTGCCTAAGTAGGTTGGATGAAGTAATATGCTCACATATTGAAAAACGAAATTTCAGAAAATATGTCGACCTAATTAATCCCAAGTTTTACAGAGATCAGCTGAAATTTTATTTTCATACAGATTTTTTTATATCAAGTTATCGTTGCTTAGAAAAGATTTGTCATTATAAATTTTGCCTTCCTGCCCAATGGTTTAATGATGATAAATGCTTCTTGACTTTTAATGAGAATAAAAGTTTGATGTGTATTGATGGACAATGCTCTCGTACATTTGAATTTGTGTTTTGTGATTACATTAGTAAAGGTATCAAACTGAGTTCCAATTGTAGCAATTCTCCGTCAGGAAGATGTCCTATTGATGAAAATATCAATTGGGCGCCGAAGTGTATTTACGTACGTAGCAGCAACGGTTATCCATTAGGATGCTCTAGCCTTTCTCATCTGGAAAACTGTGAAGGATTCACCTGTCCAGATGATATGGTCAAGTGTCCATTCTCCTATTGTATCCAGGTCCATTATATAGGTGATGAAATAATGGACTGTAGATATGGTGAAGATGAGTCCTACATGATCCAATCTGAAAACGTTGAATTACAACAGTGTCTGTTAAGCGCTAAACCTGGTGAAATAATTCACGTTTGTGATAGAAATATTGATTGTGATAATTTAGCTGATGAAATGAATTGCTCAATAAAGTGTCCAAAACATTTTGTATGCCACGATGGAGTAATGATGTTAGATGGAAAAAAAAACAATATTAAGCTAGATATACCCATGGATCTTGACAGATCCACAAGAGTATTGAAGATATCTAACGTAAATTTATTGGGTAGTTCTTTCAGGTTGTTTGGACTCCCACATATTTACGAATTAAATATAGTCAATTGCAATATTCAGTCTGAAGATGACATTGGGGTTACTTTTTCAGAATCAGGATATCTTTATAAATCAGTTACTTATTCTAAAGCAAAATTTTTCTTTAATCCCTATAAAGTTAATTTTAGTTACAATAACTTCACATCATTAAAAGGTGATGGATTTTTTAAACATATCATTACATTACTGTTCCTTAATATATCCCATAATCATAATCTGGACAGTGTAGAAGAAAATAGCATCAACACAAACTTTTTGAGAGTCCTTGATTTTTCTTTTACAAAAATTTCTTCATTACCTTCCCAGATATTTCAATCCAAGTTCCTACAGTTGGTTAACTTGACAAATACGAATATTATGTCAATCAGTTGGATCGTACACAATATAAGACTGAAAACTTTGGACTTGACAAATACGAAAATAAATGTACAACTATTATCTACCAATGAATTCAAAGATGCTAAAATTACAGATAGTTTACTCACTGACAACTATAAGTTATGTTGTGCTCTGATATTAGGTCCAAATACATCACCAAATGTGTGTCATTCACCCCGTGACGCCATATCTTCTTGTGGCGATCTGTTAGCTGATAAAACTAAACGTGTTCTTCTGTGGATAGTGGCCTCTGTATCTTTCATTGGAAATGTTGTAGTACTAAGTTATCGCTATCTCATTGACAGAGATATCTTAAAGCTTTCTTATGGAGTTTTTATAATCAATCTAGGAATATCTGATTTTATCATGAGCATTTATTTAATAATTATTGCTGCAGTGGACATCTTTTACCGTGATGTTTATGTCTTAATTGAATATCAATGGCGGTATAGTCCTTTATGTAAGGCTGCTGGGTTTCTCTCAACTTTGTCTAGTGAAACCTCAACTTTCTTTGTGCTTCTTGTAACAATAGATAGATTTCTTGCTATCAGGTTTCCTTTCGGAAATTATACATTTACAAAGCCATATGTAATTCTGTCAGTTTTTCTAGTCTGGACTGTTGGGTTTGTCATCGCCTTAATTCCAATTCTATTTCCAGATGTCGCTATATATTCTTCAAATGGTATGTGTCTTGGTCTGCCTTTATATTATAATCAGGAACCAGGTTGGACGTATGCTATGAGTATATTTATCATTCTCAACTTTATAATTTTTATACTGGTAGCAACTGGTCAAGCGGCTATTTATATCGCAGCGACAATGGGCAATATGTCTTTGTTCCATAATCATACCAAAAGAAAAAAAGATGTGGCTGTTGCTAAGCAACTGTGTCTTATAGCTATGTCTAACTTTCTTTGCTGGTTTCCGGTGAGTTTGATTGGCTTACTTTCAATTACAGGAACTTCAGCCAGTCTAGAAACGTACGCCTGGATTGTTGTATTTGTATTACCTTTAAACTCAGCAGTTAATCCAAATATTTACACAATACCTTTCATGTATGAGAAGTTGAAAACATTAAAAGAAGTAATATATAAAAGGTGTGTTGCTAACAACAAAAATATAAATGTAAGCACTATTTCATACTAGCAAAAATTACATGCTGTAATTATTATTTGGCAGTTATTTTAAAGCATTTTTCTGTTTCATAGAGGTTTGTTTTATATTTCTTGGTCAATATGATCATTATGTAATGATGTTACCACTTCAAGATATAAACTATTTTATTATTGAAGTTTTAGACTTATTGACACTTCTTAACGTTCTTTCTGGGTTGTTGGTGTTTGTCTATATTGGAAAATTCTTTACGTTCTTGCTGGGTTGCTGGTAATTGTCTACTATAGACAATTCTTTATGTTGTTGCTAGTTTGCTGGTGATTGACTATACTAGTCAATATTTAACGTTCTTTGTGGGTTGCTGGTGCTTGTCTACTATTGACATTATTATACTTTGTTCCTTGGTGGCGGGTGTTTGTCTACTATTTTCACTTTTTTTTTACATTGTTGCTGGGCTGCTGATATTTGTCTACTATTGACACTTCTTAACGTTGCTGGGTTGCGGGTTTTTGTCTGCTATTGACAATACTATACTTTGTTCTTTGGTGGCGGCTGTTTGTCTAATATAAACAATTCTTTACGTTCCTTCTGGGTGGCGGGTGTTTGTCTAATATAAACAATTCTTTACGTTCCTTCTGGGTGGTGGGTGTTTGTCTATACTAGACAATTCTTTACGTTCTTGCTGGGCTGCTAGTGCTTGTCTACTATAGATACTTATTTACGTTCTTGCTGGGTTGTGGGTATTTGTATAATATCTACACTTCTTTACGTTGTTGCCCGTTGGTGGGTATTTGCTTATACTAGACAATTCTTTACTTTCTTTCTTGGTTTCTGTTGCTTGTCTACTATTGACCCTTATTTACGTTCTTGCTGTGTTGCAGGTGTTTGTCTATACTGGACGTTTCTTAAAGTTTTTTGCTGGGATGCTGGTGTTTGTCTACTATTGGCACTGCTATACATTGTTCCTTGGTGGCGGCTGTTTGTCTCCTATTGACACCTCTTTACGTTCCTGCTGGGTGGCGGGTGTTTGTCTATACTAGAAAATTCTTTACGTTCTTGCTGGTCTGCTGGTGCTTGCCTACTATTTACCCTTATTTACGTTCTTGCTGGGTTGCGGGTGTTTGTTTATACTAGACAATACTTTACTTTCTTGCTTGGTTTCTGTTGCTTGTCTACTATTGACCCTTATTTACGTTCTTGCTGGGTTGCGGGTGTTTGTTTATACTAGATAATTCTTTACTTTCTTGCTTGGTTTCTGGTGTCTGTCTACTATTGACACTTATTCACGTTCTTGCTGGGTTGCGGGTGTTTGTATATACTCCACACTCCTTTACGTCGTTGCTGGATGGCGGATGTATATCTACTATTGATACTTCTTTACATTTTCGCTGGGTAGCGGTTTCTGTATACTATTAAAACTTCTTTACATTCTTGCTGGTTTTCTGATGTTTGTTTATGCTTAGACACTTTTTTATGTTGTTTGTTTGTGGCTGTCCTAACTGCTTACGGCAGGATAAAACACATTTATTCACCGTTAATAAAATAAGAATCAGTTTTATAAATTAAACTTACAAAGAATTGATTTAAACTACAAAAAATTTAAGAGAAGATATTATATTAAATTTATATTGCAAAATATGTCACTATAGAAAGATACTTGTACCACACATTATTTTTAAACTACATTACCAATCATTGCTTAAATTTTGAAAGCAAGTTTTCTTTAAATTAACACATAAATAACTAAAACGAATTGGAAACAATCTCAGCCTACCAGGTACCTGATACCGTATACAGATAGATGTACAGCTGCAAAATTAAGATTAAATAGTAATAACTGCACAATTCAGAAAGGCACTTTTCACATAACATGTAAATAGAAAAAAAATACTTAATTATAACAGAGTTTTTAATACTAACCGTTATCTAAAATATGCTTTTTTTTTCAAATTTTGCATTGCACGCGCGTGTATCCTAACAGCACGCAGTAATCACATTCTGGCATAATGATGATCTATAGCAGTTGTCTTCAAACTATTTCTCCATGCGGACCGGTCAACCTTTGAAAATTTTTCGGTTGCTCGCTGGTAGAAGTTGATTGTTTATGTCATATTTATTTTCATTTCATTGTTTAATCAGGTATATTTAAAGATTCCTAAATTCTAAATATGAAGTGATTTAACATATGTATTCACTAAAACGCTCAATCAATGAACCCTGCGTTTGTTTTGTTTCTCTGCAACGCAACGGTGCTATCTGTGGAAATAATAGAGTTTGACACCAGAAGTCCGTTACGTATGTCTATTTTATTCAATTGTTTTCTTTTGGTTGCTGTCACTGCAGACCCCCCCTTCCTTCACACATACAGGCTGTCTGATGATTTATTGTTGTGGTTTCTATACAAGGTATTCCGAAATGACGTTAATACAGAACATTGTATAGAGTTGTCTCGAACATTGTTCTAAGGCTGCGGTCATTTGCATTCTTTTACAGTTAGTTTTCTTCTTGCTCAGATATTATAGATTCACATTGTTGGTCATTTTGGTAAGAAAGTAGCACGAACTCCTTATAAAGCAAAGACAGATGGTCGTCCACCAAGTGGGAGAATAAAAATCTCAGGATTCAGGCTCACGTAAAATCCTTGAACTAATTCCAAAATGGCTCAGTTTACGTGCCTTCCCCATAAACTATGTCGGCCAAATTGAAAAAGTTGTCATTTCCCCCTACAGAGACAGATTGAACTCATTGTGCAGGCTGAATATGTCAAACATGTAAGCACGTTTTATGATCATATTTTAGTTACTGAAATGTACTGCCAGCTTCACTTCTGTTGTGAGAGACATTTTTGTAATGGGTCTCGTTATTCAAATACTCTTGTTAGCTATGTTTCTCTGAAATAAACATCTTTTTTATTAAGGGACCCGCAATGATGTCCTGCCCTGGCGCCCTTGTTGGCTCTCGACGCCTCTGATCACGTGACCGTTTAAAATTCTGGCTGTATGTAATAATGTTGAATGGACTCAGTTGTGACCCATATCGAATGATTACATGGAGACTAACAGTGACCTACCTTTGCCTATGACGTCTTGTACTGTAGAAATTGAAAATGATTATTTCCATTGGCACATTTTCCGTGTCACCTGAGGCGATAAAGAACGACTTACCTGTGACCCAGTTCGTGTCAGTTCGTGTGTTGCAGTACTGATGAGATCGTATCCAAATGAGAACTCTAACACAGAGATGCTGTTACCATCTGTTCGACACATGGTGCCTCTGTTGGCGACACCTATCATGAATGAGAATCTGCTAAAGCTTATCATTTGCTTATCCAATTCTTCATTAATTCATTCATTCATCCATCCAAACATCCATCCCTTTCTCAATTCGTCTGATCATCACATTTTACTTGTTGTTCATAACAACACACCCCACTCCAAAAAACAACAAAAAACAAACAAAACAAAACTAAAAAATAAAAAAAAAACAAACAATAAAAAGTGTAATTGTTTAAAGAAACATGTTTATTATGTCACTCTTCAAGGCACTATGGGTGTATGTAATAGGTTTTTCTATGTGTTATCATCTACTTACCCATTACGTCAAATACTTTCTTCCCCTTTTCAAGACCAGGTCGTAGCTGAAAATATAGCGATGGTCAAAACTTTCTAGAAATAATAAATTTATTTCTAATTGAATGCATGTACTTCAATTGTGTCAGTTTAAGCTCATCACGTTAGTTTAATTGAAATGTTTAATGTTGGTGGTTCCTAAGTGTGTTTAATTGAAATGTTTAATGTTGGTGGTTCCTAAGTGTGTTTAATTGAGATGTTTAATGTTGGTGGTTCCTAAGTGTGTTTAATTGAAATGTTTAATGTTGGTGGTTCCTAAGTGTGTTTAATTGAAATGTTTAATGTTGGTGGTTCCTAAGTGTGTTTAATTGAGATGTTTAATGTTGGTGGTTCCTAAATGTGTTTAATTGAAATGTTTAATGGTGGTGGTTCCTAAGTGTGTTTAATTGAGATGTTTAATGTTGGTGGTTCCTAAGTGTGTTTAATTGAAACGTTTAATGTTGGTGGTTCCTAAGTGTGTTGAATTGAAACGTTTAATGTTGGTGGTTCCTAAGTGTGTTGAATTGAAACGTTTAATGTTGGTGGTTCCTAAATGTGTTGAATTGAAATGTTTAATGTTGGTGGTTCCTAAGTGTGTTTAATTGAAATGTTTAATTTTGGTGGTTCCTACGTGTGTTGAATTGAAATGTTTAATGTTGGTGGTTCCTAAGTGTGTTTAATTGAAATGTTTAATGTTGGTGGTTCCTAAGTGTGTTTAATTGAAATGTTTAATGTTGGTGGTTCCTAAATGTGTTGAATTGAAATGTTTAATGTTGGTGGTTCCTAAATGTGTTGAATTGAAATGTTTAATGTTGGTGGTTCCTAAGTGTGTTTAATTGAAACGTTTAATTTTGGTGGTTCCTAAGTGTGTTGAATTGAAACGTTTAATGTTGATGGTTCCTAAGTGTGTTTAATTGAAACGTTTAATGTTGGTGGTTCCTAAGTGTGTTTAATTGAAACGTTTAATGTTGGTGGTTCCTAAGTGTGTTTAATTGAAATGCTTAATGTTGGTGGTTCCTAAGTGTGTTTAATTGAAATGTTTAATGTTGGTGGTTCCTAAGTGTGTTTAATTGAAATGTTTAATGTTGGTGGTTCCTAAATGTGTTGAATTGAAATGTTTAATGTTGGTGGTTCCTAAGTGTGTTTAATTGAAATGATTAATGTTGGTGGTTCCTAAATGTGTTTAATTGAAATGTTTTTTGTTGGTGGTTCCTAAATGTGTTTAATTGAAATGTTTAATGTTGGTGGTTCCTAAATGAGTTTAATTGAAATGTTTAATGTTGGTGGTTCCTAAGTGTGTTTAATTGAAATGTTTAATGTTGGTGGTTCCTAAGTGTGTTTAATTGAAATGTGGTAAGATAGAATATATTCATCATTGGACACCAGTCATCAACCTGGTCATTATTTTGTTCAACTATCAGTAAAACTTACTTTGAATACATAAATAGTAGTCTTACTCATACCACCATCATTAAAATATACTCGAAAGTGGTCCTACCATCATTCAAACTTAAATGGTATAAAATATCATGTGGCGCTGCCATTATTCATACTTACTCACTTCAATTGTACATATAAAAAAGATGTTTATTTTAGAGAAACATAGCTAACAAGAGTGTTTGAATATCGAGACCCATTACAAAAATGTCTTTGCTCTACGTCTATCTCCTCACAAAGCTGCAAAAATAGGCCCGAGTTAAGGGCATAAGGTTTTTTTGTTGTTAATTACTTTAACGACATTAATCAATATTCTCTTAAATTACTATGACGTTGTTTGACTTGCCAGCATTTTCCTGTTAATGATACAATGCGTGGACCCACTCTCATCTTAAATATACTTATTCTGAGCAGATACACCAGACTATTTTTTTTTTAAAAAGTGCCCTCTCCTATTAGTTCACGGCAATTTTCTTTAGTGAAGGACACAATCAATTCTTACCCGATAGTGAATGGCTTATTTAGCCCTAGCAGTGCGGTAAGACACCAGATATTCTGCTCTCATTCAATGAGGAATTTCTTCTGTCTATCATGTTTTGGTTTTTTTTTACATACTCCAAGGACTTGTCTATTAATCAAGGGCACTTGGTGTTCAACTGGCAAAGCAATTTTAAATGATTTATTGTTTAATTAGGTAGCCGGTCGCCATAAACTAGGAGGGTTTGGTTTGTTGTGTTAGAATCAAATGTCCCGATGAATCTTTATTTCAAGTAAGACTTATGGTATAGTCTTTGAAAAGTTGCATGTTTCTCTGATGTTGACGTCTCCTACTCTAAATATTCCCTTGGTCTTTTATTTTTCTCATTTTCAGTAACGTTTGGGTTAAATTTAAGAGATCATATGACCGAGATGCCACACGGAAATGAATCAAACACTAAACTCATATTGTAAATGTCGACTAAAAAGAGGCAACATATAAAACACACAATACTCGTACACCAATCACTATTTAACATGAGAAAGTACCGCTGAACATAGAGAAGAGCGTCACACACACAATCTATACACCAATATTACAGCGACACTGCCACTCCCAGCCAATTAGCTCCCGGTTGATATCTCGTCTTTGGAATGTCACACGATCCCGAGAGATTTAAATTATAGTAAATAAAATGGAAATAATGTAATACTAGCTGTTTCCTGCAAAACCTTTTCATAGAATTATAACTACCCTTAGGCTTGATCAGTAGGCTAGGTTATTTTTAGTTTCGGGCAGATCCGATATTTTCATTATTGTATTTTAAACTGGAATACTGTTGTATTAATTCTTTACTTTCGATTTAACGCACAACCCAAATTGTTATTATTTTATTAGATTTCTTTCATGGTCCGCTACCGCTTGGTCAACGAACAAGAAGCGGTCCTCGGACAGGGGCATGGGGACAACTGATCCCAAAAACTAAAATAATCTAATACAAGGGAATTAGCCCATTTATTAGTGCCGTTTGTCAAAGTTAAACACATATATTTCACTTAATTAGTTATACAAATTTATTGTATTTATATTTATTACAAATAAATGAAATTTTTAATTAATTGCAAAATTAATTATTGACTTATGCATTGTCATTGAGCATGAACAAGCGAGATTACAAAAAAAAATGTATCACTACAAAAATGCCTATGAAATCGATTACAATTTTTTTGCAAAAAATAAATTAATAGATGTTTTCTGTTAGGAACAAACTAGGTTGTATGGATTCAAAAATAAGAACGCATGTTCATTGAAACTTTAAGATTGTTTTTAAAATCGGAAAAGTAAAAAGATAGGAAATAATATAAAATGTGAATAAATTGTATAAGAAACATACATAATGATTTGTTCAATGTTTCAGTCTACAGTTTGAGTTTCAACAGTTTCCCTTTACAAGATTGTACTACAGGAGACTTGGATTTGGTGATTTTGGGTACATTCAGTGACGTGGTAATGTTAAAGAGAACACTAAACATCATGACCTATTTCTTGGACATAAGACAGAAATCAAGTGGTCAATTACGTCTTGCTGTGTTTGAAATTTCTGGTAAGTCTAGAATAGGAACACTCCTTCCATTTACAGAGTTGTTTCCAAACACTTCAGTTATTGAACTAGTAGATGAGCTAAATACATTGAGGAACAAAACGATAGTTGAACATGAAGACAATTATATCAGTGAATTTTGGAGCATCAATGGAAGAGCCGAAACAAAAAATCTTACACTGGTAATTACAACAAACCCTTACGTCTTTTCTGATTTCTTCGACGATATTATCTATAAACTGAATGCCCTTGATGTTGATATTTTATTTCTAACATCTAATAAAAAAAGCATATCACAACAAAGCAACATTCAGTGGTATTACAAAAGCGTTATTTATATCAATGAACTGGATGAACTCAATGACAAACTTTTAGTTTATTTTAAAATATGTGGAAGATGTCCACAAGGATGGGAACAATTTGATCATCAGCATTACGCCACCTCGTGTTATAAAGTAATTCAAACCAATGATCAAGTTAGTGCCTTTGAAGCTGAAGAAATTTGCTCTGGTCACAAATCTAAGTTAGTAAATTTAGAATCCAGAAATGAAGTTAAATTTATTCAAAATGTGTTATCTGCATTTCAAACTAAATTTGAAAAACCAAAACGAAAAATTCCAATAGGACTTCAGTATTCTATTAAAAGTCAACCATTTAGGTACCAATGGTCAAACGAGCGTCCATTTATGTTGGGAAATTATAATGTAGCACAGAAGTTCAAAGCTAGAAAATTTCCATCATGCGTGGCAATGTCAGTGGTAAAGGACAGGAACAGAATCAATAACATACGAAATATGTTATTTGATCATGACTGTAACCTGAGATCATTCAATGTCTTCATTTGTGAACATGATCTGGTAAGAAACTGGACTGGTTTTGATGTACTCAATATTGATGAAAGTACAAATTCAAAAAAAAAAGTATATCTAGCCAGAGATTTTTTCTTTGACTGTCAGGAAGATGATCGATTTGTAACTTACTTTGAAGTTTGTAATGGCATTCCTGAATGTTCGAGTGGATTGGATGAAGAATTTTGCTCTGTACATAAACACACAAAAATGAAGAGCCGATATTACAACGACCTCAAAAACAAGTTCCTTATTGGTCCAGGTCTATTTTCATTAGAAAAAGCGTCTTCTGATATTAGCAACGAGTGTTCAGAAAAAATATGCCAGGGTGGTTATTGTCTCCCTTCTCAATGGTTCAGCGATAGAGAGTGTTTAGTGACATTTAATGAAAAGCGAGATATAATTTGTTTTGATAAGCAATGCACAAATATAATTAAATTTGTATTTTGCGATGCTAGAAGTGAAGAAATCCAAATGAAAACCCATCGCAGCCAATCCGATTCTTCAAGATTTCCTGTCGTCAAACATTTGAAAGGGGCGCCGAAGTGTATTTACTTACGAAGCAGAAGCGGTTACCCGATTGGTTGTCATTATCTTTCTCATCTAGAAAATTGTGAGAACTTCATTTGTCCAGATGATATGGTCAAATGTCCACTCTCCTACTGTATCCAGGTCCATTATGTGGGTGATGGTATAATGGACTGTAGATATGGAGAGGATGAGGCCTATTTAGTTCACGTTGGAAACGCTGATCTAAAATATTGTATGTCAAAAGCAGAAACTGGGGAGATAATTCACTTTTGTGATGGGGAAATCGATTGCGAAAATGTAGTAGATGAAAATAATTGTCCTATGATATGTCCAGATAATTTCAATTGTCAACTTAGAGTTATTTTTTTTGATGGAAGACAAAACAATAACAAGCTAGATTCAATCATTGCTGTAGACAGGTTCACAACAGTATTAAAGATTTCCAACGTTGATTTATCGGGTACTCTTTTCAAGTTTTTAGGCGACGGAACCAGCCTTATTTTTGAATTTAATGCATTCAATTGTAATATTCAGTCGGACGATTTATTGCACAGAGGATTTTCAGAACCATTACATTTTAATAATGCATACAAAGTTGACTTAAGTTACAATAATATATCTTCCCTCAAAACTAATGGATTTTTGTACCTTTTCCATAACTTAAAATTGCTTAATTTATCTAATAATCGAAACCTGAAATTTGTTGAAGAAAACAGCATTAGATCCAATGTTTTGAGAGTCATTGATTTCTCTTTTACAAAAATTTCTTCATTACCTTCCCATATATTTGAATCTAGGTCTCTCCAGTTAGTTAACTTAAGCAACACTCACATGATGTCACTGGGTTGGATTTTTCAAAATATGAAGCTTAAGATTCTGGACTTGACAAATACACAATTAGATGAACAACTATTATCTACTAATGAATTCAAAGATATTAAAGTTACAGATAATTTACTCACTGACAACTATAAGTTATGCTGTGCTCTGATATTAGGTCCAAACACATCACCTGATGTGTGTCATTCACCCCGTGACGCCATATCTTCTTGTGACGATCTGTTAGCTGATAAAACTAAACGTGTTCTTCTATGGATAGTGGCCTCTGTATCTTTCATTGGAAATGTTGTAGTACTAAGTTATCGCTATCTCATTGACAGAGATATCTTAAAGCTTTCTTATGGAGTTTTTATAATCAATCTAGGAATATCTGATTTTATCATGAGCATGTATTTAATAATTATTTCTGCAGTGGACACTTATTACCGTGATGTTTATGTCTTATATGAACATCAATGGCGGTATAGTCCTTTATGTAAGGCTGCTGGGTTTCTCTCAACTTTGTCTAGTGAAACATCAACTTTCTTTGTGCTTCTTGTAACAATAGATAGATTTCTAGCCATTAGGTTTCCTTTGAGAAATTATAGATTTTCCAAACCATATGTAATACTCTCAGTTTTTTTAGTCTGGACTGTTGGGTGTGTTATCGCTTTAATTCCTGTTCTATCACCAGATGTCGCTATATATTCTTCAAATGGTATGTGTCTTGGTCTGCCTTTATATTATAATCAGGAATCAGGTTGGACGTATGCCATGTGTATATTTATCATTCTCAACTTTATAATGTTTACACTGGTAGCAGCTGGTCAAGCGGCTATTTATATTACAGCGACAATGTGCAATAAGATTTTAGTACACAGCCAGCCCAGAAAAGAAAAAGATGTCGATGTTGCCAGGAGACTGTGTCATATAGCTATGTCTAACTTCCTATGCTGGTTTCCTGTAAGTTTGATTGCTTTACTTTCAATGAAAGTAACTTCAGTAAGTCTAGAAACTTACGCCTGGATTGTAGTATTTGTATTACCTTTAAAATCAGCAGTTAATCCAAACATTTACATAATACCTTTTGTTTACAAAAAATGGAAAAATTTTAAGGAAGGAAAAAAATAACATTTGATAATGTAAACCTAAATAAAATAGCTAAAGAATTATATTAAGTGGTATATTTCAATTTCATTAAATAAGAAACATTTCGCCATATCGAACAATTAAGTTTTATGAAATAAAAAAAAAATACTATTTTGAATTGTTTTATTATGTGATTTTAAGAAAGTCTTTCTGCTAAGTTATTTTAGGTCTTGAGAAGTAACTTTAATCAACAAAAAATATTTTTTGTGTATCATTTTTCTGAGCACTGAAGCTTTTAATGTCAGATTAAGTGAAGAATTCGCTTGATGTTAAGCCAATTAATATTGAGGGGACTATTTGGGATGGCACAATGATCTGGTGCCTAATTACTTTGTAAATTCTTTTTTCTAATCTGGGTGGAATTTAGAACTTAAATGAATAAAATAATTATGAATTTGTTCTAAATAATATATATTTAGTTTGTTCCTTTCATCCTATGAAGTTTAATTTGATTTGTGAGTTATGTTTTGTATGCGCTTTATTGTGTAGCTATAGTGTTTGTGAAATACGATTTAAATTTTTGATTCCATATGTTCACTGTTATATAACTCACATAAACAAACCACATATCCATGGCCATACAACAAAATTCACACTCGTTCTTAGGTCTGTTTGGTTGTTGTTGATTTGTTTTCAGGCCTTTGGGGAAGTCCCCACAACGTCCATCATTCTTTAAATGGTTACCTGACTTAGAGTTGAAGACTAATTGGTGACTGGGTGTTGTAAAGAAACACAATGTCTAAATATTTCGTCGCCGCTGAAGCAAAATTCGACGATGTGCTAACCAATCAATTCGTTTCCGAGTTTATACAAAAAATATAAGAATTCTACATTTCATCTGTCCCAATGACACGTTAGGGCTAAAGGAAATGAACTTACTGAAACAAATGAATTAAAAACTTCAACTGCTCGGATGGTATAGCTTACGGAAATTTACTTAGATCTGTTTGGGTCGTAGGGAGATATTAATGTGGTGTGCCCTATTCAAATTTATGTTTTAGTCTCATGTGCTACATATCCTATCAAAAATTGGGGCTTACAAATCTAGAATCCCTTATAATCGTTATCGTTTTAGGCTCTTCCGACACGCCCAAATATCAGGTCGTTTTAACAAGAGGTCATGAAGGTGTTTTAATTCTACTTCCCTGAGTTAGACTTGTCTGTTAACTATTTACTTGTGTCAGAAAGAGAAACACATCAATAATAATTAAATAAAGAACAATTATATTTAAATAAGCACAGTTGGGTCAGAAATATACTACCTTCAATCAAATAAACCCAGGATCACACAAAAATAAAAACTCAACAAACAATGGGGCCTAGCCAGGCAACTGTACAAACCTAGGATCACACCAAAATAAAAATTAAAAAAAAAAACAATAGGGCCCCCTTAGCTAGGCGCCCTGTTTTTTACCCTCGGTGGTTAGGACAATTTGTCTGTTGAGGTAGCCATGTGATTCCGCAACGACCACACTGGCTAATGGTATGATAATAATGATGATGATAATGATGATAATAATGATGATGATGATGATACTGATGATAATGATGATAATGATGACGATGATGATGATAATGATGATAATGATGATAATGATGATGATGAATGAGGACAATGACATATGTATTTACATTAAAACTTATAGGTAAAGAATATACAATTTTTCAATAAATGTTTTTTGTCGGAGATAGTAAATCCAGCTTGAAGTAGTCATTTATTATTCGTTACTGTGTTCAATGTTTTATTTCTTCTCTACTATTTATCCTTTTGTTTTTATAATAAAACTGTGCAACAAATCATTGCTTTATTTGTTTGTTTTTTTACTTCCTGTTCGTTGCTTATTTTTTGTAATTTATTTTTATGAAATTGCTATTACAATCCCATAATAATTAAAATAACTGGATTATAAGAAATCTTCACGATATCCTCATAAATAAAATTCACTGTGAATTAATAATGGACGGAAAAGTTTAGGATAATCTAATAAACTAGCTTACCTTGGCTTGATCGGTAGGCTAGGTTATTTGTTTGCTGGAATAATGTATTATTAATTCTTTACTTTCCATTTAACCCAGTGCCAAACCTAGGGATTCGGGGGCCCGGGGGTTTGGACTCTTTTGAGGCCCCTGCATTTCGAAGTTTGGACCTCACTTTTGGGGCCTTCCCTCAAGCTGTTGTTGTTTTTTTTTCTTACAACATCCTAAAGGATAAACCATTTCAATAAAAAGTGTCAAAGAGATCTAATTAGTAACTTTTCATTAAAACAACCAAAAGGATAAATTCTAAAAAAAAAAATCAATAAATAAAAAAAAAATGTCAAAGAGATGTATCGAACCTGGATAGTCAGAATAAAAAGAAAAACCCAAGTCGCTTAGCCATTCAGCCACCACGTTACATAATCATATTGTACCCTGCAAAGCATTTGCATAGAGATAGACTATTGTTCATCCAGTGCTGAACCTAGGGATTTGGGGGCCCGGTGGCTATGCCTCTTTTGGGGCCCCTGCATTTTGACATTCGATACCATAACACGAGATTATGTACTTATATTTAATGTCAAAAATAATTTCGGGGGCTCCCCTCAAGTTGGGCCCGGCTGTACTTTATATTTTGGACCCCCCTCACCCCCCCATCCTAAGTACGCCTCTGTGTTCAGCTTTGATACATATTTTCAAAATATTTTTTTTAAGTTATGAAATAATAAAAAAAAATCTAATTAGTTGTTGTTTATTTTTCTTACAACATCCTAAAAGATAAAATATTTTAATTCAAAAAAAAAATTCAAAGAGATCTAATTAGTTACTTTTCATCAAAACAGCCAAAAGTATAAACAATAAAAAAAATGTCCCTATGAGGAATCGAACCTGGATAGTCAGCATTAAATATATATATATATATATATATATATATATATATATATATATATATATATATAATTCCAAGCAGCTTAACATTTCTGTCACCACGTCACACGAACAAATTTAAAATTTCAATGTTTTATGAAAAAAAATATGCTTGATTATATTTTTCACTTCCGTTTAAAACTATTGTTTACACTTCCGTTTCTTACTATTGCTAACGTTTGACTATGTTAAAATGATGTCTGTTTTAATAAAAACTACAATAATTTGAATGATAATATATGTTAATTATTAACTTTTAATATTTGGGACTTTAACATTTCATAATATAAATCGAGGAAGCGGGCATGACGCCATTTTGAATTCTTGTTTTCCGCTTTCGATTCAACGCAAAGTGGAAAATGTATATAGATCAGATAGTTTAAGGGATGTATTTCAGGATGCTAAATCGCAGCGTAATTAGCATCGGGCTCACCAGGCGATTAGCACGTTTATAGACAAAGTATAATTACGAAAAAGTAAATTTTATACTTGTACCGTTAGTCATATCCACGTTTTTTTTTGCACTTATACGTCCCGTTAATCTCTTCTGCGCTTATGGCATGAAAAAAAAATATGTGAAAAATAAAAGTTTTAATTTATTTGCGATTAATAATTAAATTATTTCTATGAAAATAAGGTCAGCCCTACCAAGCTACCACTGTTCCCCTTACACTAGCCAACATGGCAGGAAAAATCAATTATGCACTACAACTTGCCAGACCAGCCTACTGCGAGTACTAGTGAGCGGCCAGAACGGCAAAGCAATAATTTTATTTTATTATTATTGACTAAGACAGTAGTTAGAATTTTGGAAAACATAAGTGTTAAAAATTTGTAGCTAAAAATGGCAATAGTTTCTTTAAATACTTTTTGAAAAAAAATATTAAGTTATTAAAAAATATCAATCATAGTTAAAGATTATTTAGAGGATATTACCGTATTTTTCGCCGTATAAGACGCTCCGGCATATAAGACGCACCCAATTTTAAAGGAGGAAAATCTAGAAAAAAAAGATTTTGAACCAAATACATGCAGCATGAAAAAAAAAACAACAACAATATTTTTTTTTCCCCGTCCCTATCCCTTTCTTCACCGTCCGTTCAATTACACATTCACTTGGTGCGCGATTTTTATTTATAGTGAAGGCGATCCCATACCGTGAATACTTTAATATAGTAAAATACTAAAATAATTAATTACAATTAAACTACGCATTGAGATTGTATTAATAATGTTAATAATGTCACAGAAACATTTTAACTAACGTATTTCGGTTTATTAAAGTGCACCTTTAATTTTAATCTTCCGAATACATAAAACGATAGGTAAATAGATATGACTATTGATTTCATCATGTTTACAATTGGAGTTTCCGGGAGTTACCCCTCGTTTAAAAGTGTATGATAGCATGTAAAATGTGTATTTGCTGTATAAGACGCACCAACTTCCCCCCCCCCGCCCCCCAGTTTTGGGGAAGGAAAAGTGCGTCTTATACGGCGAAAAATACGGTATTACAGTCAGAAAAATTTTAACACGTTCTTTTAAATGAAAACAAAATGTTATACTAAGGGGGCCGTCCATAAAGTACGTCACGCTATTTTGGACCATTTTTTAGCCCCCTCTCCCCCCTCCCCGCTGCCACAAAGTGTCACAAATCTCGGGACCCCCCCCCCCCAAAGTACGTCACAATTTAAAAAAAAAATTGTAATTAACAACTAATAAAAATTTAATCGAAAACTTAAAAATCACTTCACTAGTAAACTGCCTTAAAATATACATATTAAAAGAACTATCAGATTATTATATGACATTATAGTAGAATAATTGTCAACAGTTGTCACAGTTATTTTTTGAAACAGTAACTCAATCAATTGAATGTGAAAAAAAATTGCAAAAATTAGACTTGACAATTATATAATAAACATCATTTATATGCTACCTTTTCATTTAAAATGGGTGAGGTCAACTTTGAGATAATCTTCCGATTATTATTATTATTGACACAGGATAAGAAGTAGATTAGCAAAACTTGGCCTCAACCAGTGATTAAATAATAAAAATGAAAACAAAACAATGCAACTAAAAAATGACTAGATTGACAAATACGTTTATAGTGGACCTGTGAATTATGTTTAATTAAAAAATATTCACTAGACATCATCCATCCATGGTGAAGTGAAGTGTTCATCCATAGTTACGACTGACATAAATCTTTCCCCATCATCGTTTTCTGGAAGAATAATTGCAGACAGATCAACTTCATCCTCGTATAGCCAATCAACATCCTCTGAATGTGCATTTTCGATTCTGCCAATAATTGCCATGAGTTCTCTGTGCCTTCTAGCAGCGATTCTCAAAGGACGGAGGCGTTTTATCTGAGTTGATTCTGGAAAAATTTTGGCACATTCTCCTGCGCTGGAGCTCTGTGTTGTCCTGTATGTTTCTTCAACATTGTTTGTGAGGCAAAGTATAAGTGACACACTTTGCAAATTCGATCAAGTATTGTAAGCTGGTCTGCAAAGATGGACGATACAGATCATATGGTTGAACTTTTAAAACTCCTTTTGATCCTCCCCATCTTCATTTGTAATATTTTTCAAGAATGCACCCGCACTTATTTGCGATTTGAAATCTAAATAAACTTTGAGGACGTCATATGTGACTATGCTAAGACAAAGAGCCGAAAAGTTTACATACTGTAATTTACATATATGCAGCTTGACGTGTTCATCTCACACGGTTATATATATAGTTACTTTCATACAAACTTTATTACATTTTATTGGCATTCTGGACTTGTTTTCACTTTATGTTCTGGCTTTCATAGGCCCTTGAAAAGTCCGTAGGCCTACTGTGCCTAGTTGATAAATGATAAAGCTGCCTTGAATCAGTTGTTAGGTTGATTGGGATGGAGGAGATAAAACGTTGAAATATGAACTCCTAACTAACATGAGGAATAGTGAACAATACATTGAACAGATATGCATTTCATGCTGTTTAGACATAAAACTAATTTAAGTATTTCACAAAATTTTAGAAAATTATTTTTAAAACTATTAAGTTTTAGTAAAAAAAATAAACAGTTCAATGAGAAATAAAATAAAAAATATATTAAAAAAATGTGACATCACACTTGGCCTGACCCCCCTCCCCCCCTGTCACAAACTGTCACACTTTCTTACACCCCCTCCCCCCTATGGAGCGTGACGTACTTTATGGACGGCCCCTATATACTATATTGAATTTTATTTACATTTTAATTGCTAATTCAATACAATCTGGGGAGGGTACTTATAGGAATAAAAAAAAACATTTCTCGGTGATGCCCTTGTATACACAGTAATATGAAATATAAATTGTATGACATTTATGTTATTTTGACTTTTATGACATTAAAAATTTTCGAACTAAACGTCTGTACAAACATTATTAATATAAGTTGATATATTTCGACATATAAATGTATATTTATAAATTTGCATTGTAGTTTTATGTATTATTACTTTTCAATGACATGAAAAAAAAAAACTCAATATAAATTAAGAGAACATTGTACAGTCGGTAAAGAATATTAAAACTGAAACTAAAACACTCCAACACTTTCAGTCTACGGGAAGCTACTCCACTAACGCTTTTGCAGGATTCATATCAGTCAGAGTTGTGTAACTTGCAATGAACATTTGTTGTACATTTCTCTTTAATCTTGTCTCCAAACTCACAACCTGTTAAAAACTAAACAATGATCAAACGTCAACAAATTTTAGAATAGACACACACATCAAACTGATATATGTTTTAAAATCAACACTTAACAGTGAAATCTAACTCACCCGAAACAACCCTGTACTCAGTGAGACAGGAGGCACAACAAGATGTGAACACACTCTCGTTATAACATACACTGGTTGAGTGACTGACCAATTCAAAACATGACATTCTTTTCATCATAAACTCCATGTCGTCGTGACATGATGAATCTATAAATATTTATAAAAAATGACAAGTGGCAGAAAGTTGACAAATCAATTCGAGGTTTCGCTCTACTGGACTGCAATAATTAATTACTAAAGCCAGAGAGAATAAGTCACAGCAGTATAACATACACGTCGGAAATGGCTTGTATAATTCTATAATTCTTTATATTAAAACTGTTATTACACAAGCAAAGAATATTTTATCATACTGTCGCACAAAACACACACACACACACACACACACACACACATATATATATATATATATATATATATATATATATATATATATATATATGCGTTACATGAATAAAACAATATTTACATTTGATCCTATTTTCAATTACAATCGTCCAGTTCAAACAAAAGTCAACTGACCCAGTTGAATGCTTTAAACCTGGTATGGTGACGTATCTAATAACGATCTCACTTCAACAGATACAAACTCCAAAATGTTCTTGAACTCATCTGCTCTTTGTCCTTGGCACTCACTATGTGTTTATATCTCTCCTTCTCTCTCTCTCCTCTCTCTCTCTCTCTCTCTCTAACTTGTACGTGTGTCTGTCTGTGTCCTCTCTAAATGTGCTTTTGTCCTTCTCTGGTACTCGTCTGATCATTTGAAGCATAACATGGTCCATTTTACAGTGGCGCTACTCAGAAATGGGCGCCAAATGGATTATTTTAATTTAATAGTATATGGTTTTCGAATAGGGGTGGGCGCTAAAAAGGTATTTTGCCCTGGGTGCGTGTCACTGCCCCTATGCTTTATAGCAACAGCAGTTTCCCGCCAAAATTAAAAGTGGAGGTCTTTGTGTCGAATGACACAATTTCATTATCACTCGTATCAAGGCAGGGTTTGACGACTGGAATAACAATGTGTAAGCGTGGTCCCAAAGTCGTGATTTTATTTATTAACAGGGGTAAATTAAAGTGATAGCAATATATATGATACGGCCCAAATCTGATATTCGGCCCATATCTTATAGGTGGCCCATATCTGATAGGTGGCCCTTTTCTGATAGGCTGCCAGTGTCAAGTAGTGTGATAACAATAGATATAATGAGGCCCATATCTGCTAGGTGGCCCATATCTGCTAGGTGGCCCATATCTGATAGTCGGTCCATATCTGATAGTCGGTCAATATCTGATAGTCGGACCATATCTGATAGGTGACCATTATCTGATAGGAGGCCCATATCTGATAAGCGACACACAATTGGTAGGCTGCTAGTGTCAGACATTGTCCACCCAAACCGGCCAATGTGATCATTACTGAACGTAGACCGGGTTCGACCGGTCAAACAATGGAGAACGAGATAACAATTACGAATTTTTTTAACATTAAAGCAAGATAAATTTATTGGAAAACGATTAACCGTTGGGCGTGGCCGAAATCTTCTATTAGTTTGAACAGATTTAGTTGACATTTGTAGTTCTTTTGATACTAATTGACAAAAGAGAGGAAAATGTTCTTCCACATGTGCCTGTAACCATCTTTGCACGACGGTTTTATTTTAATGTCAAAACAAATAGGGCCATAAACCTTCACAATATAAGTTAAAAGTTCTTGTAGCAAAAATGACTGAAACATCGATGCAATATACAAAAGAAATATTCTGTTCGCTTTTGTCAACCAGCGTGCATGAGACAATTGGCAAGGATCGCAGCAAGTAACATAATTGGTTTCCTCTAATTACAGTTTGACAGATTTCCAGAAAATATGCATCATCTGTGCTTCAATCATCACACACAGTTTCCGGAAAGTCAGCTATATCCTCTTGAAAGCAACAGGTGGGAGAATTCTAGAACCCTGAATTTTAACTCCAATAGAAACTAAAAATCTGTGTGGACCGGTTGTTGGACAATCAAGATGTTTGATTAAATGTCGAAGTGGAAATTCATTCGCAACTGACATACTAGCCATTTAACAGGCTTATTCAATTTTTCTTTTCCTTAAAACTATTAAGTAACGAAAATAGTGTTCATTCAAGTCACCTCCCTCACATGTAAAGCAAAACTACTCATCAACCGTCACATGTACTATTTCACCTCTCAACTCCATTATATACCATGACATATATTCAGTCTTAATTGTTTGAACCTGTAACAAAAGCTTTAGATAGATCCATACAATTTTAGAACCGCTGTTCATTTGGGTTGTCATTATTGAAAGTTCATGGGCCAAGGACACAGGCAGAGATTTTGATAATTAGAATTCCATCGTGTTATCTTTGTTTTGGGTGGAATAAATCTGTCAATGAGCGTCGATGTACGTGATAAGACGTAATTAGGGAGACAAAGAAATACTAACCCAAAGTGAGTTTTAGTCGCACCAATCCCTAGGCTGGAATAAGAGTCATTAATATGTAGATGAGTTAGAAAGGGTGTTTGGGAACCAATCAAAAGTTCCGGGGCTTTAGAGTCACGTGATAATTCACCATCATATAAAATGAGATGTAATTCAGATTAAGGACAGACTGACGAAAGACATCGAGACCTACCGATCGACAGAACGACGATAGAGATAGAGCCATCAGGCCACCAGTTGTAGAGATAGTTGGAGGAGAAGTTAGTGGAGAAATAATAGAGGCACAAGCTATCAAGTTATTGAGTTTTACAGTACACAGTCAAAATCTATTGTATTGAAGTATGTCTGTGGATAAATAATATAGTCTAACTTTGATGACGCAATTCGGTAGGCTCCGCCCACCGCAGTATCTATGGCGTCATTCCGCCATCTTGAGTGTAAATATTGGGAGCTTTAGTGTATACGTCATTTGGTACAAATGACTTATATTATACCGACAGTTGGGAGCACATGGTTTATTTTAGATGAGTCGAGCTCTGTGCATCATAGGATGCGGATGCATGTTCTAGCAGAGTCTAGCTTTGGGCATCTTTGTAGATGGATGCATATTTACAGTTTGCTAATGTACTCCTCCTGATTTCACCTTTATGTCAGTTCATGTTCAAGAATTAAATGATTGTTTGATGTTACTTCATTGGAGTTAACTTCATGATTTTTGTTGTCTGATTTATTACACCTTCTACAAGTATCTTCAATATAGGGAACCGTAACAATGTCTGTATAATCCTTTCGGGGACACAGGATACTAAGTGTCAAAGTATTGCCAGATAATTCCTTCGGGAACCTGGAATACTACGTGTTATATTGTGTACGAAGCATTTTTGTGAATACTGCTGCAACAAGTTCAGATTACATGTCTTCTTATTGTTTAATAAATATAATTGAATCGTGGAACTTTGCTTCATTGATTGGTGTGTTGTTTGAGAGTGCACTGAGACTGAAAGCTACTTAAGTTTATAAACCAGTTATAATATCGGCAGGTACATAAAACCAGTATAAGCGTCTGAAGCAGCAGTGAGGAACACACAGTGTTACCTTGGAGCAGCATTACATCAACATTCCATTGGAGCAGCATTACATCAACAAGCACATAACGTTCAAATATATATAACGTTACATTTGGTGGAACAACGATAGTACCATAACGTTGACAATTCCAACGTTAAATTGGTGTCTACAACAGTATCCATCACATCCATAACATTATATACAAAAATATAGTGTTACAGAACCGTATTTTTTCTCTCGTCATTGCTAAATTCAAAACAACCCTAAAAAAAGGTGAAATTAAAAAAACTTGTCTGTGATTATATATATATATATATATATATATATATATATATATATATATATATATATATATATATATATATATTAGGGTGGGTCAAAAAAATTTTTTTTGGAGTTGGGAATTTGAAACATATTCAAAAAGTTGCCTATGGTCCTAATGATTGTAAAAATGTAAAATTTGTAAAAATCAGATAATGTCTTCCACTCCCAACTTTTAGTTTAAGGGGGTACAGGGCGAAACAAATGCACTATGTCTAAAACATGTCAATAATAACTACGAATTAAATATATTGCAGAATAATTTTTTTTAGATCATTTAAAATGTATTTTCAGAATGTTACTCATTCAGAAACTTCAATAATTTAAAAACTTAAAAGTCATTTTTCTCTGAAAAAATATTTTTGACATTTTGCTTCACTATGGCAAAAAAATCTCAAAAACCACATGTCAGATTTTGATAAAACTTCTAATTTTTATGTAGAATAGGTGCATTTATAGAATGTCAGAGGCTTTTCAAGAAATTTTAAGTCCTTTTTTTTTAAATTTTCAAAATTAGCATTTTTTGCTTATTTGCCCCATACAAAATTATAAAAATTCATAAAATGTTATTTATTACATTATCAAAAAAAGTAAGCTTTTCTGATTATAAAAATGTACATTGTATATGAAACAGTCTATAAATATTTAAGAAATATTTGCCACAAATAGGTCATAAATTTCAAGATGGCGGCAAGCCGCACCCACAAATATCAATATGTTAATATTTTTTTTTAACAAAATTATTTTTAAATCTACTATATCATTACTAGGGGACGGGTGGTCGTGCGGTGTAGAGCGCTCGACTGTCGACCGGAGGGTCCCGGGTTCGAATCTCAGTGAGAACCTTGGGATTTTTTCAGGTCCTGGTGATAGTCCCCAAGTCCACCCAGCTTTAAATGGGTACCTGACATTAAGTTGGAGGAGTAAAGGCTGCTGGGCGTTGTGCTAACCACACAACCCCTTCATATGCCGAGGTTATAGAAACAGATGAATTCTACACTTCATCTGCCCCGATGGCCCGTTAGGGTTAAAGGAACTTTACTTACTTACTTACTATATCATTACTAAGATATTAAAATGTCTTAAACTTTAATAATAAAAAAGATTTTGCTTTGACCCAGGTCCCCCCCTCCCCAATGTATGACATTTTACAACATTTAGAATGTTTGGTATAAGTAATATGAAATTGTACAAATCTATAAATCGTTTACACGCAAAATATACAATGTACATATGAATAATACTGTTTATGGATTGTCACAGGAAACTTGCTTTGCTTTCAATTTTCGGAAGAACATCCCTTGATTTCTTTGCAAAACCATCCCATGTCGAGAGCTAAGTCCGTACACTTTCAAACTAACAGCAGTAACTTCTTTAATTGCTCTTTCAACAGCTTGAGAGTGACAGGGAATTTGATCCAGTATGATTGGGTTGTTGCGTTTAAGTTCATCATCACAAATATATTCCAGCAGAGGTGGGGATGTCACTGCACAAAGATCCCAGTTAATCATCTGGTCATATGATTTAGCTGCAATATTCAGGATTATGTCATTTTTGTTGAAAAATTCTAACTCTGCATGGAGCTGGTTTATGTCGTGCTGTTATGATTTCATTTACTGCATACCTTCCAATTTCTTCATCATTGTCCTAACTGCAGCCAATAGAATGTTTTCTGGATGTGCAAAGTAGCAGTTATTTTCCAATACAATATAATAGATTGATCAGCAGTATCAAGGTTCTGAAGCAGTTGTATCATATAGAAAAAGTTTCTAGCCCCACTTTGACAAGATGGATCGCAAAAATCCTGTTCGCTTTTGTTAACCATCTTTGCTCTCATCAGTATGTTCCTTGGCTGCCCTATCTCTCCAAATTTTTCTATGTCGACGCATCTTTGCTGGATCCAGAGCTGTAGATGGTGTTAACATGTTTAAGTCCTTCAACACAGCTTTAACGATAAGACATGTATCCCTATTGCTTAGTTTACATCGATCCATTGCTTCATATTGATATATGTTTTGTTATTTGGAACATTCCTCATCGCTGGAGAAGTCTGCATCAAGTAGTTCATCATCTTCAGCATCCTGATCTGGAATATCATTATCTTTCTCATCATTGATGTTATCATTTGTGGTTCCTATCTGATCGCCACCCTGCATCAATGAATGTTTTCTATTCTGTCGATTTTTTATTATTTTTGTTGTTTGCTTGTCAACATTGTCTATGAACATATTTCTTGCCATCTTTTGATCCACCCAAAATGCCCACTCAAGCACAGAAATTATTACTGATTGTGGACATTTACAGTCTCCTCTATCCCTAACACCTGCATCTTTTTACTCGAACAATTATACTGGTAATGTCATTTGTAGGGAAACTAGCCTGGTCATATAATTGTTTAACTTCATGCGCTAATGCGTGCGCTCGTGAATGAAGGCTATGATTGTATTGTTCCATTTTAAGCATCCACCAATAGCCTTGAAAACATCTTCACTGGTTGGAAATTGTCTTTTAGGCAATTCAGCTGCTGACCCAAACACAGAATGTACAGTTGCACTTCTTGTAGAAGAACTCATATTCATAGAAGGACTTAATAAAATAATTGAAAAATTAATCGAAAATGAAATAAAACAACCATGCGTGATCCGATAATGAATACATGGTACACCAGTTATATTGAGAGAAAAATGGATGCAATGCTTATCCCAGTTGTCTGAACTAATTAGTTGTTCATAAAAAAGGTTATAAAGATAAAACACAAATTTTATATGCATATCATTTCTTTTTTGAATAACCTAGGTCACAAATTTAACATGATCAGTCACAAAAAACTCACAGTAAATATAGTTAAAATTTCGAACAAAAGTTGGGAGTAGTAAAACTATGTAGTTTTCAAATATTTGTACATATTCCATGTACTACCATGATGTAACAACTTTTTAATAATGTTTCAATAAAAAAAAAAATTTGACCCACCCTAATATATATATATATATATATATATATATATATATATATATATATATGTATATATTTATATATATTTATATATATATATATATATATATTGTACTGAATGCGAAGAGATTTTTTTTTAATATATAATGAATGAATTAATATATTAATGTTTCAAACGAAACAATTTATTTTTCATTAATTATTTTACGTATGTATCTACATACTTGCAGTACTTTTTGCAGTTTTCTTGGTGGACGTTGTGGTCTATTGTACTGTCGTTGTTGCTCCGGTGGTGAAGGTTGTTCCGTACCGACATGTACCACAACACTGCTTGATATGAGAGTCATATTGCTGCTAGTGCACAGTGAGGCAGTGCAGCCCTTCATTCTGTCACCATATTCACAGCCTGAGGAAAGGTCATTTTGCAAATCTTACACACACACACACAAAACGAATTCCATATTTTGAAAAGACATTTTGTTTGTATGCAATTTATTCACTTGAAACAAAGAATATCATTAAAAAAAAGAATCAATAGGAATCTTAATATGTACAGTATCAAATGTTTACAAGTTAGCTTACCGTTAACAGCCGGAGCAGGTGGGTCAGCCACACAACTACATTGTTTACATAACTGGGAATAATAAACACTGGATTACTTTAGGATTACTTAGTAATCCAGAAAGTGAGATTGCAATTTACGAAAAAAAATATTAATAAATAAAGTTACATCTATAAAAGTGAATCAGCTTAATGAAATTTAAATGAATCATTTATGTGACACATTTTAAGAGTAATTTTCGGAACTATGAAGGTAAAAAAAATAATGTAGGGCTAAATAGACCATTTTGAAACTCATATATACATGTAAAAAACAATTTAAAAAAACAACAATAAAAAGAAAAAAAAAAAATAAACTCGGAGACATTTTATTAGTTAAAAAAAATATTTTTGAAAAGATTTGTGTTTTAATTCCTTTTGTTTGTGAAGTACGAGATAACCTTTTTTTTAAGTAAAAAAACAACTTATATTTGGCCTGTCAAAAGACAATAGACAAAATGTCCATCAAACTTCAGGCCACATTGTAATTATCATGTTTCATGAAATGTGTAAAGGTTGGGGAGGAAGGGGGTGTGGGTTGGGTTGCTGATATGAAATTGATTACCGTCTAAATCTAGTTATTTGTTGTTTTTTTCATTAATGTATCTTTTTTTTAATCAAAACATCTCTTATTGAACACTTCCTTGTATTGAACTCTTCCTTGTATTGAACTCTTCCTTGTATTGAACTCTTCCTTGTATTGAACTCTTCCTTGTATTGAACTCTTCCTTGATTTCATCCCACGTGATACCCTGAGCCTCTACTAGGTCGTTTCTGTCTTGAATGGTCCCAACAGCGGCACGCATTCTCCGTGTATCACGTACATATAGGTAAGAATTCTATTATCTTTGTAGTTTAATTGTTTATTCTCACCTTCCCGCTGCCACAGGTAGTCCCATAGTACGCAGGATCAAGGTATGACTCGGTGACGTTGTTGGAGTTACATCAGTACAGCTGAGTACACAAACTTTGTCCGGTGTTGAACTGCGAAGATATTTGTACTCGTTCAGTTAAATTAATATCGATAATTTAACATTTTGTAATTTAGCTAAATTTTGATTATACACTGTGTTTATCCAACAATAGCTTACTAACATTCTACATAACCAGCGTATGATGTAATAAAAAGTACAAGTATATTAATACTTTTTAGCTACAAATATCGCCTAAATGCCATGCAGAATGTGCTCAAATATAAGCTGAAAAAAAAATTCAGTGTTAAATTAATGAGTATGTACATTTCACGTTAGTTTTAATGCATTGTTCTCTTAGCTTTTGGGGGATTTCAGAAAGATGAAGTGTAGAATTTATCATTTTCTGTAGTCTCGACATATGAAGTGATTGTGTGGTTAGCACAACGTCCAACTGACTTAAGTTCTTACACTAGAGTCAGGTGAGCATGATGCATATTAAACCATTTTTCGCTAAAACCTTGACAAAGTCCCTTGATTCTCACCGAGGATTGAACCCAGGACTCTCATGGGGACAGTCGAGCCCTTCGTCTTATTTTTTTTAATCGTAAATGTTATTTTAAATTAACATTACTTTTTTTTTTTACTTTTTTTTAAATTTTTTTTTTACTTTTGTCAGGGTATATGTTTTGTGCTATCACTGCTATCAGCCTTGACAGGTTATTACTTTTTTATATCATTGTGAACTGGAGGCGTGTATTCGGTAGCTGTGGCGGTTCTTTCTTATTTACAAATCACAACATCAAAATAACTTGATACAAGAGTACTTTGCTGATTCAAGTATTTATTCTCGACACAATAATATTATAAATAAAATGATGAAATAAATTCCGAGTACATATTGTAAAAATCAATCCAATAAATTATCACATTCAAATAGGAACTCAATCAAGTTCAAAGGATCCATCTATAATATCCAAGTACATGTATATAATAAACTGTCTAGCACAATATCTCCAACATGGAGGTGAACTATAACTCTCTCGTGATCACTCAGAATAAATAATATATATCACTCAGAATAACTACAATGACACGTCTGTCCTATACGAGAGTGGATCTTCAACTGTCTTAAATAATTCTTTCTTACTTCCGGAAATATAAAAAACTCGGATTTAGTTAAATTAAAAGTGATCTTACTGTTTCGAAACAATTATATTTTTACACGAAACAATTATACCTTTACACTTCTATACCTTTACACAATTATACCTTTACACCTCCCCACCCACCAAAAATGTGCAACATTTCTCTAAAAAAAAAAACTATTATTAATTGCACTATAGATCTGTACCATCCTTAATTTAAGATAAGTTACAATCAATGTATCAAAAAAAATATTCCACTCTATGCAACTAGAGTAACTATATACATCAATATATATACACTTGTATTTCTATTTATAATAAGTTATCTACAAAATAACATTATAGGTGCATATATTTGCATCAACATCATGAAAAAAATTGACAGAAGTTACAACCATAAATTATATGTCTTACAATGTGGTATCTTAATACTACAGCATTGTCAAAATCAAATTAATTATTTTATCAATTGTTACTGTATACAACATGGCATATCGTGCCGAAGCGATGCCAAAATATATTCAATATCCCCATTAAACTCAATTACAATATCATGGCATTCCTATGCCCAACTTAAATATATGCGTAGTTATCCGAAGAAATTCAAATAAGACAGTATGACAATACCGATGTCCATACTCTTAATTCAATAAATAATAATCATCAGCCACCTGGCTGGATCTCATGGGGTACAATCAACATACAGCGTCCCTGCTGCTTATATGGTCCTTTCCGACCAACCCTTGGATAAACCAAGTACAATAACTAATTGAGAAAAAACAAATGATTATGAACAATATTACCTAAGTCCATCTCAACAATATAACTAATTCATAGTACCAACATAATATATTCCACAGTTTCAAATTACACAATGTCTAACAGTGGTATACTTTTTTTTTTTTTTTTATCCTGTTATATCAATATGTATATCACCTCAAAATTTGGTGAACAAGTACAAGTTTGTGGTATCCAAATAATTACAAGTAATGGTAACAACTAATCATGTCAAAAAAATGTTATTTCATGTTACCAAAATCTATGTAAACAATCTTCCTAATATGTACTAAGTAAATGATAAAAATAATGTACAATACCATTATATACAATAATTTGCTAATCAATGTCAATTCATGCAATATTTAAAAAAAATAAATTACAATGCCAATGTATGCCATCTCAAAAAAAATTTGTTCAATGCCATTATATAGAATAAATTGTTCACAATGTCTTTCTATTACAAAAAAATTGCCATGTCAGTGTTTTTAAACACCAACCTAACCTTAACAATCTTCAAAAAAAAATTATTGCCAAGTCATTTATTAACATGAAGTACAATGTGCCATAATCAACAAAAATATAATCATAATATATCATGCTGAATGAATTTATATTCTTGAGTAAGAATTTCTAAAAAAAAAAATTACTATGTGTTACCAAATATGCTAACTCAAATCACTATTCTCCATTTATAATATCTATGTAAGTCACATTATTATTTATCAATGTATGTATATATGTGTACTAGTTAAGTCTAAGATAAATTTCATTTAACAATCAAGAAAAATATTTTGTATGTTATTAATTGTTATTTAATTATTATGCCAGCAACAAAATATCTGATCAATTTATTCAGTTAGCCTTGATAAAATATCTGGTATGAAATTGTCTGAATGCTTAATATGTGCTAAATCTAAATCTATCATTTTCATCTAAGTCTTGTTTCTTATTAAACAATGTGCCTCTTGAATGTGTGTGTTTTCTCAAACTGGGTTTCAAATAAGAAATATGTCTAAGTTTAAAGCAATTATTCATTGTGTGACCAAAATTCTTACAATAGTCACATTGAAGCTTATTAAAATAATTTTGCATGTTTATTTATCTCATATTTTACTGTTGTATAATCTTGTCTTGTTCTGTATTTATTGTTATTTAAATGGTTGGAATTATTCTGTACATGTCCATTTCTATAGTCATTTTGTGGTCTCATTTTGCTATGTGTGTATTATTTACTATATGTCTTCTGTGTTGTTGTTCATAGGTATTACTAGTTTGTTTATATCTAAAGGGGCAAAATGATTGTTTGTGACCAAAATTATGGCAGCAATAACATTCAATATGTTTAAACTTTAGGGTGCATCTATTTGCTTTATGGTCAGGTTTCTTACAATGAAAACATATTAATTTGTGTTTATCTGATACTGTTGACTCTTTCTTACCTTGTTTATTATTATGTGTAACAACTGAAATTGAGTTTATTTGTTTTACTATTGTTGCCTCTGTCTGTTTTTCAGAATTTTGCATAGTTTGCATTATAGTAGTAGTATCATTTTCTATCGGGTCCTTATCTATAGATTTCAGTACTTTTTGTATGTTTATTTCTTTGTTACTTAACCAAAATGTAAATAACTCTTGAGAATTATCTGGTTTAATGTCTGGAATATTACCTATAATTAAAGGGGCTACTGGTGATGTCATAGCTATGGCCTCAATTTTCCCACTAATCCATGGGGTGTCTATATCTATCATGGCTTTCTTACAGCTAAGTGTGTGACCATTTCCTAATTTAATATCCTCTGAACTGTCCATCATGCACTCATGTGGAACAAGAGATACATCTACCACTACACATGTAGCACCTGTGTCTCTAAGACACATAACCGGTTTATTATTGAGAAAACAGGGGTAAAATATCAAATTACCATTGTTACTTAACAAAGCATTAACATTATGTACTTTGTTATTTCTATTTAAGGATCTGCCTCTATCATTATTATGTCTAGGAGGACTATTGTTTGGTGACTGTCTATTTCTATATTGTCCCTGATATCTACCAGAAGATCTATCATTACTGTTTCTATGATACTGTCTATTGGGTATATATCTGCTTTCTTGTACCTGACCATTATTCACATATCTATTTCTGTTGAGATATAACTTGCATTTGGCTATATTGTGTCCTGGATTATGACAGTAATAACAAGTCCTTTGCATCCTATTAGGAAATCTGGCAGGTAAGCTTCTATATCTATTATCATTGTAACTGTATTGTGATCTGTTTTTGTGTCTAATGGCACTAAAAGTATTGTCATTCTTACTTTTGAACATGGGGACATCTTGATTGCTATCTTTATAATCAGATAATGTGGAAATAAGATCTTTCTTGCAATTGACCTTCTTTAATTTAATGAAAGAGAATAATTTGCTGGAGCTTATGTTTAAAATTTTGTCTACTAGCATTAATTCTATAATTTGTTGGGGATCAGATGCATTTATGCCAGCCATTTTAATGTAGTTATTTAAATAGGACTCCAATTTATTTATATAGGCTGTAGGGTGTTCTGTTTCAGTCATTATTGAATTGTGGAACAGATTCCTATAGTGTTCCTCAGTTTTGTTATGAAAATCTAAGAGGTGTTGCTTAATTTCATTATATGATTTATGTTCTGGTCGTCCTAACATTTGCAATACGCTTACTGATTCACCACGGAATGCTTCTAGTACATATTTAGTCCACTCAGACTCTGGTATATTGTTAACTGTAAGTATAGATTCAAAATTGGCCAAATATGCATCAATGTTACCATCTTTAGAATTAAACTGAGCTATATGTGGTCTACCACCTGTATTATTCTTTTGCAGTGTTTTTGTGTGTTGCTCTGAGTCTATTCTTTTCATTTCTATTTCTGCTTCTAATCTTTTTATTTCTAACTGTATTTTCTCTTTCTCTAACCTTTCCTGTCTGTCTAATTTCTCTTTCTCTAATCTTTCCTGTCTGTCTGCATCTAACTTTTTCATTTCTAATTTCTCTTTCTCTAACCTTTCCTGTCTTTCTGCCTCTAATTTATCCTTTTCAAGGTTTCTAAGAGCAAGTCTTTCTTCTCTATCTATTCTTTCTTTATTTAATTTCTCTTCTTTTTCAATGTTTTCTTTAATAAATTGTAGGAGTTTCTCTCCTGTTAGACCATATTTTTCACCTCTCCTCTCATATACTTCCCATAAATTGTCTTCTATATTTTTAGCCTCCATATTGCCGGTTCAGATATATCAAATAGGGAAATATAGTGAGAAAAATCACTATTATAGAAAAATATATGATACTGATACTGTATCACTGGCAATACATAAATCTAAAATCAATGTAACCTCAAGAAAAATTCACTGGCACTGATCAATATTAATTGGCACTAAATATTACTAACTGGCATTGACTACATGGCAAAAATCATTATACAATATTGTACATTGAAGTAACAAAAATAGAAGGGGGGTCAGTGTTCAGTGTCCAATAAATGATAAATAATAAAAAAAAAAATAATTATGAAGAAATAAGGTTTTTACAAGACAGGACTTAAACGATAACAGAATCAGCAAAAAAAAAAAAATTCCTAATAGAGTATGATAGTACACATGAGAGAAAAATAATGATTAAACTAGACGAGACATCGACAAAACTGGTAGAAAAAAAAAATTTCGGACAATATTTAAACAAAGGGGGTTTTAAACAATGAACAAACAAGTCGCAGACAACTAAATATTTACATGATATCGATAATCTATCTGGATCCAAAATTAATCAATCAACACACAATTAAGTGTAAAGATCCAGAAAGAAAATCAGTATGTCCTAACAGAAAGCGCCAGATGACTAGTTCAACTGACTCACCACTCCACCACCCATTAATGAAACAAATAACATAAATGAACACTGATTATAAGGGGAAAATAAAATAGGAGAGAAGAAAAAAAAAATTATTTAAATTTAAAGTAAATATATTTACTTGTCTTCCTTGTTCTGCTGTTCTTTCTTCTTGTCAAAAGCTTAACTCGGATGCTCCTGGTTCCTAATAATGTTAATACAAGCACTAACAAGCACAGTCTTTAGTGTTGTGTGTAGCAAGCAGCCATCTTGACCTGAATTCCTCTTGTGTAGTGACGTCACGGCAGTCAAAGTTCTTCAGTATACAATGTCAAAAAGAAAAAGGACGAATTCTGTAATTATGGATACTTGTACACTCATCAAAGTGTAAAAGAATTATTTGGCATACAATTGCCAAGCACGACAAATGACTGAACAGTAGAGACTGTCGCAATCAATTAGAGATGTTAGTTATTAACGATCTCAGTGTCGGAACACGTCGACTTGAAAATGTGGGTCACTGTGCTGTGGGTCACCGTGGGGCTCCGTCGGGTTGAATCGACTTCTTCTGGTGCCGCCTCTGGAAGATGAACTTTTACTTGCAAACTGGTAACAGTATACTGGTCTCTCTGGTCTTCGGGATGCTTAGGTTCTCCATGCTGCCACCATTTGTCAGGGTATATGTTTTGTGCTATCACTGCTATCAGCCTTGACAGGTTATTACTTTTTTATATCATTGTGAACTGGAGGCGTGTATTCGGTAGCTGTGGCGGTTCTTTCTTATTTACAAATCACAACATCAAAATAACTTGATACAAGAGTACTTTGCTGATTCAAGTATTTATTCTCGACACAATAATATTATAAATAAAATGATGAAATAAATTCCGAGTACATATTGTAAAAATCAATCCAATAAATTATCACATTCAAATAGGAACTCAATCAAGTTCAAAGGATCCATCTATAATATCCAAGTACATGTATATAATAAACTGTCTAGCACAATATCTCCAACATGGAGGTGAACTATAACTCTCTCGTGATCACTCAGAATAAATAATATATATCACTCAGAATAACTACAATGACACGTCTGTCCTATACGAGAGTGGATCTTCAACTGTCTTAAATAATTCTTTCTTACTTCCGGAAATATAAAAAACTCGGATTTAGTTAAATTAAAAGTGATCTTACTGTTTCGAAACAATTATATTTTTACACGAAACAATTATACCTTTACACTTCTATACCTTTACACAATTATACCTTTACAACTTTTTTACTAATTTGAATAATAATTTCGTTTAAAAAATGTTTATATTATCCAAAGAGCTGCTACGTGTTAATTATAGTAAAAGACAGTGATGTTAACAAGGACACAAAGTGCAAGGACCAGGACCAGGACAAGGACACAAAGTGCAAGGACAAGGACTTGCCTGCCAAGGACCAGGACAAGGACAAGGACTTTGCATCAAGGACCAGGACAAGGACTTTGCATACAAGGACTAAAACAAGGATTTCATAAAACAATAAAATCCAATATTTCTTTAACAACAAAATTTATTTAAATTTCATGTATATACATGTAATGTAGTGCATTCAACAAAGTCATAATGTTAGTCAATGTCAAGCGTTACACTTGAGGAACACAGGTGCCTCCAATAGTGAATCACTCATACGAGCTCTGTGTGGTCGTAAAAACAATCCACTTTGTGAAAAGACTCGTTCCACTGGAGCTGAACTTGCAGGAGCGCAAAACAGTCTCGCCAGCAATGGCTGCAGCAATGAAAATTCCGGTTTCTTATATATGTCTGACAGTTTGCACTCGTCTGCATTAAATGATGATGAATTTATAACTTCCAGGTAATTCTGCAGCTAATTTCGAAATTTTTGAGAGTGCTGATCTACAGCTGGTGGTCTTCTCAAGGCCACCTCGCACAACCAGCTGCAGTGAATGACTGAAGCATGCAAGTCGGCTTCCAATTTCAGTCAGTGAATCAGTTTCCTCATCAGGCAAATCCTCCCACAGCTGATCATCATCAACATATGTGTCCACTGGATGCGTTTCTTCTTCAGATGATGGGAAAAAAAGACACATGGCTTTCAACATATTGCTCGCGTTATCAGTAATCACGTGCCTAACTTTTCCATTCAGACTGAAATCATTCACTATTCGATCGAGTGCTTCACTAATTAATTGACCGGTGTGTGATCCACGAAAAGCTGAGAATGCCAACAGCTGAGAGAATGGATCCCCGTACAGCACACTGTGCACTGTCACACCAAGGTATGAATGGCACCGACGGTCTGTCCAGATATCAGCAGTCAATGCCACATCTGTGCAGCCCTTCAGCTTAACCATCAACTTAGCCTTTTGCTCCTCGACTGACTTTGGAATAACTGAATATGACAAAGTTTGCCGACACGGAACCTGGTACCTTGGATCAACAACTTGTAAGAACTGGAGAAACTGGGGGCTGTCAATGGCTGAAATTGCAATACCCAAGCCAACAATCAGATTATCAATAATCGATTGGGTGATGACTTTCTGCCGACTGCTGCTGGCACCATATGTTGTAGAACCACCCGCATTTGAATTAGAGGGACTACTTGTGAAATCTGTGATTTGTGACTGATCAGATGTTGTTGGTCGAGACGTTTCTCTTTGGTAAGATTTGTACTTATCCTCGTGACGGTTGGACAGATGTCTGTTGAGTTGAATATAAAAATATAAAATTTAGGCCTAAAAAAGTTCACGTATATAACGCGCGCGCTATACACGATTTTACAAACAGCGCAACCCTCCTGCGCATAATCTACGTGTGCGCGTTATCTAAGGCGACTACATATATTCTTCAATCAAAATACTTAATGTATATTGTTTTTAATTAGTTCTGTTGATAAACTATTGCTACTGTATGCTTGAATTTTGAACATTGTTTGCGATAATACGGTATTTTCCGTATAAGGCGTAATTAAAATTATTAAGAACATGTAGCAAGACTACTAAAATGCGTAATACTACTAATTCAAAAATCTGAAAAAATTACTACTGAGGCTAAACAAAGCACACTTACTTTGTAAATCCTGAAGTCACGTTGATATTGTCTTGAATCATTTTGCGACAAATGCAACATTTTGCACTCCACTTATTTTTAACCTTATCTTCACTAAAGTCGGTATAGGCAAAATTAATTGCATTTGGTATACGAAGCGGAGCCATTATTTTTTTTATAATTAAATTTTAAAAAAATCAATTTATATTTATGAGATTAGAAATATGCCGCCAATAATAAACCGGAAACAAAAAGAAAAGGAAGTCTAGAAATGGCAGCACCATAGATAATATATTATAAATACATGCAGAGTGCATTGCCATAGATTGACATTGATTTTAAATTATAGCACCAGCCTAAGCATAGCAAAAAAAAATCTTTTTTATTAAAAACCACAAAGCAGGTCCTTGTAATGTTAATAAGCACTGAAAGAGCAAGGACAAGGACAAGGATGAGGACTTGTCTGCCAAAGACCAGGACAAGGATAAGGACTGAAAAATGGTCCTTAAGGACAAGGACAAGGATTAACATCACTGGTAAAAGATACACAATTCTACACTTACTCTACAGAAGTAATAGCTAGGTCCGTGTCTTAGCTCACATTGTTTGTCTGGTGGAGATATCTGTCCAAGGTAGCGGTCACGTGTGTCTGAAACTACATGATCTATTGTAACTATTCCGGTGAGACATAATCAACCATACCAGTCGATAAATGAGACGTTTTTAACCATAATGGTTTATACTGGAATATTTTTATTTTCTTCTTCTTTATTCTATTTATTAAGGAAATAAATAATGTTTACTCACGATGTCTGCAATAAATACGCAATGAGCTGAGTAAAATTTTGAACCGTGCAGTTCGAAAATATCCACGGATGTGACTCAGTACCGGAAGTCTCTGGTGAGTCGGTCAAGGCCATTATGTAGCGCTCTTCAAACGAGCAAGTATTGTTTGTACCATCATGATCAGCTGATATGCTGTTTAGTTGTTGGGAACAGGATACAGCAAATATATTTATCGACAATACAGAACATAATGAAGAACTAACACGCGCAATTAAAAGAACACACTTGTAGATTTATTCACATGTTTTAATATTTTATTTATAAGAATAAATCATAAAAAAAAAAATATTATGAATAAGCAGTCCTATTGTTGGTTTATTTCTTTACAAAGTCGAGATAAAGAATTACATATGTTTTGATGACAATCATGTATGTTTTGATGACAATCCTTATGTGTTGATGACTATTATTTATGTGTTGATGACAACCATGTACTAGATTTATCGGCATGACTTAACATTTTTACCAATATTTTTCTTGTTTATTTAAATAAGGTTAATTGATACATTGTTTTCATATATATCTGTAATGGTGCACAATTCCAATAATCATTTGATATGGGATGTACTCCAATTTTAACTTTTTGTATTAGTTTTTTTTTTGTTTTTTTATACGGCGCACGATTTTCTGAACATTCAGCTTTGCATATGTGCATCAGATTCAGCTTAATGTCTTATAATAGAGTTTTATTATGATAAAAACATTTCCTCTTTATTCTTAAAATGTCCAGGAATTACATCCCCTTTCCTACCTGTCGTTTTGATAAAATCTTCTGCTCCTGACCTTTGTATCTCCTCATGTTTTATCTCAATGTTGTACAACTGTTGGTGTGACCCTGTTTCTCTTTTAACTTTGTTTTTCGGTGAGATGGAATACTTCTGTCCATCTTGTATAAATTCCCCTTCCTGTAAAAGGTTATTAAATCTGTTATAAAAATTACAGAAAATAGATGATTTCTATAGAAGAATTATTAAGGGCTGTAGCTTTGCCATCGAAATTTGTGATATTATAATAATACCTTTGCATAGTTATATCCCTTAGGCTTGATCGGTAGGCTAGGTTATTTTTGGTTTCGGGCAGATCCGAATACTGTTGTATTAGTTCTTTACTTTCGATTTTATGCAGGACCCAAATAGCTATTATTTTATTAGATGATAAGTTTTAACCTATAACTATTAATTGGGCCTACATTAAAATCATGACTAACTACTATATAACTCCCAACAATTCCAAAATAAAATAAGTGTCTTCTGTTTCGATGCTCCCAATATATAACGGATTTCAATGTTGAGGATCCCGTTGAGGGTATCCTTGGCTTGTTGCTAAGAGTATGAGGGCTGACTCAACGGTGACCCGTATTTGTATTTGTGTTTCTACAACACACAGTCTCACCAACAATTAACGTCGAATCAGGAACGATGATCAATTTAACAAGTCGTGTGTACAACACCAAGATATATTTATTTATACAAAGGCACCAGTCCGTAACAGGGATCTGGTGACTTCTCATAAGCAAAGATAATCCAAACTGCAGCAAAAAAATCCAATATAAAATGAATAAGGGGAACAAATGACGTTATCACTAGGTAACTCTCTCTCTCTATTTCCTTCTCACTTCTCTCAAACAGAGACACATCAATAGGCTCGCTATCACTCCGCCTGATTGCGTCTCACAAATCGACCCTCTCATTCGAGAGCCTACAGTCGAATGTCTACGAATACATCTTTCATTCCTCATATCACTTTTCCCACGTGACCCTTAGCCAATCAAATATAATATATGTTTCTTTCAAACTTTCAAATTAGGGGGTGGAGCCTAGATGAGGAGGGGGGGGGGGAGAAGTACGTCGTATAGACAAAGACAGTAGTAACTGGACATCCATCCCTTTGTCGGCAATTGACCCGGGCCGAGTGACCAGGGACAATTCCCCGTGGAATGTAACGTGTTTCTGTTAACTACCGTCCTACTCAACGGCGGAGGTTTCGCTGTCCACCTGGCTGATGACGCAATTACGGGGGTGGGGAAAAAAAGGTGGGGAGAACTTGAGAACGGGAACGTATATGGTATAACATATACATCTTAACGTTAGTAGTGCTATTAAGCTAAGGGTTGGAGTAAGGGGATGGTTTCGACATATTAGTCACAACCCGTGACATCACCCCCCAATCCACTCGAAACCATAGGGATGACGACACCGTAGTAGGTGAGGCCATTACATAACATAAACCAATTATAATAAAAAAAATCGAGTCCTTTCCATATGTTAGGACTAGAACAAAGGGCGAATTAACCCGGGGTTATACATAAGCACATGTGCCTGTAACTATCTTTAAATCTCTTTGTATAAAAATACCCCAGACTAATGGAGGGTCACATTGGAATAACACAAAAAGGAAACTTATCTTAGTAACCCTGACCACAACATAATGGATAGGGCCAGTGGGTAAAAACATACATACTTAAATAACCCCAAAAATAAAACAGAACAATTACAACGGCGTACAGCATGATGGTGCCAGCCGGACATAAGGTCTGGCCAAAACAAGTTGGTCCAGAGATAAATAAAAGGAAAATAGTGAACACTCTTTCTTCCGAAAGGTGGCACTTAAAACAAAATTAATTGTATCAGTAAGCCTACATAGGCGGTTACTGGATACAAAATAGGGTAAGCAAGATAGTCTCCCTTTGAGGGGATGACTTTACATCGACAGATACAACAGCGTTACAACATTGAACCTGAAATAGAGAGGAAACCATGCATAATAAATATAACAATTGACATAACTTCACCCACACGACATTCGCTCACTCTAGGCAAGCCATCTAATAACCTCCCCAAGAGTGGCCCTTTGTGAGTGAGCTCAAACCGACATGCAGCTGTCGACGAGGTTTGCTGGGCACCGACTCATCAGATCTGCCCCCACGCCCAACATGTCCCGTTTACATGGGGGGATATATAGCCTTGCTTTATTAGGGCCCGACTCCTCCCCATTGGGAAATTCTCCGTGGTTTACGCGCAGTTCATGGTTTACGCTCTCGGCTTTACCGCGCCTACTTCTACTCGCGGGTCGTGTTGTAAACAGTCTTTCAGGAGAAAGGGATCGTCTCCGAGGTGGCCCCTCTTCTGGGGTGATATGTTTGGTGGCCCTAGGGGGTGTCTAAAAAAGGTGGGGAGAACTTGAGAACGGGAACGTATATTATTATACATGGTATAACATATACATCTTAACGTTAGTAATGCTATTAAGCTAAGGGTTGGAGTAAGGGGATGGTTTCGACATATTAGTCACAACCCGTGACAATCAACATAAAAAATATGTTAGACCATGGTACAATGAATTGGATAAGGAATCGTAAAAAAAGGTAAAATATTATCTGACACCAATACAGATTTTGAGACCAAAACTGAAAGTCTTGATATTTCCCAGTACAGATTCGATTTCCGGAGTATCGCCCACTGACTAATCAAAACGCTAGTAGAAATACATAATGATTATCATCTTTAAGTATAATGTTTGCAAAGATTTTAAATACACAATGATTATCATCTTTAAGTATAATGTTTGTAAAGATTTTAAATACATAATGATTATCATCTTTAAGTATAATGTTTGTAAAGATTTTAAATACACAATGATTATCATCTTTAAGTATAATGTTTGTAAAGATTTTAAATACACAATGATTATCATCTTTAAGTATAATGTTTGTAAAGATTTTAAATACATAATGATTATCATCTTTAAGTATAATGTTTGTAAAGATTTTAAATACACAATGATTATTATCTTTAAGTATAATGTTTGTAAAGATTTTAAATACACAATGATTATTATCTTTAAGTATAATATTTGTAAAGAATTTTTTTTTTACATATAAAAGTAAAACACATATAAATAAAATCTCATCCCAATAGTCAACAATAGCCATTGTTAAAACGATCTTTACATGTACGTACTATTATCAAACATCCGTCCATGTTTCTGGTCAATTTGATGTTGGCCTGTTTTCTTACATCTTGATAAAATGCAAAGTTCTGTGAATTCAATAAAATAAAGGCTAAGACTCACAATAGTAAAAATAAAAATAAAAATGCGCATGCATTATTTAAATATTATTTATTTTTCAATATGAAATTATTGACCTTTGCCCTATAGGTATCAATTATCTGCCTATGTTCGTTAATATCACCATTGATATCTCTCTGAACAGAGTAGATGGGTATATTTAGGTTCAAGTCAGGAGCACGCTGTAAGTGAAGCCTTGTTGTAGAGTTTTCATCGAACTGAAAGTTTGCCTCCAACGTCTCAGGTAAATCTGTGACGTCATCACTGGATAGGTTGATGTTTACTTTTAGATGGTGTAAGATTGAAAAAAACACATGCTATATATTGAACTATAATATATGTTTTGTTTTTACATATAATAATAAAATGCTTATCTGTTAATCTGATTCATGTCTATTTCTTAAAATATGTTGAAATATTTATAGAAAGTTGCACCGATCTTTAAAAGCAACATGTAGGCCTACCTGTAATTCCCGTTGTGGGGTCCAGTAAATTCACAGTCAATATGACGATCAAAAATTCAACACGAGTAAGATAATATTGCAACATTTTTAATCAAGAACATTTCCGAATGGTTTAATAAAAGATGACTTCAACTACCAGCTATTTTAATTTGTTTATCAAAACCAAAAAAAACGATACACTGATAAAGAAATTGTTGGCATTAGGTTCTCCCTATAACTGTTTGTACTATCTTCACCAACAAAGACCTACAACCACGTCGTGTTTAATTACACGGCCGTTTTAATATGTGGAGCTTAATAGTTTAAAGAAATGAAAGAATTGTGACATAATAGAGTTCTTTCCCTTTCAGACTATGTTCCACTAGAGATACACCCGTAGCGAGACTTTTGTCAGGTAACAGGAGCAGTTATGTAGACCAAGATCTATGTTCCACTAGAGATACACCCGTAGCGAGACTTTTGTCAGGTAACAGGTATGTAGACCAAGATCTGGGTGTCGCCTGATTTGACGAAGAGCTTGGGTGACACATTAAACAAAGCACAGTTTGATTTTCCCAAAATTTTTATACATTTGTGTTATCATTACCCAGCCTATTGTATGTCGGGTTTTATATCATTTTTAGCCCATTGTATGTCAGGTTTTATATCATTTGTCAGTCAATTCTATTTTAGTTTTTATATCATTTGTCAGTCTGTTGTCAGTCAATTCTACGTCAGGTTTTAAGTTTTACCTTCACTAGTTGTAATTTTTTTTTTAATACATGTATTGGATACGATACCCGATTCCAATCGAAAGCACTTTTAAAAAATATTTTCCTTACCATCGTGGCTGATAAAATGTAGAATTAATCTTATATGTAAACAAGGCATATGAAAGAATTCTGCGGTTAGCACCACGCCCAGCCGCCTTTTCTTCGCGAAATTGAGTCAGGTACCATTTAAAGCTGGGTGGATTTGGCAGACTTCAAACCAACTTTCAACAAACAGAGCTTCCAAAATAAAAATAAAATCCCTTGATTCTCAATGAGGGTCGAACCCAAGAATCTCAGATCGACAGTCGAGCGCTAAACGTCACTTGGCCAGCCGTCCATCCTCAGCCATAGAAACTGACGAATGTTTATATAGGCCGGGGTAATTTGTATCAAAATCAAGTCTAATTCATCTATATATATATATATATATATATATATATATATATATATATATCGAGAGAGAGGCTCAAAGACAAAAGACAAATTGTCTATAAGAAAAAAACGAAGGCAATTAATGGTTAATAAAGCTACAAGCGATAAAAAAATAAAAAAAAAATGTCATTATTCGAGTTGCTAGATCAAAATAGTATACTCTCTGAGCCAAAGTAACTAGGAAACATTAAATTAAAATAATCTTCTTTGGAAAAACATATATTAACAAAATAAATATCTTCCGCTTGTAGATTTCACAATTTGAAAAATTAGACCGGTACGGACACACAATGTAGATGTATCACATAGACATTAAGGAACACTAAAAGTAAGTGTATGAAGAGCAAAATATATAGACTCAACATCAAACTAAGATAAATGGATATATACATCATTCTCATTCTTCATTATTTTATTTTTAATGTTTAAACAAGAAAATTTAATTCTAATTCACTGCAATGGTTGTTTATTAAAACTTTAGGAAATGTACTTGGGAAGTTTATTACTAGTTCATAGTCACTCTTCTATTGCACTACTAATTGTCACGTTAGTAATGGTCAATACACTGGACTCAACAGTTGGGGTGACAGGTAGGTCTAATTTATGAAATAATGATTATTTCAAATAATGTACTTTTATTATCATATGAAATACATTATGAGATTAGCAATTGTCATTTCATAAAGATAAGGGCCTGTAATAAATATATATTAGGGTGGCTCACTTTTAGGAAAAACAAATAAATTGAATTTTATCATGATCACTTTAGTTTTCTGGTTCAATGTGTTTCAAAACATGCTTATACCAAATTTCACAACATTTGGACTCCTAATTGCAAGGATTAAAATGTTTTTTTTTTTAGAAACAAAGAACTTTTATATTACACAGTGGAAATTAAACAGTAAAATAATACTAGCTACATGACACATTAACCTGACTGTATTGAAGATTAGTTCTATGTACGCCATTAAAAAAAAAACTTTAAAAGTTTTTATAATCTGTGCTTTCTGAGTCTTGAAGGTCTTCTAGTTGCGATTTAGTCAGCACAGTTGAATATGTTTGCATCTGGAAACTCTTTGCAATGCTGTTCAACAATTTGGAGCAAGTTCTGCTTTTCCTCCTCTGATTTGGTGAGAGATAAGTTGAATGATGACGCCAGTGCAATTCCCCGCTCGGCACAGTCATTGACAACTTTCAAGGAAGAGACAACTGCTGTTGCCTTCTGAAAGGACGAACTTTGTTGCCAGGTAGAAGCTTCAGTCATGAGAAAATATGTGGGAAGCAGAAGAGCATTAAAGAAGAGCAGCGATGACAAGGGCACAAAATCCTTTAATGTCACATTGTGAAGTGCTGAAGGAGTATTTATACTGCGGATACACATTTCTTCTTTCTGATTATCAGACGATTTATCCATGAATTGACTCAAGCAAGCAGCAAGGCTGTTGTCCTCATACACAGAGACAGGTTGTGAAAAGAGTACACAGGAATGAGTTCTGCACTATAGTACTAGATATGTCGGCCAATCGTTTTCAATGTAGTCTGAGAAATGAAGAGAAACATTCTTATAATCAATAAGAAGCTTGATGAAATCCAGATCAGAGGTGCGTCTGCTAGAATGGGACACAGAATCAATTCTTTAATGTAATCCAAGGATGCAAAGATACCAGTTTGAATTGATGACGGAAGAGATAAATCTTCCTGATGTAGATTATTTTAGACATCCACCTTGAATTGTGATAAGCTCCTGGAACACGAAAATGCACCCCAAAGGGGGGGGGGGATTCCTCCCAACAAGATAAGATTCAGAGACAGAAGTTCTTTGTTATCTTCACGTGTCAATCATCTTGAGTTATCTGTCATTTTGGCAATATTTAAACAAAATGTGATGACTTATTTTAGTGGATTGAGATTTTGCTCCAGTCGAACATCGTGACATATACTAAATTCTGTCTTATTTTTGGCCAAAACGTCTACACGCGCTTGAATAGCAGCATAGCCGGTCCAGTTGTGCTTCCCCCAAATGTCTTATTGAAGACGGCTGTGTTTGTAAACATAACATTTGCCAGTAGGCTAAATTAGGGGAAGTACCTAGCTCAAACATTGGCATGTCAACTGGACAGTATACAAGCAATGAAAGAGGTCATGAAAAAATTGTACCATCTAACTGCCAGACAGCTGAGTTTGTGAACATACCATTGGCCAGTAGGTTCAATTAGGGGAAGTACCTAGCTCAATGGACATTATTTTGTCCTCATGAAAAAATTCTACCGAATGTCAACCAGACGGTTGTGTTTGTAAACATACTATTGGCCAGTAGTCTAATTAGGGGAAGTACCTAGCTCAATAAACATTGGCATCTCCACTGGACAGTATACAAGCAAAGAAACAGTTTATGAAAAAATAGTACCAACTGACTGCCAGACGGCTGTGTTTGTAAATATACCATTAACCAGTTGGCTCAAGTAGGGGAAGTACCTAGCTCAATAAACAGGAGTTGTGTCAACTTCTAGTTAAATGAACAACACTATTCGACCTAGCAGTCATAACTAAATGAATGATATTTACATAGCCGCTACATTTGATCTTATAACACTTGATGTTTATACCTAAATTTAAATGCACTGGTGAAGCTGGCTATTTATATGAAAATCAAAACTTCTAGAAATTTCTAGAGTTTCCCGGAACCTTCTCAAGTTTTCAAAGTTTTTCTAAAAGCTACTAGAACCTTCTAGAAATTTCATAGAACCTCTCGGAACCTTCTAGAATTATATAGATTTTTCTAAAAAGTTCTATAACATTCTAGCATTTGCTGTGTGCTATAAATACATACTCACATTCAAAATTCATTCAAAATTATGTGTCGATGAGGCAGTACTAAATAAAGTCATATATTCATGAATTTTTTTCTGTGCTGTTTTGAAGTCAAAGAAACACAAACAACAAAATGCTCCAAAAAAAGTGACAAAACGTTATTTTGGGCCACCCTAATATACACACATATATATATATATATATATATATATATATATATATATATATATATATATGTACATACGTAATGTTTGTTTTATCTCCAATGCCAACAGTACAAATTTACCTGTCGAGTGATGACGTCTTGGATCTACCTGAAACTCTTCTGGCCACCTTCCAGTTCAAAGACAATACAACCATGAAGCTTCATTTACAGCGGTCCCCAGACCTGAGCTTGGATATACCCATCTATACGGTTGATGAAGATGGTGAAACTATCAAAAACATGCAGACGAAAGATATTGATCAAGACAAGGTGGTATAGTTCGGATAGCCAGTGTGTAGTACCTAACCAATAGTTCAACATGTTTCATCTATTAATTGTTCTATTTCAATGTATCCCCCAGGTAGTTGGGTTTTATCAAGATGTACTGAACCATGCCAACATCAAGTTGAGCAGAGAATCAGATGGGCGATTGATCATAGCAAGTATTGACAATGTAGACCGTCGACCCTATGTCACTGACATTACACCAAACATTTCTCCCAGATGTTGATTTATTATCTTACTGTAGAGATTAAAACTAATCCAAGTTCATACATTAAAATATTATAATGTATGCATAATAAGTTAAACCAACGTTTCATTGTTGGGAGGGGGGGGCGATGATATAGTGAACAGAGCAGTTTTCAGGTTCGGATCCAAGCCAGAGGCATCTCTCAATATAGGCTAGTAACCCAAGAGCTTCGCTTGCAGTTGGGATGGGGAGTTGTGGCAGAGCTGGTTTTGTGTAAAACGTGAAAAATTTTCGAGTGACGTTTAACTTATTTGCATGAAGCTATAATGCCTGTTGATAGACTCGTTTTGACAATGTGTTAACATCTTTTGTGGCGATCTAGTTGTGATTCGATTGTAATCTCGATCATCAGAACGCAGATTACATGTTTAAATTCAAGCCATGCTTATGTATTGAACTTTTTTTAAATTCAATTTTAGTTGATTAAGTCGATATTGCTTCATATATCATTATTTTCTCATCATATGATATTTTCAGTTCTCTAAACACATACATTCTCGTTATTTAAGATCGTATTAAGTTAGTTGATTTGAGTAAATGTCAACGTTTTACAAAAGGTTTACACACGTATTTGAAAAGAGTTGTAAATGAATTGTAATTATGTTAATATAATCTATATTTATTATCATACAACAACGATATTTTAAATATACTATGTTTGTTATCACACAACCACGATATGTTAAAATAATCTATATGTATTAACTAACGACAATGATAAGTTATTTTGTTAAGTCTTCGAGGCTCTGAGTTGCTCCATAATTGAATTATGTTGTTTCTCTTCCCCAGGAAGGATATTTTATAGAAGGTGGTCAGGCGTACACCATCTCGCCATCCAACAAAGTTGAAGGAGAAACAGGACCACACCAACAAATGTACAACATTGAACAGGCAGATGAAGAGATACATAGGCCAGGGGCACGGGATTTCATCAAAGCAACTGGTATGTGGTTGAAACAATGGGCTCGAAAAAGAAAAAAAAAATACCAGCTGCCAAAATGTGTCAATAAATGTGTTGTACATGGGCTGCGGATTACGAAAAAAAGAAAATGTAGTAACTTTCTGAAGCGGATTAAGATAAGTTGGAATACTGCAACACAAAACAGATTCCTATATATAAAAAAAGATGGTAAAGTTAAAGCTTCAAGTATAAATTCACAATCCTGGACTGAATAATAAAGGTGATTTATTTCTGTTTTGTAATAAATTTCAGAGGAAATGTTAAGTGTCAACTTTGACCCGGATCCACCTCTATTGCGTCACACAGCACGCCATGCTCGTGACGTCAAACCGACGTATTACATTGACGTAGCGGCCGCCGTAGATAACCATCTGTACCAATTGTTCGTCAGCAAAAGCCATGACGTCTACTCGGCAAACCAAGACATTGTGGAATATTTCTCATTCGTGTTTAATGGGGTATGTATAGATGACTTATATGAAATCATACTTTTAATGATGTTTAGTTATGTGATGAACAGTGATGTGCTAAACATCAACGCACCGAATGATTATTCAGGCCAATTTAGGGGGACATTTGTTGTTGTTTTTTCTTTTACTTTTTATCATTAATCATAAAAGCTGTTTTTGCTTACTCATGTTCCATAGAGAGAGAGAGCGGATCTCACGTTTGGGAGAAAGGAGGAGCTAAAATAGTTGTTTTTTTGTGGGGGAAAGGGGTTAGCCAAAGATAATTCAAGAGGCAATAGGCTAAGTTGAAATGAGGACTCCCAAACAAAACCATAACTTGCAGATATTCGTCAATTCTGATAATAGGGGCGTCATATAAACACCCCCAAACTTTGTTATTATTTACAAGACGGGTCCCTGAAAAGTGCTCCAATAGTCCTTAAAAGTATATAACAATCTAACAGTATCGGTGGGAGTGGTGGGTCTCATAGCAGTGGGTAGGGGGTAGGGTAGGGGTGGGGGGGGGGTGGTCTATAAATCGCTGCACTGGGGCTGTAATTTTAATCCAATCCCATCCTTCCCAGCATCAATTAATATTTTAAAATAATATACTGCAAATTGATATGTAAGAAAATAAAGACACAAGAATGTACAAGTATACACATTTCAAGAGTACAGTTCATGTAAGAGTAAAACGTTATCAACTGTATTAGGAAATAACTGTGATGTTATCAACTGTATGAGGAGATAACTGTGATGCTATCAACTGTATGAGGAGATAACTGTGGTGCTATCAGCTGTATGAGGAGATAACTGTGATGCTATCAGCTGTATGAGTAGATAATTGTGATGTTATCAACTGTATCAGGAGATAACGGAGATGCTATCAGCTGTATGAGGAGATAACTGTGATGTTATCAACTGTATAACTGTAATCGTCACTATTCGAGAACACGTCTTTCTGAAGAAAATGTCCCATCTGACGTATTGTGTCTGTTAATTCTGCTCTCACCTGTGCCGGTATCTGCTTCCCGTCCTTACTCATCACATATCCACCTGGTTATAATTCTTATCTAGCAATATTATCCTGACCACAACACCCGAGACTACATCATGTCACAAGGAGTGTTATCTCTTGAGCCATGGTCACTCACCTAACCTCTGATACTAATGGTCACTTATCTAACTTCTGATATTAATATCAACTTATCTTATCTCGGGTGCTAATGGTCATGTATGTAATCTCTGGCGCTAATTGTTAGTTATTTACTCTCTGTTGCTAATGGTCACATATCTAATCTGTGGTGCTAATGGTCACTTATCTAATCTATTAAATATAATCTGTGACAAGGATTGGCGATTCCCGCCTCATACAAACCCGCCCTACGGTATTCTCGCAAGTTTAGAACCAATTCCGCGGATTCCCCCGTGACGCGTATTTCCCGCGAATGTCGGTTCCATCCCCGTCCAGCCATCTAATGGTCAATGGGCGTCCGCCTTAGTTACCTACCCATATGATGGACGCTGTTCCATACAACATCCAACTTAAATCAATGCATGCATAATGTAAACATAGAAGACAGACAATAATAATGAAATCCTAAAGAGAGATTCTTTGTCTCAACAGATTGACCTGTGTTACAAGGGTATCACTTGGGCACCTTATAACATCAACGTCAGGCTGATCAAGGTTGTTTACTTCTCAGTAAGTCGTTATTGAAACAGTTCACCGATGAGTTTAAATATTTTGTTGACCTCCTGTGTTAGTAACAGAGATAGTAAACTATGTTATATACAATTTCGTTAAACGATTTTAAAATAATAATCGTTGTAACAAAACAAAAATAATTGAATGATATTTCTGCCAATCATCATCAGTAGTAATCAAAAGTAATTATTTACAATAAACGATATCGATTTTCTGAGAATGTCTATCAATTTTCTTATATGTTATTATGTTCCTTTACATTTATTGGTAACTCATCCTCAGGATGTCAATACGTTCAATGCAACTCCTGTGGCTGGTGTGCCGGGTGTTGTAGACGCTGATAAGACATTAGATAGTCTGGGGATATTCCTCAGATCACCTCTGGGTAAAACCATGTTTGTGCCTTATGATCACGTGATGCTGTTCGCAGGGTAAGTGAGAATTAATAACAGATACATTTAGGACCAGACTGTAGGCCAAATTGACCATTAGCTGTAAATCGAGCCCTGCAACCAGGGCCCGATTAAGGATTTTGTAGGCCCTAGACACTATAGATTCGTGGGGTCCTAAGTTTAATATTATATAATTGTAAATAAAACAAAGTTTTTTTTTCAATTTCTAGGCCCTATTTGTGTTTGTAGGCCATAGGTACGGTGCCTATAGTGCCTAGGCCTTAATCGGGTCTTGCCTGATGGTATAAGAGATCTTAAAAAAAATATAATCACATCTTTGGCAGTATTTAACCCGTATAATAATACAGGTTGGCCCGTAGGTTTACAATTATAGCGTAGACTTAAATTGTTCACCAATAACCCTGAAATAAAAAAAAAATATCAACTAACAGGTTAGCTTTGCATAAAGTAGGATGCTGCCCTTGTAAGTTTCATTTATACTGTTAGGAATGTTTTATGTTGGTATTACTAAGCAAGTAGCTTCAACCATATAAAAGGTAGTTTTGGGCCACATTGTATAATCCGTAAACGAGTGTGTAGATCTAAGAGAATTCAGAATACAGTTGAGTTACATAAATGTCATATATATATATATATATATATATATATATATGTTTATTTATCTAATCATCTATCTATCTTTATCTATCTAGTCTATCTGTCTCATATACCAGGCAACCATTTCATTTATTCTTACTAGTATTTCTCAAAAAATACTTATTGTTATGACTGTGTACTTATAATTTACAGGTTACCGATGAACAACCGATTCGGAACTACTTTATTCGGTCAGTTATATCATGAATTATTAGTGACGTAACAATATGTTAAACGGGGGGACAATTGCTACTGTTTATTTTGGTAATAATAGTCAACTCATTTTATCAGTATGTTTGAAGTAAATGTTTTTTTTTTAAAGAAAATTTGTTAATAAAGATTTTGTAGTGAAACACATTTTTTTCGTAACATTTGTATCGTTTGCACTTCAAGTAAATTTATTAAATACATTTTAAAAGGAAAATAATATTCAATTAACCCGAATATCTTCTTGGCAATTTTTTTTTGGTTATTCTAAAAGCCGCACTGACTCCATGTTTTCTATTCTTTAGTAAAGTAAAGTAAATTTCCTTTCTTAGCCCTAACGGGCCTTCGGGGCAGATGAAGTGTAGAATTCAACTGTTTCTATAACCTCGGCATATGAAGGGATTGTGTGGTTAGCACAACGCCCAGCCGCCTTTACTTCCCCAACTTAAGTCAGGTACCCATTTAAAGCTGGGTGGACTTGTGGGACGACTTTGCACCAAATTTCACCTGGAAAAATTCCATGGGCCTCACCGAGGATCAAACCCAGGACTCTCAGGTCGACTGTCGAGTATCTACACCACTCGGCCATCCGTCCCACCTATTCTTTAGGGAGCGACCGATAGTTAACCCATAGTGCCAATATCGGTCAGACTATCGGTCGCTCCGATATTAACCGATAGTGCTAATATCGGTCCGATACCGATCCGATTATCGGTCGCTCCCTACTTTTCTTAGGCTTTGAAAAACACTTGAAGTTTTTTTTTTCCCATTCACATTACACCCTCCCATCTGAACGTTCGGCAGGTAAAACCCTTTATATAACCATTCCGGCCGATCAGCAGTACACACGCCCTGCTGGTCTGGGCAGGTCTAAAAACCCTTCCTTTCTACCATACCGGCAGATGTTAGCGGGCACACACACACACCCGCCGTTCTTTAGGCATGGTAGACATGCATCAGCGCCGCCAACTTAACTGGTGTGGTAGGCACACTACACCCTATGATGCTCGCAATGTCGGTGTAGAAACAAGGCCTATAAGATCGAAATGTCAGCCGGCATGCCTACTATAACTTCATACTCCATGTCTGGCCAATAAGGTTGAAATGTCAGCTGACTACTATAACTTTATGTTCCAGGTCTGGCCTATAAGGGCGAAATTCGTTCCGGTCTTGGGCTCAGCGTCTCAATCATATCAGAACAAAGGTCTTTCTCCAGGATACTCACAGCGACCCATGAGTTGGCACACAGGTGAGCAGGAAAGGGTAGAGAACGCCCCCCTCCACCCCACTACACCCATCTTCGGAGTTGGCATCTGCCACTGCACGACCAAAAACATTTACATTTCTCGCTTTCCTTGAAATTATTTTTCAAAAAGCAGAAAAAAAAATATACAAACTTTCTTTTAGAGCTTGTCGATATTTTTTATTTCAACTAATCGTATTAAAATTTTAATAACTCACTATTATTATTATTTATTGGAGATATCGTAAAAAAAAAATATTCACGGATTCCTTGTTCATTTTCACAATGAAAGTATGTGGCCAGGACGCAACTTAAGTTTTATAAAGCCACTGATTGGTCGTAAGAAGGTTACATATCATTCATTCTGGTACTTAAGAAAAATACAGGTAATTAAAATATGTTTTCTGTCTGTCCGAAATACAACCTGTTGAATGTCCTTATAAACCCATACTTCCTGTGTGTCCTGTCCAAATTACAACCTGTTGTATGTTCTTATAAACCTATACTTCCTGTGTGTGCTGTCCAAATTACAACCTGTTGTATGTCCTTATAAACCCATACTTCCTGTGTGTCCTGTCCAAATTACAACCTGTTGTATGTTCTTATAAACTCATACTTCCTGTGTGTCCTGTCCAAATTACAACCTGTTGTATGTTCTTATAAACCCATACTTCCTGTGTGTCCTGTCCAAATTACAACCTGTTGTATGTTCTTATAAACCCATACTTCCTGTGTGTGCTGTCCAAATTACAACCTGCTGTATGTCTTTATAGACCCATACTTCTAATTTGTCCGTTTTCTGTTTGTCCCAGCCTTTCAGCTGACCACGATGGTGAAAACAACACATGTTTGACCAGCGACCGTTACATCATGGCTAACTCAAAATCTTTAGAGACAGACGGTACTGAGCTGAACCCATGGATATTTTCAAAATGCACAGTCCATAGTATTAGTCAACACTTTGCGTTCTTAGTGCACACTTCGTGAGTAAAGGCTTACACCATCATATTGTGTGATACATTACAAACATTCACTCTTGAAAGAAAAAGGTTCTCCAAAGATAAGCGCGGGATTGGATTATATATATATATTGTTGTTAATCTCATACACAAGACGCATGGGTTCAATAATCAAACTAATATTATGTATTTATTTACTTCCAATGCAATGAACATCTAAGTAACATCCGATATAAAATAGCTACAAGCGAGTCGAACGTGTTACTGTGCTAAAAATGTCTAACTACCCACTTTCTCTCTGGTCACTAGCTTTAAGCAACACTAGAGTCCGATTTAGATTCCCGCCCCCCCTGAAACAATGTCACGTGACCGGTGTCTCTCACTGAATAGTCCGTATTGATGCTATCGCTGATTGAATAGGGGAGGCTAACTCCACTTGTTTCAACACCGTCTCACTTTACTCGCGTGTCGTCCACTTGCTTCTTGCACCGCGCCTGTTAAGGTGATGAATGGTGAGACAAGGTTCAATAGGAAGAACGACCATGCTCTGGGTAGAATTACAACAATATATATATATATATATATATATATATATATATATATATATATATAAGAGTATGTGTAATTAAGAAATTATGAAAGAAATATAGTGATAAGCCGAATTGAACTTGCGCTCGGGTGCTGTATCGTGCCACACCAATTTGCCCCTGTGCTGCAAAATGTAGTATTTATTTTTTTAGTTTTCATTGCTTTTTTATAAAAGCTTTTTTTTTTTTAATGTTTCTTTTTTTATTTTAACATCGAGATAATTAATAAATGTTTAAACAAATAATCCTATGTTATTAGCGTTGAAGGGTAAAACGTAATTTGTGACGTATGAGATGTGGGTTATTTCTGCACATTATGTTGGTGGCATAAATTAGCATATATTAACCTAATGGTGTGTCATGTTTGAATTCCCGAATTACCGTGCAACGCCGGGTACACTGCTAGTATATATATATATATATATATATATATATATATATATATATATACATAGAAAACTTTTTAAGAAAAAAATCTGAAATTTTTTATTGAACTATGTTAATGTGTGCACTAATCAATATCACAGTACATGCGTACATTTTTAAGAAACATGCCGTGGCCCAAGGGTACCTTTCATGCACGCCCCTGTTTAGTACGGTGCAACCTATACTGAATAATAAAACTTTCTTATACGAGATTGGGCAATATGTTTGTAGCCAATGAATATTGTCTCTCTGATAGTAGTTTATACACACTATGGTGCAATGGTCATGCAGTCTCCACCTGAGGCTTGGACGGGGGTTCACCGATATGCAAGAGCTGCAGCATGAAGATCCGCCTCGCTACCAATCCCCCACCTCCCTACTTCTTGCTAATCTTTAGAGCAGCACCTTAGAGAAGTAAAACTCAATGTATCGCTACACTCAGATGACCGGTATGAAATGTGTTAAAATACAAACACATATTGACTCATTTCACAGACGTGGACGTATGTGTCTCACGGGCATGATACCGAGGAATCAGACCTATCCAAACACTGGTGAGCGCTACCGCTACCTTGGACAGAAATACCCACCTGACATGCAATGTGAAATGAGACATGGAAAACAATATTCTTTCTGTAGGGTAAGTTGAAAATCTTACATCCAAGGCCGTCTTTAAAGCAGATGGGCCCTCGGGCAAACTATTGTGACATATACTACATATACTTCATATACTACGTATACTACATATACTACATATACTTTATATACTACATATACTACATATACTACATATACTGCATATACTACATATACTACATATACTACATATACTGCATATACTACATATACTACATATACTACATATATTACATATATTCAAAAATTAAAAAGAATATTAACAATCTATAAACACTGACTAGGAGGGAGAAAAGTGTGTGTGTGTGGGGGGGGGGGTTCTATTCCTCTCTGCTCTTTTCCAATCATTAAGACGGGTCTATTAATTTAATCCGTTTTCCTTTAAATATAACAAATATTTGCAGAGAATATGTGTATGCGGAAAAAAACACCAGTTATAATTTTTTTGCGAAAATGACCCGAATACAAAAAGTAAACAAACCACAACTAGTAATTTAGACGAAACAAATAATCTATGAATAATTAATCGAACGCTCAGTAATATTCTTTTTGTACTAAAATGATTTAATTAAGTGCTAATGATAAGATGAATATTTGGTTTTTATTTTCAAAACAAGACATACATAAATTATTTTTTTTTAAAGTATTACTAGTATGAGAGATTAAAAACTTTTAAAAGAGAGAAATCGGTGAAACGCGGTTTAAATGCGGTCAAATTTCATTGATACGACTTTCGAATTAAAAATAATAGGATTGGAACTATAAAAACCGCAATTTTTTTTCAATTCAGTAATGTCAAACCTACAATTGTACCAATAGTTACTTTTTCGGAAACCAGTTAGAGTTTAGTGCAGGTAAGTGAATGGCATTGAATTGAATGACCACACATTGTCTCCAGGACCGCATCGGACAAAATCTGTGCACTCAGCTGTATTGTTGTACCGGAGATTCAGATGTGGCGTTCATTGAGCCGGCGTACCCAGGGACTATGTGCGGCAGCGGAAAGGTAAGTAAACGTTTGAGTGAGTCAACCCTTCCCCCCCCCTCTCCAGTCAATATGGTTTATTTATTGGCAAGTAAGTTAAATACATTTATTTGTTCTTCTTAACGGTCGTTTTATTTTCCTATTTATGCGCTAGTGAATGTGGTGTAAGTAGGCAACGACTTGGGGTCGCATTTTTTTTTTAGTGAAGTCGACATTGAACTCGGCTCGCATGCAAAGTGTTCAGGGTTTGATTGCCCGGTATAAAAAGAAAAAAAAAATTACCGCTGACCTAGAGAGGACTTAGGCGCCACCAAGTATTTAAGCCAACAAAAAGAAAAGCATGAAAGCACAACAGAGATATATTCGTTCCATTAACGACCACATCGGGTCAAAGGTAAAATAAAAAAAAAATATTGATCGGCAATGTGGTTGTGTTTTTTTAAAGTCTGCCTAGAGCATTTGGCTAATATTAGGCTAGTATCTGGCTAGTATTTGGCTAGTATTAGGCTAGTATCTGGCTAGTATCTGGCTAGTATTAGGCTAGTATCTAGCTAGTATCTAGCTAGCATATATGGCAGTTTATGTGGCAGTGTCTCTCAGATTGGGATTAAATCTTCTTGATCTACCTTCCTCAGTTGCGTCAGCAGCCTATATATAGAAAGGTATCGAAGGGGACAAAGTGACTGGTTTCCCAGAGAACATCTTCAGTCAACGCCATTTAGGGCTCGATCGCAAATGACATAACGCTTGGGGGGAGGTGGGGGAGAGGGGGTCTAGGATTTTGTGACAGTGGAGGGGGGGAGGTCTGTGAAATTGTGACGCCACAAACAAAAAATAACAATTATCTATGAGGGAATCCACAATTTGTTTGAATCTTCTGCCAAAATTACAATTCTTCTCAACTTGAAATTTTGAAAATTGACCGTAATGAAATCGGCGTTGGAGAATTCAGGAGAAAAGGAAGAAGAAGCTATTAAAATCATCTCTATCGATCAGCATCTGAATGCCTTATGGGAAAACGTAAAAGAATGATTGTCTCCAAAAATAACGAAAGAAAAATAAATCAATAATTTGAGGTATTTTAATTTTTTTTAACTTGTGACGTGACATAAATGGGGGCGGCGGGGGGTGTGGAAAATTTGTGACACTTTGTGACATGGGGGAGGGGGGGTCTAAAATGTCGTTTTTTTGCGTTACGTCATTTACGACCACTGGGGAAAAATCAGGGGAACTTACCTACTCGGAAGACCTATCTATGTCTTTGAGGGAAAGAACAAATTTAGACAGGGGAGTGAAATAGTTGAACGATTACAAACGAGAGGAGGGGTATGAACTCATCACCATCTCACTTGCTGGTTACTGACCTTTTCTTCGCCACGGACCGGTCAATATTTCATAATTTCACCGCGGCTAACTGCGGGGAGGGGGGGAGTGGCGTGTATTCATTATATTTTAGATTGTTTTGTATTCGTTATATTTTAGATTGTTTTGTATTCGTTATATTTTAGATTGTTTTGTATTCGTTATATTTTAGATTGTTTTGTATTCGTCATATTTTAGATTATTTTGTATACGTGATATTTTAGATTGTTTTGCATTCGTGATATTTTAGATTGTTTTGCATTCGTTATATTTTAGATTGTTTTGCATTCGTTATATTTTAGATTGTTTTGCATTCGTTATATTTTAGATTGTTTTGTATTCGTTATATTTTAGATTGTTTTGTATTCGTCATATTTTAGATTGTTTTATATTCTTTATAGTTTAGATTGTTTTGTATTCGTTATAGTTTAGATTGTTTTGTATTCGTTATATTTTAGATTGTTTTGATTCACAATGCCATTGCCGCTCACACCCACTCAGCTCAGTAAACTAAAAAAAAGTAAATAAGTTAATGTTTCCTGTACGCCACAGTACCGTTTGATCCACGGAATGGTAACGGTCCGCGTCCCGGGGGTTTGGGCGGGGGGCTGGGGAACACCTGTTCTAAACGATATATTGTCAAAGAATTTCAACTTTGATCAGATGAATTGTTATTGTTTACCTAGTGTTGATATTGTTTTGTGTACCAATCGAACAATATTGTGTAAAGTATGTAAAACAATCAGTGACACGTGTTGTTCTCTGCCCCCCCCCCAGCTATGCCGACAAGGTCAATGTGTGCCCGACCCAGCTGTTCCGGTTCTAAACGGTAAGTGTAGATCAGTGGCGTAGTAAGGGGTGGGCAATGGCGGCATCATGCCCCGGGCGCTACTCACAAATGGGCGACAAATGTATATTTTACGAATAATATTATTTTGTTTTCGAATGAGGAGGGGGGAGGGAAGGCGCTTAGCAAGTAATGTGTCCCGGGCGCGACTTAAGCTTCTTTTCGCCACTGGTGCTGATTCATAAAGTAAAGTTTTGGGCTGACGGGGCAGCTGAAGTGTAGAATTAACAGAACTGTGTATATTGACTGTGTGGGTTCCGAAAAAGCACTGATGCCTCTATTTCCTCAACTAAATTTACATAGCCGGCCACTGCTCTGTTTGAGGAAAAAAAAAATATAAAATCAAGATAGTTACATGATGTAATGTTATGATTGCTTTCATCATTTACGTATATTAATTCAGTTCTTTGTTGTCTACCATTTTTTTAGAGAAATTGTTTCTTTTATAAAAGATACTAGCTGTACCCTGAAAAACGTGTGTATAGAGTTGCATTCCCTTAGGTTTGATCAGAACACTAGGTTATTTTTGGTTTCAGACAGATCCGATTTTTTCATGATTTTAATTACTATTGTTTACGTTTGACGATTCTAAACCGGAATACTGTTGTATTAATTCTTTACTTTCAATTTAACGCACAACCCATACCGCTATTATTTATTTAGATTTTTCTTCAGTTAATGATCAGCTTTTAATGGTTTAAATAAACAATGACCAACTTATGTGTAACCGATGAATAAAACTTTCATTATCGTTATTGGGAAAAAAAAAACATCAAATAGAGGACATTTTATACTGAAATTCTATAGATTAATCATACAATATAGGCCATTTTACACTTAAATTCTATAGACTAACCATAAAAAAGAGGACATTTTACACTGAAATTATATAGATTAATCATAAAAAAAGTAACTTCAATATTAAATCCACTTCAAAAGAGCCATGTTTATTGACTGTTTTTTTTTTAAAACGTAGCTCATTCGACAATTAACATTTAATTTATTCTACGTTAGAGAGTACTGATGACGACATCATTTTTAACTATTTATAAATTAATGCATGTGAAAGGTAACGAAGAGACATAATACAAAAAACATCATTTGAGCAATAGTGGGAATGATAGTCAGTTGTGCTGAATGTATGTGCGAAAAAAAAATGTCTGAACTGGTTTTATTATTCAAGTTTTAGTGTCTTTTTAGAATTTGGTTCTTCTTTTTTTTTATCTTATTCGTTGCTAATTTAGCCTTTTGTTTAAGGCTGAATATTACTATACTTAAAAATAAATTAAGCAATATTTTAATTTCTTGTTTAAACTGCGATATACTGTAGGCTCTTAATGTTCAGTATATAGAGGATTTTTTAATACGGTTGTTTAGCCAGACTATGGTATTGCTTTGGTTAAGTTTATGTGTGTTCAGTGGCGTAGCCATTTTATGAGTAGCGCCCGGGGTATGATGCCCCCCTTGCACCACTCAATCTCTACACCACTGTTTGTGCTATCAGAAAGATGAATTTGAAGGTCGTAATCAAAGATACTTTCGTACATTCGCGGATGGATATTTTTTTTTTAATTCGATTACTTAAGATAAAAGTCTACTAAGGGGCAGCGGTTCAAAAGAGTGTTGTGGGCCCCTATACGTTGTCTAATCAATTTAAAGGACAGTACGTGTGGTTAAGATGTTTCCAAGTGGCGTCGACTTTCTTCTTTTTTAAAAAAAAAGACAAAACTGCAACTAAAAGTGGCCAAGCATATGATAGATTGTACATTTCAAACATGATAGACAGATTGTACATTTCAAACATGTTAGACAGATTTCAAATATAAAAAAAAATCAACTTTAAAAGATGCCGAATGAAATTTGATTTGATTTGAAATTCGTCGATTGTTTTTATTTATGACTTATAAACATCTGCTTGTAACATATACTAGTATCATCTACTTGTAACTTCTAGTTGTAATATCCACTTATAACATTTACTTGTAATATCTACTTGGAACAGAACTATGCTTGTTTGGTGACTTAGAACAGATGGAATGTAAAAACTCCATATTGAATTTTAGTGGATTTTGTTATCAAGATCGAGTATTTAACTCTTGCTGCTCAACTTGTTTATCAGTATTCAGACAAATTCAAGGTAAGTAATTAGATAGGATGTGAAAATGAAAACTAATAATCGATATTGCAGCACATACTTGTTGGCTAGCCATAACTTTATTGAAAATATTTGTCACCCTATTAATTTTATAGAATTTATCTTTGTGTTGCTTTTGTTATGTAAAGCCAATTAAAATATATTACGTATGTTATTTACTTTAGGCTGTGAGTATGGAGACAGGATATTGGATTGCACATTAGATATTTGCAACACCACCAATAATCTAACTGAAGGACAGTTGTGTTGTGGAACATGTAGCAACGAGTCAGCTTATAATACTTCAGAAACAACATCAGAAAAAACAACAGTTAGACAGTCTATAACCTCAACCCCAACTAAAGGAACAACTGTTATTACTGATGGTCAGTTGAAATATTCATACATATATATCAGTGGTCAGTTGAAATATGCACACATATATATCAGTGATCAGTGGAAATATGCATACATATATCAGTGATCAGTGGAAATATGCACACATATATCAGTGATCAGTGGAAATATGCACACATATATCAGTGGTCAGTGGAAATATGCACACATATATCAGTGATCAGTAGAAATATGCACACATATATCAGTGATCAGTGGAAATATGCACACATATATCAGTGATCAGTAGAAATATGCACACATATATCAGTGATCAGTGGAAATATGCACACATATATCAGTGATCAGTGGAAATATGCACACATATATCAGTGATCAGTGGAAATATGCACACATATATCAGTGGTCAGTGGAAATATGCACACATATATCAGTGATCAGTAGAAATATGCACACGTATATCAGTGATCAGTGGAAATATGCACACATATATCAGTGATCAGTGGAAATATGCACACATATATCAGTGATCAGTGGAAATATCCACACATATATCAGTGCTCAGTGGAAATATGCACACATATATCAGTGATCAGTGGAAATATGCACACATATATCAATGATCAGTGGAAATATGCACACATATATCAGTGATCAGTGGAAATATCCACACATATATCAGTGCTCAGTGGAAATATGCACACATATATCAGTGATCAGTGGAGATATGCACACATATATAAGTGATCAGTGGAAATATGCACACATATATCAGTGATCAGTGGAAATATGCACACATATATCAGTGATCAGTGGAAATATGCACACATATATCAGTGATCAGTGGAAATATGCACACATATATCAGTGATCAGTGGAAATATGCACACCTATATCAGTGATCAGTGGAAATATGCACACATATATCAGTGATCAGTGGAAATATGCACACATATATCAGTGATCAGTGGAAATATGCACACATATATCAGTGATCAGTGGAAATATGCACACATATATCAGTGATCAGTGGAAATATGCACACATATATCAGTGATCAGTGGAAATATGCACACATATATCAGTGATCAGTGTAAATATGCACACATATATCAGTGATCAGTGGAAATATGCACACATATATCAGTGATCAGTAGAAATATGCACACATATATCAGTGATCAGTGGAAATATGCACACATATATCAGTGATCAGTGGAAATATGCACACATATATCAGTGGTCAGTGTGTGAAGTTCCCACAACGATGTGATTAAGTCTCTTAGATCCACGTAACGACTAATGCGACGTTTTGCAGTGCCCTTATTTCATCATCAACATAGCCGGAGAGTGAAATCGCCTTAGAGGCACCACGGGAGACATAGTCGGGGACTTTAGCTATGACCTGAAATATCCATTGGTCCTCACTGAGTATCAAACCCTTGATACTCAGGTCAACAGTCGCGCGATTTATCACACGACTATCTGTCCACCATCAGTGGTCAGTTGAAATATACACAAGCGTATCAATGGTCCACAATAATATATCTAAAATACTTATTCGTGCAAGTGTTCACTTACACCTTCATGTTCAGCGTTCATCCGTTTACGTAGCCACGTCTTATTACGAGATTGTGAGGTCAGCACTGACCAGCGAGTTAAAATATAACAGGAGTGTTCATTGAGCCAAAATGATGGGAAATACAAATCCGCTGTAATATGGAATAGTGCATTTAGGATCTTAAAGATAAGCCCCTCCCTTCCTTTCGTATGGCCGAGTGATATAGACCGACCTGAGAGTCATGCGTTTGATTATCGCTGAGAGGCAAGGAAATATTTTTCCACGTTAACATTTGGAGTCGAGTCCCCCCACAAGTCCAACCAGCTTTCAACGGGTCACCTGACATAAAGTTTGGGAAGTGAAAGTGGCTGGGCAATGTGCTAATCACACAATCTCTTTGAATTTGAATCTTTGAATCTCTTTAAATTATGTTGCTACATAAACAGAATCCATCTGACCCGATGAACCATTAGTATAAGTGGAAAATATAAGTCCCCCCCCTCCCCATCGGTGCGTAATTCTGGTATATAGAATTTGCGATTTTCGAACCTGTTTTGCCTCAATTAAAGACAAATCGAAATATTAACAGAAGATCAAATCCCCCCCTGCTGAGCAGCGAAATTTTATTCTCCATTCTGGATGAGTTTCTTTTCTTGCTGATCATGTTTGTAAACAATTTAAAATGGTTGTTAAGTAACACCAATTCTAAGAGAGAATTGTTTACTTTATTATTAATATATAAGAATATCATTGCAGCGAAACAGATACGGAACTCCAAAGGTACAAAGAGATATAAATGTCGCTATGGTAGGGGAACATCATAGTTTTCCCACCACTGTAAACAAACGGATTAGGCTGCAGAGAAATCGAATGACATTTTCAAAATATAGAAAAAAAAAATATTGCATATCGGTAGCTAAAAAAATGCTTCAGGCTTTTATTTTAGAATTTAAAAAAAGAATCAGGGAATCTTATTTGAATGCTAATATTTAAGGAAATATTGTTTAGCTTACTCATTGTCTGTTTGTATATTCCACTATATTTATCGATAGAAACGGGAAAATGACGTATTGTTGTGATAATCTTGATAAACACGTCAACAAGACATCACCAAGTTGTATCACTATTAGGTGCTACCAATAAAGTGTAGACAATGTTTATTAGTTTGATCTTCGTGATAATATAGCACAACTCACAGGCGCCTTTAAGTCACCCCCCTCCCCCTTTCAAGTCAGAAAACTATTTGAAACTGGGTGGACTTGAAAAATAAAAGACCCATACTTTAAAACGAAGGATCTAATTCGGATCCCTTGTGCTCCTCCCCCGTCATTTTTGTGTTGATCAAATCTAAAATTTCAGGCTAATAAAGTTTCATTACCAGTTAGTAATGTTGGTTTTTAGGTCGTAAGTGTTTGAAGTCCCTGTAAGGATGAGATGAGATTATAAACCACTAAATGGACGGGTTTTTGTTTTTGGTTGTAAGTAGGGCATCTTGTATTTAGATTCATAACTCATTGATCGAAAAAAACAAACAAAACAATAACACTTAATTTATTAGAATACAGTGTTTGATCAACTAATACACGGTCAAACTAGAATACAGTGTTTGATCAACTAATACACGGTCAAACTAGAATACAGTGTTTGATCAACTAATGCACGGTCATACTAGAATACGGTGTTTGATCAACCAATGCACGGTCATACTAGAATACGGTGTTTGATCAACCAATGCACGGTCATACTAGAATACGGTGTTAGATCAACCAATGCACGGTCATACTAGAATACGGTGTTAGATCAACCAATGCACGGTCATACTAGAATACGGTGTTAGATCAACCAATGCACGGTCATACTAGAATACGGTGTTAGATCAACCAATGCACGGTTATACTAGAATACGGTGTTTGACCAACCAATGCACGGTCATACTAGAATACGGTGTTTGACCAACCAATGCACGGTCATACTAGAATACGGTGTTTGATCAACCAATGCACGGTCATACTAGAATACGGTGTTTGATCAACCAATGCACGGTCATACTAGAATACGGTGTTTGATCAACCAATGCACGGTCATACTAGAATACGGTGTTTGATCAACCAATGCACGGTCATACTAGAATACGGTGTTTGATCATCCAATGCACGGTCATACTAGAATACGGTGTTTGATCAACCAATGCACGGTCATACTAGAATACGGTGTTTGATCAACCAATGCACGGTCATACTAGAATACGGTGTTTGATCAACCAATGCACGGTCATACTAGAATACGGTGTTTGATCAACCAATGCACGGTCATACTAGAATACGGTGTTTGATCAACCAATGCACGGTCATACTAGAATACGGTGTTTGATCAACCAATGCACGGTCATACTAGAATACGGTGTTTGATCAACCAATGCACGGTCATACTAGAATACGGTGTTTGATCAACCAATGCACGGTCATACTAGAATACGGTGTTTGATCAACCAATGCACGGTCATACTAGAATACGGTGTTTGATCAACCAATGCACGGTCATACTAGAATACGGTGTTTGATCAACCAATGCACGGTCATACTAGAATACGGTGTTTGATCAACCAATGCACGGTCATACTAGAATACGGTGTTTGATCAACCAATGCACGGTCATACTAGAATACGGTGTTTGATCAACCAATGCACGGTCATACTAGAATACGGTGTTTGATCAACCAATGCACGGTCATACTAGAATACGGTGTTTGATCAACCAATGCACGGTCATACTAGAATACGGTGTTTGATCAACCAACGCACGGTCATACTAGAATACGGTGTTTGATCAACCAACGCACGGTCATACTAGAATACGGTGTTTGATCAACCAACGCACGGTCATACTAGAATACGGTGTTTGATCAACCAATGCACGGTCATACTAGAATACGGTGTTTGATCAACCAATGCACGGTCATACTAGAATACGGTGTTTGATCAACCAATGCACGGTCATACTAGAATACGGTGTTTGATCAACCAATGCACGGTCATACTAGAATACGGTGTTTGATCAACCAATGCACGGTCATACTAGAATACGGTGTTTGATCAACCAATGCACGGTCATACTAGAATACGGTGTTTGATCAACCAATGCACGGTCATACTAGAATACGGTGTTTGATCAACCAATGCACGGTCATACTAGAATACGGTGTTTGATCAACCAATGCACGGTCATACTAGAATACGGTGTTTGATCAACCAATGCACGGTCATACTAGAATACGGTGTTTGATCAACCAATGCACGGTCATACTAGAATACGGTGTTTGATCAACCAATGCACGGTCATACTAGAATACGGTGTTTGATCAACCAATGCACGGTCATACTAGAATACGGTGTTTGATCAACCAATGCACGGTCATACTAGAATACGGTGTTTGATCAACCAATGCACGGTCATACTAGAATACGGTGTTTGATCAACCAATGCACGGTCATACTAGAATACGGTGTTTGATCAACCAATGCACGGTCATACTAGAATACGGTGTTTGATCAACCAATGCACGGTCATACTAGAATACGGTGTTTGATCAAGCAATGCACGGTCATACTAGAATACGGTGTTTGATCAACCAATGCACGGTCATACTAGAATACGGTGTTTGATCAACCAATGCACGGTCATACTAGAATACGGTCTGTCTTCCGGTGTTTGATCAACCAATGCACGGTCATACTAGAATACGGTGTTTGATCAACCAATGCACGGTCATACTAGAATACGGTGTTTGATCAACCAATGCACGGTCATACTAGAATACGGTGTTTGATCAACCAACGCACGGTCATACCGGAATACGGTGTTAGATCAACCAATGCACGGTCATACTAGAATACGGTGTTAGATCAACCAACGCACGGTCATACTAGAATACGGTGTTAGATCAACCAACGCACGGTCATACTAGAATACGGTGTTTGATCAACCAACGCACGGTCATACTAGAATACGGTGTTTGATCAACCAACGCACGGTCATACTAGAATACGGTGTTTGATCAACCAACGCACGGTCATACTAGAATACGGTGTTTGATCAACCAACGCACGGTCATACTAGAATACGGTGTTTGATCAACCAACGCACGGTCATATTAGAATACGGTGTTTGATCAACCAACGCACGGTCATACTAGAATACGGTGTTTGATCAACCAACGCACGGTCATACTAGAATACGGTGTTTGATCAACCAACGCACGGTCATACTAGAATACGGTGTTTGATCAACCAATGCACGGTCATACTAGAATACGGTGTTTGATCAACCAATGCACGGTCATACTAGAATACGGTGTTTGATCAACCAACGCACGGTCATACTAGAATACGGTGTTTGATCAACCAATGCACGGTCATACTAGAATACGGTGTTTGATCAACCAATGCACGGTCATACTAGAATACGGTGTTTGATCAACCAATGCACGGTCATACTAGAATACGGTGTTTGATCAACCAATGCACGGTCATACTAGAATACGGTGTTTGATCAACCAATGCACGGTCATACTAGAATACGGTGTTTGATCAACCAATGCACGGTCATACTAGAATACGGTGTTTGATCAACCAATGCACGGTCATACTAGAATACGGTGTTTGATCAACCAATGCACGGTCATACTAGAATACGGTGTTTGATCAACCAATGCACGGTCATACTAGAATACGGTGTTTGATCAACCAATGCACGGTCATACTAGAATACGGTGTTTGATCAACCAATGCACGGTCATACTAGAATACGGTGTTTGATCAACCAATGCACGGTCATACTAGAATACGGTGTTTGATCAACCAATGCACGGTCATACTAGAATACGGTGTTTGATCAACCAATGCACGGTCATACTAGAATACGGTGTTTGATCAACCAACGCACGGTCATACTAGAATACGGTGTTAGATCAACCAACGCACGGTCATACTAGAATACGGTGTTTGATCAACCAACGCACGGTCATACTAGAATACGGTGTTTGATCAACCAATGCACGGTCATACTAGAATACGGTGTTTGATCAACCAACGCACGGTCATACTAGAATACGGTGTTTGATCAACCAACGCACGGTCATACTAGAATACGGTGTTTGATCAACCAACGCACGGTCATACTAGAATACGGTGTTTGATCAACCAATGCACGGTCATACTAGAATACGGTGTTTGATCAACCAATGCACGGTCATACTAGAATACGGTGTTTGATCAACCAATGCACGGTCATACTAGAATACGGTGTTTGATCAACCAATGCACGGTCATACTAGAATACGGTGTTTGATCAACCAATGCACGGTCATACTAGAATACGGTGTTTGATCAACCAATGCACGGTCATACTAGAATACGGTGTTTGATCAAGCAATGCACGGTCATACTAGGAATACGGTGTTTGATCAACCAATGCACGGTCATACTAGAATACGGTGTTTGATCAACCAATGCACGGTCATACTAGAATACGGTGTTTGATCAACCGATGCACGGTCATACTAGAATACGGTGTTTGATCAACCGATGCACAGGATCATACTAGAATACGGTGTTTGATCAACCGATGCACGGTCATACTAGAATACGGTGTTTGATCAACCGATGCACGGTCATACAAGAATACGGTGTTTGATCAACCGATGCACGGTCATACAAGAATACGGTGTTTGATCAACCGATGCACGGTCATACTAGAATACGGTGTTTGATCAACCGATGCACGGTCATACTAGAATACGGTGTTTGATCAACCGATGCACGGTCATACTAGAATACGGTGTTTGATCAACCAATGCACGGTCATACTAGAATACGGTGTTTGATCAAGCAATGCACGGTCATACTAGAATACGGTGTTTGATCAACCAATGCACGGTCATACTTTAGAATACGGTGTTTGATCAACCAATGCACGGTCATACTAGAATACGGTGTTTGATCAAGCAATGCACGGTCATACTAGGAATACGGTGTTTGATCAACCAATGCACGGTCATACTAGAATACGGTGTTTGATCAACCAATGCACGGTCATACTAGAATACGGTGTTTGATCAACCAATGCACGGTCATACTAGAATACGGTGTTTGATCAACCAATGCACGGTCATACTAGAATACGGTGTTTGATCAACCAATGCACGGTCATACTAGAATACGGTGTTTGATCAACCAATGCACGGTCATACTAGAATACGGTGTTTGATCAACCAATGCACGGTCATACTAGAATACGGTGTTTGATCAACCAATGCACGGTCATACTAGAATACGGTGTTTGATCAACCAATGCACGGTCATACTAGAATACGGTGTTTGATCAACCAATGCACGGTCATACTAGAATACGGTGTTTGATCAACCAATGCACGGTCATACTAGAATACGGTGTTTGATCAACCAATGCACGGTCATACTAGAATACGGTGTTTGATCAACCAATGCACGGTCATACTAGAATACGGTGTTTGATCAACCAATGCACGGTCATACTAGAATACGGTGTTTGATCAACCAATGCACGGTCATACTAGAATACGGTGTTTGATCAACCAATGCACGGTCATACTAGAATACGGTGTTTGATCAACCAATGCACGGTCATACTAGAATACGGTGTTTGATCAACCAATGCACGGTCATACTAGAATACGGTGTTTGATCAACCAACGCACGGTCATACTAGAATACGGTGTTTGATCAACCAACGCACGGTCATACTAGAATACGGTGTTTGATCAACCAACGCACGGTCATACTAGAATACGGTGTTTGATCAACCAACGCACGGTCATACTAGAATACGGTGTTTGATCAACCAACGCACGGTCATACTAGAATACGGTGTTAGATCAGCCAACGCACGGTCATACTAGAATACGGTGTTTGATCAACCAACGCACGGTCATACTAGAATACGGTGTTTGATCAGCCAACGCACGGTCATACTAGAATACGGTGTTTGATCAACCAACGCACGGTCATACTAGAATACGGTGTTTGATCAACCAACGCACGGTCATACTAGAATACGGTGTTTGATCAACCAACGCACGGTCATACTAGAATACGGTGTTTGATCAACCAACGCACGGTCATACTAGAATACGGTGTTTGATCAAGCAACGCACGGTCATACTAGAATACGGTGTTTGATCAACCAACGCACGGTCATACTAGAATACGGTGTTTGATCAACCAACGCACGGTCATACTAGAATACGGTGTTTGATCAACCAACGCACGGTCATACTAGAATACGGTGTTTGATCAACCAATGCACGGTCATACTAGAATACGGTGTTTGATCAACCAATGCACGGTCATACTAGAATACGGTGTTTGATCAACCAATGCACGGTCATACTAGAATACGGTGTTTGATCAACCAATGCACGGTCATACTAGAATACGGTGTTTGATCAACCAATGCACGGTCATACTAGAATACGGTGTTTGATCAACCAATGCACGGTCATACTAGAATACGGTGTTTGATCAACCAATGCACGGTCATACTAGAATACGGTGTTTGATCAACCAATGCACGGTCATACTAGAATACGGTGTTTGATCAACCAATGCACGGTCATACTAGAATACGGTGTTTGATCAACCAATGCACGGTCATACTAGAATACGGTGTTTGATCAACCAATGCACGGTCATACTAGAATACGGTGTTTGATCAACCAATGCACGGTCATACTAGAATACGGTGTTTGATCAACCAATGCACGGTCATACTAGAATACGGTGTTTGATCAACCAATGCACGGTCATACTAGAATACGGTGTTTGATCAACCAAGGCACGGTCATACTAGAATACGGTGTTTGATCAACCAATGCACGGTCATACTAGAATACGGTGTTTGATCAACCAACGCACGGTCATACTAGAATACGGTGTTAGATCAACCAACGCACGGTCATACTAGAATACGGTGTTAGATCAACCAACGCACGGTCATACTAGAATACGGTGTTAGATCAACCAACGCACGGTCATACTAGAATACGGTGTTTGATCAACCAACGCACGGTCATACTAGAATACGGTGTTTGATCAACCAACGCACGGTCATACTAGAATACGGTGTTTGATCAACCAACGCACGGTCATACTAGAATACGGTGTTTGATCAACCAATGCACGGTCATACTAGAATACGGTGTTTGATCAACCAATGCACGGTCATACTAGAATACGGTGTTTGATCAACCAATGCACGGTCATACTAGAATACGGTGTTTGATCAACCAATGCACGGTCATACTAGAATACGGTGTTTGATCAACCAATGCACGGTCATACTAGAATACGGTGTTTGATCAACCAATGCACGGTCATACTAGAATACGGTGTTTGATCAACCAATGCACGGTCATACTAGAATACGGTGTTTGATCAACCAATGCACGGTCATACTAGAATACGGTGTTTGATCAACCAATGCACGGTCATACTAGAATACGGTGTTTGATCAACCAATGCACGGTCATACTAGAATACGGTGTTTGATCAACCAATGCACGGTCATACTAGAATACGGTGTTTGATCAACCGATGCACGGTCATACTAGAATACGGTGTTTGATCAACCGATGCACGGTCATACTAGAATACGGTGTTTGATCAACCGATGCACGGTCATACTAGAATACGGTGTTTGATCAACCGATGCACGGTCATACTAGAATACGGTGTTTGATCAACCGATGCACGGTCATACAAGAATACGGTGTTTGATCAACCGATGCACGGTCATACAAGAATACGGTGTTTGATCAACCGATGCACGGTCATACTAGAATACGGTGTTTGATCAACCGATGCACGGTCATACTAGAATACGGTGTTTGATCAACCAATGCACGGTCATACTAGAATACGGTGTTTGATCAACCAATGCACGGTCATACTAGAATACGGTGTTTGATCAACCAATGCACGGTCATACTAGAATACGGTGTTTGATCAACCAATGCACGGTCATACTAGAATACGGTGTTTGATCAACCAATGCACGGTCATACTAGAATACGGTGTTTGATCAACCAATGCACGGTCATACTAGAATACGGTGTTTGATCAACCAATGCACGGTCATACTAGAATACGGTGTTTGATCAACCAATGCACGGTCATACTAGAATACGGTGTTTGATCAACCAATGCACGGTCATACTAGAATACGGTGTTTGATCAACCAATGCACGGTCATACTAGAATACGGTGTTTGATCAACCAATGCACGGTCATACTAGAATACGGTGTTTGATCAACCAATGCACGGTCATACTAGAATACGGTGTTTGATCAACCAATGCACGGTCATACTAGAATACGGTGTTTGATCAACCAATGCACGGTCATACTAGAATACGGTGTTTGATCAACCAATGCACGGTCATACTAGAATACGGTGTTTGATCAACCAATGCACGGTCATACTAGAATACGGTGTTTGATCAACCAATGCACGGTCATACTAGAATACGGTGTTTGATCAACCAATGCACGGTCATACTAGAATACGGTGTTTGATCAACCAATGCACGGTCATACTAGAATACGGTGTTTGATCAACCAATGCACGGTCATACTAGAATACGGTGTTTGATCAACCAATGCACGGTCATACTAGAATACGGTGTTTGATCAACCAATGCACGGTCATACTAGAATACGGTGTTTGATCAACCAATGCACGGTCATACTAGAATACGGTGTTTGATCAACCAATGCACGGTCATACTAGAATACGGTGTTTGATCAACCAACGCACGGTCATACTAGAATACGGTGTTTGATCAACCAACGCACGGTCATACTAGAATACGGTGTTTGATCAACCAACGCACGGTCATACTAGAATACGGTGTTAGATCAACCAACGCACGGTCATACTAGAATACGGTGTTTGATCAACCAACGCACGGTCATACTAGAATACGGTGTTTGATCAACCAACGCACGGTCATACTAGAATACGGTGTTTGATCAACCAACGCACGGTCATACTAGAATACGGTGTTTGATCAACCAACGCACGGTCATACTAGAATACGGTGTTTGATCAACCAACGCACGGTCATACTAGAATACGGTGTTTGATCAACCAACGCACGGTCATACTAGAATACGGTGTTTGATCAACCAACGCACGGTCATACTAGAATACGGTGTTTGATCAACCAACGCACGGTCATACTAGAATACGGTGTTTGATCAACCAACGCACGGTCATACTAGAATACGGTGTTTGATCAACCAATGCACGGTCATACTAGAATACGGTGTTTGATCAACCAATGCACGGTCATACTAGAATACGGTGTTTGATCAACCAATGCACGGTCATACTAGAATTACGGTGTTTGATCAACCAATGCACGGTCATACTAGAATACGGTGTTTGATCAACCAATGCACGGTCATACTAGAATACGGTGTTTGATCAACCAATGCACGGTCATACTAGAATACGGTGTTTGATCAACCAATGCACGGTCATACTAGAATACGGTGTTTGATCAACCAATGCACGGTCATACTAGAATACGGTGTTTGATCAACCGATGCACGGTCATACTAGAATACGGTGTTTGATCAACCGATGCACGGTCATACTAGAATACGGTGTTTGATCAACCGATGCACGGTCATACTAGAATACGGTGTTTGATCAACCGATGCACGGTCATACTAGAATACGGTGTTTGATCAACCAATGCACGGTCATACTAGAATACGGTGTTTGATCAACCAATGATCAAACAATGCACGGTCATACTAGAATACGGTGTTTGATCAACCAATGCACGGTCATACTAGAATACGGTGTTTGATCAACCAATGCACGGTCATACTAGAATACGGTGTTTGATCAACCAATGCACGGTCATACTAGAATACGGTGTTTGATCAACCAATGCACGGTCATACTAGAATACGGTGTTTGATCAACCAATGCACGGTCATACTAGAATACGGTGTTTGATCAACCAATGCACGGTCATACTAGAATACGGTGTTTGATCAACCAATGCACGGTCATACTAGAATACGGTGTTTGATCAACCAATGCACGGTCATACTAGAATACGGTGTTTGATCAACCAATGCACGGTCATACTAGAATACGGTGTTTGATCAACCAATGCACGGTCATACTAGAATACGGTGTTTGATCAACCAATGCACGGTCATACTAGAATACGGTGTTTGATCAACCAATGCACGGTCATACTCAGAATACGGTGTTTGATCAACCAATGCACGGTCATACTAGAATACGGTGTTTGATCAACCAATGCACGGTCATACTAGAATACGGTGTTTGATCAACCAATGCACGGTCATACTAGGAATACGGTGTTTGATCAACCAATGCACGGTCATACTAGAATACGGTGTTTGATCAACCAATGCACGGTCATACTAGAATACGGTGTTTGATCAACCAATGCACGGTCATACTAGAATACGGTGTTTGATCAACCAATGCACGGTCATACTAGAATACGGTGTTTGATCAACCAATGCACGGTCATACTAGAATACGGTGTTTGATACTAGAATACGGTGCTCAATCAACCAATGCACGGTCATACTAGAATACGGTGTTTGATCAACCAACGCACGGTCATACTAGAATACGGTGTTTGATCAACCAATGCACGGTCATACTAGAATACGGTGTTTGATCAACCAACGCACGGTCATACTAGAATACGGTGTTTGATCAACCAACGCACGGTCATACTAGAATACGGTGTTTGATCAACCAACGCACGGTCATACTAGAATACGGTGATCCAAACCAACGCACGGTCATACTGGGAATACGGTGTTTGATCGCCAACGGTCATACTAGAATACGGTGTTAGATCAACCAACGCACGGTCATACTAGAATACGGTGTTTGATCAACCAACGCACGGTCATACTAGAATACGGTGTTTGATCAACCAACGCACGGTCATACTAGAATACGGTGTTTGATCAACCAACGCACGGTCATACTAGAATACGGTGTTTGATCAACCAACGCACGGTCATACTAGAATACGGTGTTTGATCAACCAACGCACGGTCATACTAGAATACGGTGTTTGATCAACCAACGCACGGTCATACTAGAATACGGTGTTTGATCAACCAACGCACGGTCATACTAGAATACGGTGTTTGATCAACCAATGCACGGTCATACTAGAATACGGTGTTTGATCAACCAATGAACGGTCATACTAGAATACGGTGTTTGATCCAACCACGGTCATACTAGAAGACCAATGAACGGTCATACTAGAATACGGTGTTTGATCAACCAATGCACGGTCATACTAGAATACGGTGTTTGATCAACCAATGCACGGTCATACTAGAATACGGTGTTTGATCAACCAATGCACGGTCATACTAGAATACGGTGTTTGATCAACCAATGCACGGTCATACTAGAATACGGTGTTTGATCAACCAATGCACGGTCATACTAGAATACGGTGTTTGATCAACCGATGCACGGTCATACTAGAATACGGTGTTTGATCAACCGATGCACGGTCATACTAGAATACGGTGTTTGATCAACCGATGCACGGTCATACTAGAATACGGTGTTTGATCAACCGATGCACGGTCATACTAGAATACGGTGTTTGATCAACCGATGCACGGTCATACAAGAATACGGTGTTTGATCAACCGATGCACGGTCATACTAGAATACGGTGTTTGATCAACCGATGCACGGTCATACTAGAATACGGTGTTTGATCAACCAATGCACGGTCATACTAGAATACGGTGTTTGATCAACCAATGCACGGTCATACTAGAATACGGTGTTTGATCAACCAATGCACGGTCATACTAGAATACGGTGTTTGATCAACCAATGCACGGTCATACTAGAATACGGTGTTTGATCAACCAATGCACGGTCATACTAGAATACGGTGTTTGATCCAACCAATGCACGGTCATACTAGAATACGGTGTTTGATCAACCAATGCACGGTCATACTAGAATACGGTGTTTGATCAACCAATGCACGGTCATACTAGAATACGGTGTTTGATCAACCAATGCACGGTCATACTAGAATACGGTGTTTGATCAACCAATGCACGGTCATACTAGAATACGGTGTTTGATCAACCAATGCACGGTCATACTAGAATACGGTGTTTGATCAACCAATGCACGGTCATACTAGAATACGGTGTTTGATCAACCAATGCACGGTCATACTAGAATACGGTGTTTGATCAACCAATGCACGGTCATACTAGAATACGGTGTTTGATCAACCAATGCACGGTCATACTAGAATACGGTGTTTGATCAACCAATGCACGGTCATACTAGAATACGGTGTTTGATCAACCAATGCACGGTCATACTAGAATACGGTGTTTGATCAACCAATGCACGGTCATACTAGAATACGGTGTTTGATCAACCAATGCACGGTCATACTAGAATACGGTGTTTGATCAACCAATGCACGGTCATACTAGAATACGGTGTTTGATCAACCAATGCACGGTCATACTAGAATACGGTGTTTGATCAACCAATGCACGGTCATACTAGAATACGGTGTTTGATCAACCAATGCACGGTCATACTAGAATACGGTGTTTGATCAAGCAACGCACGGTCATACTAGAATACGGTGTTTGATCAACCAACGCACGGTCATACTAGAATACGGTGTTTGATCAACCAACGCACGGTCATACTAGAATACGGTGTTTGATCAACCATAACGCACGGTCATACTAGAATTACGAGTGTTTGATCAACCAACGCAACGGTCATACTAGAATACGGTGTTTGATCAACCAACGCACATTCATATCTAGAATTACGGTGTTTGATCAACCAATCGCAATGGTCATACTAGAATACGGTGTTTGATCAACCAACGCACGGTCATACTAGAATACGGTGTTAGATCAACCAACGCACGGTCATACTAGAATACGGTGTTAGATCAACCAACGCACGGTCATACTAGAATACGGTGTTTGATCAACCAACGCACGGTCATACTAGAATACGGTGTTTGATCAACCAACGCACGGTCATACTAGAATACGGTGTTTGATCAACCAATGCACGGTCATACTAGAATACGGCTGTTTGATCAACCAATGCACGGTCATACTAGAATACGGTGTTTGATCAGCTAATGCACTATACTAGAATACGGTGTTTGATCAACCAATGCACGGTCATACTAGAATACGGTGTTTGATCAACCAATGCACGGTCATACTAGAATACGGTGTTTGATCAACCAATGCACGGTCATACTAGAATACGGTGTTTGATCAACCAATGCACGGTCATACTAGAATACGGTGTTTGATCAACCAATGCACGGTCATACTAGAATACGGTGTTTGATCAACCAATGCACGGTCATACTAGAATACGGTGTTTGATCAACCAATGCACGGTCATACTAGAATACGGTGTTTGATCAACCAATGCACGGTCATACTAGAATACGGTGTTTGATCAACCAATGCACGGTCATACTAGAATACGGTGTTTGATACTAGAATACGGTGTTTGATCAACCAATGCACGGTCATACTAGAATACGGTGTTTGATCAACCAATGCACGGTCATACTAGAATACGGTGTTTGATCAACCAACGCACGGTCATACTAGAATACGGTGTTTGATCAACCAACGCACGGTCATACTAGAATACGGTGTTTGATCAACCAACGCACGGTCATACTAGAATACGGTGTTTGATCAACCAACGCACGGTCATACTAGAATACGGTGTTTGATCAACCAACGCACGGTCATACTAGAATACGGTGTTTGATCAACCAACGCACGGTCATACTAGAATACGGTGTTAGATCAACCAACGCACGGTCATACTAGAATACGGTGTTAGATCAACCAACGCACGGTCATACTAGAATACGGTGTTTGATCAACCAATGCACGGTCATACTAGAATACGGTGTTTGATCAACCAATGCACGGTCATACTAGAATACGGTGTTTGATCAACCAATGCACGGTCATACTAGAATACGGTGTTTGATCAACCAATGCACGGTCATACTAGAATACGGTGTTTGATCAACCAATGCACGGTCATACTAGAATACGGTGTTTGATCAACCAATGCACGGTTATACTAGAATACGGTGTTTGATCAACCAATGCACGGTTATACTAGAATACGGTGTTTGATCAACCAATGCACGGTTATACTAGAATACGGTGTTTGATCAACCAATGCACGGTTATACTAGAATACGGTGTTTGATCAACCAATGCACGGTTATACTAGAATACGGTGTTTGATCAACCAAGGCACGGTCATACTAGAATACGGTGTTTGATCAACCAATGCACGCCGTCATACTAGAATACGGTGTTTGATCAACCAACGCACGGTCATACTAGAATACGGTGTTTGATCAACCAACGCACGGTCATACTAGAATACGGTGTTTGATCAACCAACGCACGGTCATACTAGAATACGGTGTTTGATCAACCAATGCACGGTTATACTAGAATACGGTGTTTGATCAACCAATGCACGGCACGGTGTTATCACTAGAATACGGTGTTTGATCAACCAATGCACGGTTATACTAGAATACGGTGTTTGATCAACCAATGCACGGTTATACTAGAATACGGTGTTTGATCAACCAATGCACGGTTATACTAGAATACGGTGTTTGATCAACCAATGCACGGTTATACTAGAATACTGTGTTTGATCAACCAATGCACGGTTATACTAGAATGCAGTGTTTGATCAACCAATGCACGGTTATACTAGAATTCAGTGTTTGATCAACCAATGCACGGTTATACTAGAATACAGTGTTTGATCAACCAATGCACGGTTATACTAGAATACAGTGTTTGATCAACCAATGCACGGTTATACTAGAATACAGTGTTTGATCAACCAATGCACGGTTATACTAGAATACAGTGTTTGATCAACCAATGCACGGTTATACTAGAATACAGTGTTTGATACCAATGCACGGTTAAACAGTGTTTGATCAACCAATGCACGGTTAACTAGAATACAGTGTTTGATCAACCAATGCAACGGTTATACTAGAATACAGTGTTTGATCAACCAATGCACGGTTATACTAGAATACGGTGTTTGATCAGCCAATGCACGGTTATACTAGAATACGGTGTTTGATCAACCAATGCACGGTTATACTAGAATACGGTGTTTGATCAACCAATGCACGGTTATACTAGAATACAGTGTTTGATCAACCAATGCACGGTTATACTAGAATACAGTGTTTGATCAACCAATGCACGGTTATACTAGAATACAGTGTTTGATCAACCAATGCACGGTTATACTAGAATACAGTGTTTGATCAACCAATGCACGGTTATACTAGAATACAGTGTTTGATCAACCAATGCACGGTTATACTAGAATACAGTGTTTGATCAACCAATGCACGGTTATACTAGAATACAGTGTTTGATCAACCAATGCACGGTTAAACTAGAATACAGTGTTTGATCAACCAATGCACGGTTATACTAGAATACAGTGTTTGATCAACCAATGCACGGTTATACTAGAATACAGTGTTTGATCAACCAATGCACGGTTATACTAGAATACAGTGTTTGATCAACCAATGCACGGTTATACTAGAATACAGTGTTTGATCAACCAATGCACGGTTATACTAGAATACAGTGAGTCTTGTCGAGGTAACAGTGTCAGAGAGATTGATTCTATGTGTCATGTCATTCCTTGTTGTGAGTCTTGTTGAGGTAACAGTGTCAGAGAGATTGATTCTATGTGTCATGTCATTCCTTGTTGTGAGTCTTGTCGAGGTAACATTGTCAGAGAGATTGATTCTATGTTTCATATCATTCCTTGTTGTGAGTCTTGTCGAGGTAACATTGTCGACGTAGCCAGCTATTGCGGCGCCCAGTGAGACGTAGCCAGCTATTGTGGCGCCCAGTGAGACGTAGCCAGCTATTGTCGCGCCCAGTGAGACGTAGCCAGCTATTGCGGCGCCCAGTGAGACGTAGCCAGCTATTGTGGGGCCCTTTGAGACGTAGCCAGCTTTTGCGGCGCCCAGTGAGACGTAGCCAGCTATTGTGGCGCCCAGTGAGACGTAGCCAGCTAATGTGGGGCCCTGTGAGACGTAGCCAGCTAATGTGGGGCCCTGTGAGACGTAGCCAGCTAATGTGGGGCCCTGTGAGACGTAGCCAGCTAATGTGGGGCCCTGTGAGACGTAGCCAGCTATTGTGGGGCTATGTGAGACGTAGCTAGCTATTGTGGGGCACTGTGAGACGTAGCTAGCTATTGTAGGGCCCTTTGAGACGTAGCCAGCTATTGCGGGGCACTGTGAGACGTAGCCAGATATTGTGGGGCCCTGTGAGACGTAGCCAGCTATTGTGGGGCTCTGTGAGACGTAGCTAGCTATTTTGGGGCACTGTGAGACGTAGCTAGCTATTGTGGGGCCCTGTGAGACGTAGCTAGCTATTATGGTGAACTGTGCGAGTTACACATTTTGGCGCCCTCTTTGTGCCTTATTTCTAGTACGGCGCCTTGTGCGGCAACACAGCCCACTGCACCCTACGTACGCCACTGACTATAACATCTTCATTCTTCTGCGACATTATGTTTCACTCTATAATATATTAGGCGTGGTTCATTCCATTCCATAAAAAAAATATTGTATTGTTTTTGCTCAACGTCGATTGACCTCAGATTGTGAGTTCGGAGACAAGTCACTGGATTGTCTGACGGACAGGAACTGTACGACACACGCCCATGAATGTTGTGAGTCTTGTCGAGGTAACATTGTCAGAGAGATTGATTCTATGTGTCATGTCATTCCTTGTTGTGAGTTTTGTCGAGGTAACATTGTCAGAGAGATTGATTCTATGTGTCATGTCATTCCTTGTTGTGAGTCTTGTCGAGGTAACAGTGTCAGAGAGATTGATTCTATGTGTCATGTCATTCCTTTTTGTGAGTCTTGTCGAGGTAACATTGTCAGAGAGATTGATTATATGTGTCATGTCATTCCTTGTTGTGAGTCTTGTCGAGGTAACATTGTCAGAGAGATTGATTCTTTGTGTCATGTCATTCCTTATTGTGAGTCGTGTCGAGATAACATTGTCAGAGAGATTGATTCTATGTGTCATGTCATTCCTTGTTGTGAGTCTTGTTGAGGTAACAGTGTCAGAGAGATTGATTCTATGTGTCATGTCATTCCTTGTTGTGAGTCTTGTCGAGGTAACATTGTCAGAGAGATTGATTCTATGTGTCATGTCATTCATTGTTGTGAGTCTTGTCGAGGTAACATTGTCAGAGAGATTGATTCTATTCGTCATGTCATTCCTTGTTGTGAGTCTTGTCAAGGTAACAGTGTCAGAGAGATTGATTCTATGTGTCATGCCATTCCTTGTTGTGAGTCTTGTCGAGGTAACATTGTCAGAGAGATTGATTATATGTGTCATGTCATTCCTTGTTGTGAGTCTTGTTGAGGTAACATTGTCAGAGAGATTGATTCTATGTGTCATGCCATTCCTTGTTGTGAGTCTTGTCGAGGTAACAGTGTCAGAGAGATTGATTCTATGTGTCATGTCATTCCTTGTTGTGAGTCTTGTTGAGGTAACAGTGTCAGAGAGATTGATTCTATGTGTCATGTCATTCCTTGTTGTGAGTCTTGTCGAGGTAACATTGTCAGAGAGATTGATTCTATGTTTCATGTCATTCCTTGTTGTGAGTCTTGTCGAGGTAACATTGTCAGAGAGATTGATTCTATGTGTCATGTCATTCCTTGTTGTGAGTCTTGTCGAGGTAACAGTGTCAGAGAGATTGATTATATGTGTCATGCCATTCCTTGTTGTGAGTCTTGTCGAGGTAACATTGTCAGAGAGATTGATTCTATGTGTCATGTCATTCCTTGTTGTGAGTCTGGTTGAGGTAACAGTGTCAGAGAGATTGATTCTATGTGTCATGTCATTCCTTGTTGTGAGTCTTGTCGAGGTAACATTGTCAGAGAGATTGATTCTATGTGTCATGTGATTCCTTGTTGTGAGTCTTGTCGAGGTAACATTGTCAGAGAGATTGATTCTATGTGCCATGTCATTCCTTGTTGTGAGTCTTGTCGAGGTAACAGTGTCAGAGAGATTGATTCTATGTGTCATGTCATTCCTTTTTGTGAGTCTTGTCGAGGTAACATTGTCAGAGAGATTGATTATATGTGTCATGTCATTCCTTGTTGTGAGTCTTGTCGAGGTAACATTGTCAGAGAGATTGATTCTTTGTGTCATGTCATTCCTTATTGTGAGTCGTGTCGAGATAACATTGTCAGAGAGATTGATTCTATGTGTCATGTCATTCCTTGTTGTGAGTCTTGTTGAGGTAACAGTGTCAGAGAGATTGATTCTATGTGTCATGTCATTCCTTGTTGTGAGTCTTGTCGAGGTAACATTGTCAGAGAGATTGATTCTATGTGTCATGTCATTTCTTGTTGTGAGTCTTGTCGAGGTAACATTGTCAGAGAGATTGATTCTATTCGTCATGTCATTCCTTGTTGTGAGTCTTGTCAAGGTAACAGTGTCAGAGAGATTGATTCTATGTGTCATGCCATTCCTTGTTGTGAGTCTTGTCGAGGTAACAGTGTCAGAGAGATTGATTCTATGTGTCATGTCATTCCTTGTTGTGAGTCTTGTTGAGGTAACATTGTCAGAGAGATTGATTCTATGTGTCATGCCATTCCTTGTTGTGAGTCTTGTCGAGGTAACATTGTCAGAGAGATTGATTCTATGTGTCATGTCATTCCTTGTTGTGAGTCTTGTCGAGGTAACATTGTCAGAGAGATTGATTCTATGTGTCATGTCATTCCTTGTTGTGAGTCTTGTCGAGGTAACAGTGTCAGAGAGATTGATTCTATGTGTCATGCCATTCCTTGTTGTGAGTCTTGTCGAGGTAACATTGTCAGAGAGATTGATTATATGTGTCATGTCATTCCTTGTTGTGAGTCTGGTTGAGGTAACAGTGTCAGAGAGATTGATTCTATGTGTCATGTCATTCCTTGTTGTGAGTCTGGTTGAGGTAACAGTGTCAGAGAGATTGATTCTATGTGTCATGTCATTCCTTGTTGTGAGTCTTGTCGAGGTAACATTGTCAGAGAGATTGATTCTATGTGTCATGTCATTCCTTGTTGTGAGTCTTGTCGAGGTAACAGTGTCAGAGAGATTGATTCTATGTGTCATGCCATTCCTTGTTGTGAGTTTTGTCGAGGTAACATTGTCAGAGAGATTGATTCTATGTGTCATGTCATTCCTTGTTGTGAGTCTTGTCGAGGTAACATTGTCAGAGAGATTGATTCTATGTGTCATGTCATTCCTTGTTGTGAGTCTTGTCGAGGTAACATTGTCAGAGAGATTGATTCTATGTGTCATGTCATTCCTTGTTGTGAGTCTTGTCGAGGTACAGTGTCAGAGAGATTGATTCTACGTGTCATTCCTTCGGATCTAGAATGTGTAAATCCTAAAGATTATAGCTAAAATAAATGCAATTAGAAAATAATTTTTTATGTCTCGTAGTAGCAACGCGTCAATGATAAAAGTTTGATTGATTCGCATTTGTTTCGTATCTTAATTAGAATTATCGTGATAGTAAAAAGAAAATTAAAAAAGTGGTTTTTATAAAGGATAATCCGTTGTTGTAAAATGGACTAGTTTGAGGACATCTTAAGCCAATTACTTTTAAAAATAAAATTTTAATGTTACTGGCCTAATAAGAATTCCAAGAATAGGGCCCTCTAAGTAGATGGTCGATAAGTAGCCACCAAGTCAGTCACCCTGCTATCCAATCGATATGATCTGGACAGCTGAAGACGTTTTCAATCTTCGCCAGAGATGAAATTCGCCAGGGAGCAGAGGGGACGATTTTTTTTTTCTTTTTTTGGCATTGCATTTCACAAAAGTTCACACAATGCCAGAAGCAATTCATTTGATCCAACACAATGTCTCTTTTTTTTTTTTCAGGTTGTCCATCACGATATATCGGTTACTGAATTTATGATACATTTTTTTCCTACAGATCCATCATGTCGCGATGATCCAGAGTTTCAAATGAATGACAAGTCCTGCTATGAATTGGTCAAAGACTCGACCAATGTCTGCTACACTGAGAGAGTGCGCAGTGCCTGTTGCGCCACCTGCTTCACTGCAAATAGTGGCGTCTTGGGTGAGTGACTCCCCAGACCGGTATGAATTTCACGTATCTAAGGGCTCCGGGAATTTCCCGTCTTTTTTTGCGTGAGTGTGTTTCTTTGAAAACGCCCAAAAGCGGAGGTCTTCCGAGGTGGGGCATCGAAAAAATGCACACATTCGCTACGTGTACAGTTTGTTCTTTGGTGTGGGTACTTTTTTTTAGCTAATAGGTTAAAATAGCCTATTGTTGTTTCTCTATAAATCCCAATTATTAGTCGATGGAAGCTAGTGCTAGTCTAGTTACAAAGCCAACTAAAGTTAAGATATTAAAAAGATAATAGTTTATAAGCATGCAGTAATTTATTGAAAATAATACTATAATGCTAATTTTTATAATGACACCATTTATATTTTAAAGTTAAACATCAACAGTTTTAAGTGTTTAAAGTCAAATGTTGACGAATGACTAAAGTAATCAAAGAGAAAAAATAAACTTTTTTTTAAGCCGCATCCAATCAGGTTAATTACCGAGCCTTTAATTGCTTGTATTATTAGAAATAAACAACTGTTTTTTAAAAAGCAGGCAATATTTTATGGAATATAAAGTAACAGATTACAAACGTTCTTAAATGGCTGCCTCAGGAATAGTCTAAAGATAAGTCGACTAGATAAATTCAGGCACGAAGATCTCTGACAGCTGGCAAATCAAGACCCCCCCCCCCATAGACCTACACGTATCCAGAAGAAAATCGAGATGGATTGGCCGCTCACTCTGTAAGCTTTCAGTAGACATTACACAAATGGCTCTGCAGTGGGACCCTGAATGCCTCACAAAGACCACATGGAGAAGGCCTGGCAAAAAAAGAGATGAAAAATTGCAACCAAACATGGCCGGAATGGGAATGCGCCTCCCAAAATAATGTGCGCTGTAAAGTGATTGCAGAGGCCCTTCGCTCATCACGGAGTTCAAGGAAGTAGATCAAGTAACGATACCAATTGTATTATAAAAATTAGTATTAGTTTGTAGTTGAACATAAAAAAAAAGTTAAAAGTATTTTTTTAACAATAAATGTTGACAGCCGACATCGACATGATCGAATGATTTTTGTAAATCACTTAAATAATGTTTGGCAATGAAAGAAATAATGGGGATTAAAAATATAATTGTTTACTGTCTGTCAACGACTACTTAGGCGTTATTTTCGCTTCAATTAGTTAAAGAAAGAGATTTTCACGATTTGAAGACTATCCTCTGAGAAATAGCATATCGGAAATATTTGCGGTGGTTTGGGCTGAGCTATAAACCAATGATTTTTTCTGTTGCCTAATTTTAGTTGATAAGACCAAACTTTGTAAAAGTTCTATTTATTTTCAGGTTGTGAGTTTGGGGACAAGGTCAAAGGTAAATGCACAACAATTAATGACTGCAAGGTACATAAATCTGATTGTTGTGAATCCTGCAGAGAAGTCAACGGAGTAGCTCCCCTTGGTTTAAACTGTATTAATATACTATTTGTACTGTCTATTGCATTGCTTTTTCGATAAGACATTTGGACGAAATATCTTTCAGCATTAAAAAAAATGTATCATGCTCTTAAAAAAATAAATAAAATATAATGAACTTTAATGTAACGGTAGGTTTTTCTTGATTATAAAAATAACATTATTACAAAAATTCCTAGTTGATCGCAATTTAAAGCTAAACAATGGGGCATTAATCACTGAGAACTAGTTTTAGTCATTTTTTTCAATGCATTTAAATGTGAAAATAAAACATCCTTCCTTCTGAACTCTCTCAGTTTTATCTGCGGGCTGAGACTTAGTCTCTTAGAGCCCGTGAGATCAGACCTGCTGTGTCTCTCAACATTTGGAGACTGCCATAGAGCCCGATGGCCAGCAGGCTTCCGGACTGGTCCACCCTGTGGTCCGCCAGTCCGGGGCACTCGAAAAGCAAATGATCTACGGAATAAAACATCCATCACACTTGAAAATAAAATAAACAAACAAACGAAATAACACATCAGGGCTGCTGGTATGAGGTAAAATTTTACCTTCTAGTGTTTCAATACATCCTACATATTGGTGGTGACAGTATTTGTACAAGCCTCTGCTATTGATGGGATTGCACCAAATTAATCTTCCCATTCGTTGCCTAGTCCAGTGGTCCCCAACCCTTTTCTCGCCGCGTACTGGTTAACGTTTGATAATTTCACCGCGGCCCGCTGAGGGGGAGGGGGGGCGGGAGTTGATTATATATATATATTTTAGATTTTAAATATAAAGGAAATAATTTAATATTTCTAGGCGGCCCCGGTACAATTTGATCCACGAACTGGTATCGGTCTGCTGCCCGGGGGGCTGGGGACCATTGGACTCCAGTCGATCTAATACTATGAGACGCACATCTGGTTCCTACAGTTCTGTGTTAACAAACACTGGTACCTCTATTGCATACCGTCCTTTTATAAGGACAAAACTTTCCGGGCCCATAGTTTGGGCTACATACATTTTTTAGAATTTTTGAGTTAGGTTTAGTCAATAACTACCAACACTACATATCATGTGCAAATATTATTAAAAATTAAAAACTCATGCATTAATGGGTTAAAGAACTCAAATGAAAAAAAAAGTATTTTAATTCATGAACTGTTTACTTAATTCTGTTATAGGCAGTTCAGTAGATTCGCTTCTTGTAGGGGAACTACCACGCTGACGCTAATTACTAATAGAGCAACCACAACTGGAAGATATCATGTGACAATTATAATCTGTCTAACCATGTGTTTCTTGATGATTAGTATATATATATATATATATATATATATATATATATATTGATTTAATTTATACATATAAGCTCTTATCGTGTTTTTAATTTTATTTAAAATGAATGATTATTTGTGTTATATATTATTTATAATTTGATATGTTTACACATGATTTGATTAAACATGAACTTTTAAAAAAATTAGTTACAACTTAGAGATTTTATTACGCATGTTTTTCTGTTGTGTTTAATCATGTCGATATGTTGAGATTAAATCTAAAATACGTAACAAAATAACTAGAGTATTAAGATTATCAATAAAAAAAACAATGTCTTTTTAAGGAATAATGTAAGGCAGTGAATGAGTACGAAATAATAGTGGCTATTTGACATGACATCGTGGTAAGTTGGCTGCTCGGCTGTTGGACATGACATGGTGGTAATTTAGCAGCGCGGTTATTTAACATGACAAAGTGGTAAGTTGGCAGTGCGGTTTTTTGGACATGACATGGTGGTAAGTTGGCAGCCCGGGTATTGGACATGGCATGGTAGTAAGTTGGAAGCAAGTCGGATCTTAACGCTTCACTCCGATATGTTTGTTGTGGATTGCATGCTAGAAAAAGTCTAGTCAGTCACCTACATTGGTCTCCCGTGGTGCCTCTATTGCCATTGCACTCTCGGTAATAAATGGGATGAGATAAAGGCACATCTATAAAGGGCCATTAAGTGTATGGTAGATACAAATCGTATCCTTTCACGGACTTCTACAAAAATGAATATGACCCATTTTGGCTAAAATAGACATAACATGTGAGAATTGTTTTCAATTCTATCAGAAACAACGAAGGGAAACGTGACCTCTCATTAAGAGCCTTATCTAAAATAGTTTCAATAAATTTACTTTAAGTTGGACCACATTATGTAAGTTCACTAAACACACCCTATTTATATCTTTGATTTGGACACCAACATGTACATTCACTAAACACACCCAATTATTGTATTTTCTTATGAATACTAAAATGCACCTTTACCTAGGTGCAACCTGTTTTACCTTTACTTTAGGCAATTTAATGTTCATTTTCCTAGTGTACCAAAAATCTAAAACGGTTCCGCATATAGGCATATATGTATAAAAAAAGTATATAGATAATTGTTCGTGAAAATAGTGTTTTTTTAAATGATATAAATGAAATGAATAATATACCATATGCATTACCATGAAACGTTAACTTGAAAACATACATTGGTAAAAAAAAAGGTATCTTTATGACTAATACTAATGTTCCACAAACATACACATTGCAAAATCATGGAACTGTTAAGTGGGTAAAGAGCATTCAACCATAAAAAAAAGTTACGCTTTGTTACCTACATCCCAGTACAGAATAAATTTTACAGTCATTGCGGAGTGGTTAGTGGGTTAAATTGTACAATCATCTTAGCTCCTAGCAGTGCACAGTGTAAGATGATGTGGCCATAATGAACAAACATCATAGTTCCAAGCCGTACACAGTGTGAGATGATATGGTGATATGGTATAAACATACTAGTTCCAAGCTGTACACTACAGATTGAAATAATGTGATCATATTGTACAGACTTCCTAGTTCCAAGCGCCACAGATCGTGCATTCATAATTGAATACACTTTTTTATTTATTTATTTATTTTGCTATATTTACGTACTCTTTGTATAAATATTGCTATTCATCTTCTATTTCTCTCATTATTATCGTATAGAAATGCCCTTATTTTACATTTATTCTTGACTTTCTTGATCCATTGATAACTCAAATTTATAAAAATTTAGAAAAAAAAAAATTATAATCCGATTAGTAGTGCTCCGGGTTCTGATTTTCGATCGTTTAGCAATTTATTTGTGTGTATGATGGTTAGGCAAACTGTACAGAGACCTAGTGCCCCAACTGTTAATGGTAGGGCAAGGGTCCCCTTGCTGGAATTTAATTAGCCATTCTCAAGAATGGTCCATCTGAGAAATTAAAAGCTGAGTGGAAAGGGGGAGGGGGTTGGTTTTGAAAAAAACGGGCGGATGCAGTTTTTGAAACAGTCTTAAGGGCGAAATATTTTCAAGTGGTCTAACAGACATTTAGACTAGGCACTTCAAATGAAATTTTACCTTGGGCCCTCAAACATACGATGTCTCAAGTCCACAAAGGCCTTTTACTCAGAGCCTCCAAATTACCATTATTTAGGGCCACTAGTATGGTCCCAATCTACAGAATAATGGGGTATCGTTAATGGAATATAATAGCAATGGTTAGTTTAAAGAAGCAGAGGTAATCGAATTGGAATGGTTAGTTTAAAGGAGAAGAGGTAATCGAATTGGAATGGTTAATTTAAAAAGAAGAGGTAATCGTATTGGAATTGTTAGTTTAAAGGAGAAGAGGTAATCGAATTGGAATAGTTAATTTAAAGAAGAAGAGGTAATCGAATTGGAATATTTAATTTAAAGAAGAAGAGGTAATCGAATTGGAATAGTTAATTTAAAGAAGAAGAGGCAAACGAATTGGAATTGTTAGTTTAGAGAAGAAGAGGTCGTTGTAACAGAATTGTTACAATTTCGGCACAATATCTATTAAAGTATTGATTTTTTTTAAATGTTGTCATTTATCATCTGGTCTTCAGTTTTGAAATTTTTAAAGTGACCTAGAATGAGATCAAAATAGTGTGCCTGAGAATTTGATTTTTAAAATACCTGTTCTGTTTTGCTAGAAGTATGACGCCACCACCTATCTACATAAAGATCCGTCAAGCATCGATAAACAGACGGGTAATAGAAAACTATACACGAAAAAAAAATGAAGTATAAGCAATATAGCTAACCTATTTCTTAGCGCTTTATTCTTCACCCAAGCGCTTTCTACCAAGACTTTTGTGTTACCTAAAATATGCATTAAAATGTCCGTTCCCAGATAAATACCACTCCTTTTAATGCAGTTATCCCTTGTTCGTTTTGAGTTAGGAGGTAACTATTCAAGTAGCTCTTTCACTGCCTTGAAATGTGTTATGTCAATACCTTGTCATTACCCATGATCATGGTGGACGTAATGCAACAGTGGAGATATTTATGGAGCGCGGAATAATTTACTCGAGAAATATCTTCAGTGTTTACAAGTTCTGTCTTCCTATCGTGACGTTCGTTGTGGTCTGTTATTAATTATATCTAGCAGACATGGCGTTAGTAACAACATTGTTACATTACTCTTGTCACTCTAGCGTTGTGTTTTTGATTGTCATGTTGATAGTGAACTTACTGGACTCAACAGCTGGAGTGACAGGTAAGTCAAATTTACATGGATCAGAATATCTTTCAAATTCTAAAGGTTTATATTTCTCGTGCACGGGCAGGATAGCTACTGTTTTTAATTAATCATTAATCTAAGTTCTACTATTCAAATTCGCCTATCTATCTGTTTACCCTGATCTAATTTACCTTCATTTTATCCGTAGTAAATATAAACTTATCTAGCGACGATGTAAATGACTTACCACAGAACCTGGAGGCCAACTTTCAGCTCAACGACAATACAACTCTAAGTCTTCATTTACAGCGAGTCTCACATTTCTACCAGGACATACCCGTTTATATTGCCAAGAAAGACTCTAATGGAATCATTAACCGACACAGACAGACAGTAGATTCAGATAAGGTGATGAATGTTCATATTAACGATACATAATATATAAATATACACACCGGCGGCGGAACGAAATATTTTAAGGGGGGGGGGGCAAGCCAAAATTCAAGGGGAGGGGGGGGGGCGCCGCTCCCCTTGAAAATTTAAGGAGGGGCAAGCCAAAATATGACCGAAAGATAAATGTTACCCCCTTAATTCTATAATAGAATATAGTAATTCTGTAGCAAGTATTTAATCGATATTATTAAAAAATAATATATTAAAAAAATAAAAATGAACATTCAGCACTTCTGTCGTCAACTGATTCGTAATGTCAGTTTGTTTACAAATTTAATAGTGAAATTAGATCAGAAAATTACTGATAATTATCATGAATGAACGGGAAACTCAATAAACAAAAAGTAATTTATGAAAAGATAATAAATAATTGTATTTTCTTTAAAAATTACATTTGCCGTCATTCGGTAGATGGCAATACTTCTCTATACTTATAAGACGCATTTGCTATCTGTCTGTCTGTTCCCTTAAAACTCAAGATCCAGACAACCAAATAACGTGAAATTTGATACACGCAGTGGCGCAACCGGGGGGGGGCAGGAGGGGGGGCTTGAGCCCCCCCCCCCCCCCCCCGGCCAAATCATCAATACATAATTTACGTTATAAAGTTACAAAAAAGACTGTCAAACTGTCAAACTGTCAAACTGTCTTTTTTCAATATGTGAGCCCCCCCCCCAGCATTTTTTGCTGGTTGCGCCACTGGGTACACGTACACAAAATTACATGGGGAATGTTCTTAAACAGGTTTCGTTCCATCTCAATGGGTACTTAAATTGTAATTAATTATTTTAGATATCAAAGACATGAAAATTGGCAAACTTTTACCCCGATTTCAGGTTTTACGAGCTTCTCTCCCACATAGCTAACTTACTATAAATATGATCGGTACGGGGAACCAAATATCACATTACTTACTACATTATTCCATTCCATTCCTTCATCCATAGGAATTGTCATCTTTTGATACAGTCATGCCTAAGAGAGATAGAGAGGGAGAGAGGGAGGGAAAGAGGGAGGGAGGGAGGGAGAGAGGGAGAGAGGGAGGGAGGGAAAGAGGGAGAGAGGGGGAGGGGAGAGAGAGGGCGGAGAGAGAGGGAGGGAGGGGAGGAAGAGAGAGAGAAACTGTCAAAAATAATGTGTATCACATTACTTTAAGATAAATGTACCCTTTTATTGCAATTTGCATGCAAATAAACCCTTTTTTACGCGTCTTTAATTAAACGTCAAATTACGCTTCTTAAATAAACAGAAAAAAATATTTTAAACCCGGACAAAGCCGGGTACTTGCAACTAATTTAAAAATATGCCACAACAACTCTCAATAATGTGATTACTGTAAAATGTCAATTAATTATAATTTCTTTCAAATATTAAATTTAAGAAATAAATCAAATGAATTATGAAAATGAAAATGATACATATAAACTAAAATGAATTACAGAGTTTAAAAAGTTAAAATTTTAGGGGGGGCGCCGCCCCCCCCTGCTCCGCCGCCAGTGAATATACATATATTAAAAGTACAATTTCCTTTTAACTAGATCTCATTTCTACTTACATTCACAGACCGTTGGATTTTATCAAGATGTAATCAGACAAGGTAACATCAAATTAACCAGGGAGTCAGACGGCCAGCTTATCATAGTGAGTCTTGAACTTACCAACCATTCTTTGTCTGTTACTACTGATAACTCAGTTCAATTTAATTGTTTTTCTTTCTAGTAAATCTATACCTGTTCTTCGCATGGGTCTAGCCCCGGTGGGGCGAGATAAAAAGTCAAATATTCCGTCCCATCTCTCCTTTTCCTGACCCGTCACCCTTGCATTACCAATATCCTTACCCTCCACCTCTCCCGACTCACAAGCACTCTATTTTCCAGACAATACACACCATTCATTTTTTACATACTCCCCCACAAAATTAAAAGAATTTAATCATTTCACTCTTATAGTGATCCTATGTAATTTAATTATAATGGTGTTAGTTTTCTTCACGAATAATGGCAATAAGGAAATGCAACAATCTCATAAAACCGGTTAACGGAAATGATCACTTAAATAACGTTTCGGAAAGATATTAAAAATACAATGTACACCACCAACAATAGGGTAATGATCTATTGTTAGTCAAGCAGGATTTTATATAAAAAAAAAATAGATTGGTAGTCACTTGTTTGAATAGAGTAGGAAGAGGGTGGGGTGGGAATTGTCACACTTCCCTTAGATTCTCATCTCATAATTTACTTCCTTTTACTTTGTTATAACCTGAATGAATATGTCGTTGCGGGTTTAATTTCCGGCGTTTCCAGCGACATGTCTGAGTTTCCCGTGGTGCCTCCATGGCCATTCCACTATCGGCTAGGGTAGGGATAAATGAAGGACAATGCGAAAACTGTACCATAAGTGGTTTAAAAGATCTACTAGACATATATTGAGAACCAGTATAACACTAACCGATGAGTCAGGATAACACATCCTGCTAATAAAATCATTATCTTGGCGTACGTCCGTACGTGCAGAATGGGAAAGCCATCGCTTTTATCATTCATATAAATTTATTCCAGGAAGGCGATTTTAAACAAGGTGGACATAAATATTCCATCTCGCCTTCTCACAAAGTTAAAAGAGAAACAGGTCCACATCAGCAGTTGTACAACATTCAACTGAAAAATGAACAAATACAAAAGTCAAGGACAAAAGACTTTATCAAAACATTAGGTAGGTAATTAATATTCACCACTAAAAAAACATTTTGTTCAGGAAATAAAAAAAACATGTATATATATATATACACATATATATATATATATATATATATATATATATATATATATATTAATTTATTTATTAGGGTGGCCCAAAATATTTTTTTGTCAAATTTTTTTGGAGCATTGGGTTTTTTGTGTTCCCTTAACCTTCAAAACAGCACAGAAAAAATTTCAGGAATATATGACTTTATTTAATACTGCCTCATCGACACTGAAATTTTAAATCATTTTGAATGAATTTTGAATGTGAGTATGTATATATAAAGCACACAAAAAATACTAGAAGGTTATGGAAAGTTTTAGAAAAATCTATACCGTTCTGGAAGGTTCTATGAAATCTCTAGAAGGTTCTAGAATCTTCTGAAAAACGCGGAAAACTTAAGAAGGTTCCGGGAAATTCTTGAAATCTCTAGAAGTCTAGATTTTCATATAATTAGCCAGTTTCACCGGTGCATTTCAATTTAGTTATAAAAATCAAGTGTTATAAGTTCAAATGTTGCGGCTATATAAATATCAGTCATTTAGTTATGACTACTAGGTCGAAAGGTGTTTTCATTTAACTAGTATATAAATTGACTCAACTCCTGTTTATTGAGTTAGTTACTTTCCCTAATTGAGCCTGCTGGCCAATGGTATGTTTACAAAACACAGCCTTGTGGTAGTCATTTGGTACTATTTTTTCCATGAACTATTTCTTTGCTTGTATACTGTCCAGTTCACATGTCAATGTTTATTGAGCTAGGTCCTTCCCCTAATTTAGTCAATGGTATGTTTACAAACACAGCCGACTGGTTGACATTCGGTAGAATTTTTTCATGAGGACATACCAATGTCCATTGAGCTAGGTACTTCCCCTAATTGAACCTACTGGCCAATGGTATGAATACAAACACAGCATTTAAGTTTATTTTTGAATGACGTACTTAGAACTACTCAACAATACAGTCAGGTTAATGTGTTATGTAACTAGTATAATTTTACTGTTTAAAATTCCTACAGTGTAATAAAATTGTTCTTTGTATCTAAAAAAAACAGCATTTTAAACCTTGCAAAATTTTCATTTAATGCAATCGCCGAATACCATAAAACACGAGATAACAAGTGCACTGAGGCAGTATTTATAGGAGCCCAAATTGTGTGAAATTTGGTATATAAATGTTTTAAATCACAGTGAACCAGAAAACTAAAATGCTCATGATAAAAAAATTAACTTTATCTATTTCCATTATAAAGTTAGCCACCCTAATATATATGATGTACATAATTCATGCATATACTTTATTTAAATTTCTAGGGAGACCATTCAGTACCGACATTGCTCCAGAGTTACCTTTACTACGTCACAACGCACGTTACTCTCGTGACGTCAAACCGACGTATTACGTTGACGTCGCTGCCACGGTTGATAAAAAACTGTATGACATATTTGTCGAAAGACACAGGTCTGAAAGCAATGTCAGTCTACACATCTTGGAATACTTCGCATTTATATTTAATGGGGTGAGTATGCTCTGCCTGCCATTAACATCTCTGCTAGGTTTTTATATTTACAATTTATATTTAAATCGTAAATAAAGTCATGTCTCGGTTTTCGTCGACTATATATTCAAAAATGAAAACCGAAACCGAATAGATTAGCGCACTATGAATCAAAATAAGACTAATGTAAAATGATTATACTAATAATAAACCAAATTTTTAGATTGATACATGTTCAGAATTAAATGATAGTGCACGAATACCCAAAACGTCCATTTAAGCTGGATAAAAATCATTAAAAACATCGACGAAAACCGAAAAGGAAAAAAAAAACTTTGAAACTAAGAGAAGTTAGCTGTGGTTAATTACGGGAGTTCATTAAAACATTTGTTACACTCAACTTTATATATAACTCTTTACGCTTAACGTCAAATACAAATTATTACAATTAACGTTAAATATAACTTCTTACGCTTAACGTTAAATATAACTTCTTCGCTTAACGTTAAATATAACTTCTTACGCTTAACGTTAAATATAACTTCTTACGCTTAACGTTAAATATATTTTGTTACACTTAACGTTAAATATATTTTGTTACACTTAACGTTAAATTACGGTTGTTAAATGTACACTATATGTTTTGGGTAAGAAAGATAAAAGTAATTAGGTAACCAGACATGTAATGTGTTATAATTGCTTAAAGAAACCCGTTATATCAACAGATAGATCTGTGCTACAAGGGAATTACTTGGGCAACTTATAACATCAACGTCAGACTGGTGAAGGTTGTTATCTTTACAGTAAGTAGTCAATGAAAAATACATACACTAAGTAAGTATAACATTCTCTAACTAGGTCTTGTGTTCCTGTGAGAGTGTCTTCCCTCTGTTACCAACTAAGTTTTAAACAGGGTTGGGGTGTCAGACAAATTCAGACCGACATCGTTGTCGGTAATAAGCCCGGAGGTTGTGGAATTAAGAGAAATAAAAATGTTTGTTTTTTTTACGAAATGTCTAGAAAATATATAGAAAGAGGTATATAGATCATACTATTGTAAACTTTTGTAAATATATAACGCAATAATGTATGTTACAGGGACAAAGCCTTCTGTAATTTAACGGAAACATTGTCATCGTTACTTTATTTTTATTTATTTCTCCCTTAATACTAACCCCCTAAAAAAAAATAATGATTTCACTGTTTGAAGTGTTGTACAGCCCTACCCTCAGAATAACACAAACACGTCGAAAAAAATGAATTTCAACCTGCCCCCCCACACACACACACAGGCAGACGTTATTATGTTTGAAATAATTAGCGAGAGACGACCTTTGTCAGTTGTTTTTTAGAAGTCGGAGAAGAAACGATTCATAATTTTATTTACTCTAAAATGGCTAATAGATCCCTAACAGTGTACTGAACTTCTTTTCATTTTTTTTTTTTTAATTTAGTCTCAAATGTTTGATGTTTACCAATATCGGGCTAGGTTAAAGTTCAAACACCAGTATCAGGCAAAAGTACAGAGACCGAATTACACTGACACCCCAGCCCTTAAGTTAAATATTAACGTTTTAACTACTTCGTGGACATTATTTTTTTGTTTTTGGGTGAATAATGTGTATTGTTTCATGCAAAAAAAAAAAAAACAACCGATTGTGAACATTTGTGAAATATGTATTAAATTGACATACATTTTTCAAAAAGTTAAACAAATGACAACTAAACTATGCATATTTTTCTTTGTCGTACTCCATCATCTAATCACGGCTAGTTCTGACCATCCACCAGGACATAAGTGTGTACCAGGTGACCATGGCTAATGATTCATCTAAATCTGTTGATGCTGAAGTCTCTCTAGAAAATTTCGAAAAGCTTCTGAACACGACCGCAGGTTTCGAGCTTTTTGCACCTTACGACCACGCCATGTTATTTATTGGGTAAGTACGTCTAAAGTAGAAGACATACAATTTCAGGGCGCTACACTCACTAAGCCTTGCATATATTAAATGTATTCGGCCGTAGTTTACCTTGTGATCAAATATAAATTAATATTCAATTAAAATAATATTTAATTATTTTTTTCATTTTATTCAATATAAATATGACCTATTTATTAATCAATTTAATATGAGTTAACTATCATTCAACTTTAATATGTCCTAATTATAATTCAATGAATTTAAATATGACGTAATTATTATTCAGTATAAATATGAGTTAATTATTATTCAACTTAAATATAACCTAATTATTATTACATTTAAATATGATCTTGTTATCATTCAAAGAATATTTGTTGTTATTTGCAGATCCGCGATGAAAACTCCAGACACAGACTTGTTAGGTAAGTAAAGTTCTATTTATAGTACTTGTACAGTCCGATAGTTTAACGTGAACAGATTAACACAACAAAGACAGACTGTGAACAAGTAATTACGACAGGGAACTGCCAGCCATGCAAAAAACGTTCTTAATCAGTTAGAATGTATAATCTGGCTTGAGGTAAATTAATTGTCAACTGGGTCGAATAGTCCTTTAATACCTCGTGGTAGTCCAAATCTCTCTATTTATTTCTTTACATTTACACAATCAGAAATAAACTCAACGTTTCACATATTGTGTGCAATATGAATGTCAATAGAATGAGATGCATATATGAGGAATCAATAATTTTCAAACTGTGATATCCACAAATACGCCATTATTAGGAAGTCATGGGTAGTTTTCATTTCATGGGCGTGTCTGTTTCAACTTGTTGAAAGCAGCCCCCGCCCCCTTAACTCAAATCCTAATCCCTTCTATCTATCTATCTATCTATCTATCTGTCTATCTATCTATCTATCTATCTATCTATCTATCTATCTATCTATCTATCTATCTATCTATCTATCTATCTATCTATCTATCTATCTATCTATCTATCTATCTATCTATCTATCTATCTGTGTATCTATCTATCTAATCTAATCTATCTATCTATTCTGCTTATCTAATCTATCTTTCTATCTATCTAATCTATATATTTACTCTATCTAATCTATCTAATCTCTCTAATATATCTGATCTATCTAATAAATATATCTATCTAATTTATCTATCTATCTACCTAATCTATCTATCTATCTCAGCTATCTATCTAATCTATCTAATCTAACTATCTAATCTATCTATCTAATCTATCTATCTAATCTATCTATCCAATCTATCTATCTAATCTATCTATCTAATCTATCTATCCAATCTATCTATCTAATCTCTAATTTATCTATCCATCTATCTATCTAATCTATCTATCTAATCTATCTAATCTATCTATCTAATCTATCTATCTAATCTATCTATCTAATCTATCTATCTAATCTATCTATCTAATCTATCTATCCAATCTATCTATCTAATCTATCTATCTAATCTATCTATCCAATCTATCTATCTAAGCTATCTATCTAAGCTATCTATCTAATCTATCTATCTAATCTATCTATCTAATCTATCTTTCTAATCTATCTATCTAATCTATCTATCTAATCTATCTATCTAATCTATCTATCTAATCTATCTATCTAATCTATCTATCTAATCTATCTATCTAATCTATCTATCTAATCTATCTATCTAATCTATCTAATATATCTATATATCTTATCAATTTATCTAATCAATCTATCTAATTTATCTATCTAATCAATTTATCTAATCTATCTATCTAATATATCTATCTAATATATCTATCTAATATATCTATCAAATCTATCTATCAAATCTATTTATCTAATCAATCTATCTAAAGTATATCTATCCATATCTATCTATACCTGCCAATATCTATTTATATATATATATATATATATATATATCTATTTCTATCTACATGTCTACCTATTTAACTAACTATACTTATCTGCAGTATCTTTGTTATTTATATACCTTATTTATATATATATGTGTGTGTGTGTGTGTGTGTGAGTGTAACAGTGTGTGTTATCTCATCTGTGTGTATTATCATCTCTTCTGCGTGTGCGTATACTATATGTGTATGTGTGTGTATCTGTGTGTGTGTGTGTATGTGTTTTCTCAATGAAGTGTAAAATCAGTGGTTTGGTCATACCTACATTAGAGACACGAAGGTGGAGCGAATGCTGTTGTATTTGAGGTTGACTACTAGAGCAGAACGAACTCAGACCATATGACTTTTCGCAACCTACGCCACTACATTAAAAGCAAATAAAGCCATATTAAGTTTCAATACATACTGCTAGGATCAGTGCGATTTCAATAAGCCTGACATCGGTCATAGACCTGGGGGTGATCTACATTTCTGATACAGATAGGGTGGGGTTGGTGGGTAGACGGTGGCATTTAGATGTCGTATTTCTTTTCAGCATGAAAAACAAAATAACAACTTATGACTGCATTTATAAAAAGGTGCAGGTGTTGTTGACGCTGTAGCTTTCGACACTCAGGTAGTTAACAGTCATATTATACAACAGCATTCGCTCCCCTATATAGTCGTACTGTATAACATACATACACGACAAAATTCGGTTTACGAATAATTACAAGAATTTTTTTTTAAAAGATATATATTACTTATTTAAAAACTAATATTGTCATGTATGTATGCTATACAGTATAACTATAGTTGCGTAACCAGGATGTAGCAAGGCGTTGTTGCAACCCAGGAGATCGAACTTTTCTCAAAACCAGCGGCAGCGTTTCCACAACTTTTTCTTTTTTTTTCTTTTTTTGGCGCAGGGATAAAATGGAACTAAAAATTATGATTTGATTTTCGGTTTTTGATATTTAAAAAAAAAATATGAATTTTATGAAATAAATTAAGTTCGAGTATTCAGTTCCAATCAATATTTTTTTAGGAAACATTAAAATTATTTAAAAAAAAATTGATTAAGATTCCTACTCTTGATTGAAATGTTTCGTACTTTTTTTTTTTCAATATTTTGACCCTTAGGCCTGGCCTACCTTGGTCAAGTGTGTCAAGACGACGGGAGCAGTGTCTCCATCATCGTAGAGTTAGGATCTTACACAACTGTACTGACCGCTGCTCATGAGCTGGGACACAGGTGAGAAACGAATGTACAGAGCCCCTACAGTTTCAGATGACATGTTGACATACGGTCAAACTGACATCCTGATATTAGGTCATATAGACATGCTGATATAAGGTCACATGACATGTTGTTATAAGGTTACATCGACATGCTGATATTAGGTCAGATCGAAATTTTGATATTAGGTCACAACGACATAGGCTACTGAGACCAAAGGAAACAAAAAATCATTTAACATTACGCATGTGGCTCTGCTAAGATGAACACTAACATTGGAAACTTTACGTCTTCCGTTTCTATACACGTGAAAGCCGTTCAATTATAAGTCCACTTAAACATAACACAGTCTTTGGATCAAGTATAATATTTTAACAGAGAACCTCGGCCTGCTTTGATTACACCAGGGCTTTTACGTTTGTCTCAAGTAAAAAAAAAATTATCAATAATATATATATATATATATATATATATATATATATATCAGTGACGTACCTAGGGGGGGCGGTGGGTGCGGTCCGCACCGGGCGGCACTTTTTATTACTTTTTTTTTTTTGGGGGGGGGGGGCGGCAAAAATGTATAGATTAAATTGAAATACCTAAATGAGAGGGCGGCAAAATCGTCTTCCGCCCTGGGCGGCCGATACCCACGCTACGCCGCTGATATATATATATATATATATATATATATATATATATATATATATATATAATGTCAAGTTTTATTTTGTCTGTTGTTCTTTGCGTTTGTGATATGGAGAGAAGTATGTTGTTGTTTTTGTTCTGTATCATGACATATGTGACAGTTATAATGACCTATATACACAAACAATTCAACTGGTCTCCCCACGACACACTTTTAATAACACGTGTAAAAAGTAGATACCTAATTGTTTGACATATATTTCCTGATAACCTTCCCATAGTCACAGGTTGTGGGTAATTTGGAGAAAACATTCCCACTTTACTCCTCCAGCCCTTGATTTGCACGGCTAATAGTATATAATATATACAAACATATAAATAAATATATATATATATATATACATATATATATATATATGTATGTATGTATATATATATATATATATATATATATACATATATAAATATATATCATATATGATACATATATAATAGTATATGTTCAATTTCTCCCCTCCCCTCCACTTCCCACCCCAACCCCGTAATTGCGTCATACAGCAGGTGGCCAGCGAAGCTTAGATGAAAGGCCTACATTTCGACGAGTAGAGCGAAGGGTCAGGCATTTCTCAGGAAAATGTCATTTTGCACCTATGGATTTTCTCTGACCACTTGGCCACTGTCCGTTCAGATGTCCGGCTATGACTGTCTTTGTCGGTATCACGTACCTTCACCCCCCCCCTCCACTTTATAGCGGGGAATTAGTGACCACTGATTGACAGGGTAAAGAGCGTGGATGGATGATTGGTCGGGAGGGGGGGGTCACGTGTGCAAGAGTGGAGGTATGAGGGAACGCGGAAGATATATTATTCGACTTAGGTTTCTCGTAGAGAACGGTCGACTTGAGAGAGAGAGAGAGACATCGAGATAACGTCCTTTTCAAGTTATTCATTTTGTTGGATTATTTTTGCTGTATCTTTACAAGCCACCAGATCCTGTTAAGGACTGGTGCCTTTATGTAAATAAACACCTGTTGGTTGATTATCTTCACGTATTGTACTTTTGAACATCTGTGAAACTCTGTGGCAGAGACACAAATACAAATACAAGTCCCAATTAAGTCAGCAACTCATACACTTAGACGACAGGCCAAGGGTAACTCAAAGGGGTCCTTAACACCCATAATACAGGTTTCTTACTCACTAATAGACTATTCACTGGTTTCCTCATAACTGATAGACTATTCACCTGTTTCTTCTGTACAGATAGGGCCTACACTATTCAATTGTTTCTTCTTCACTGATACATTATTCACTGGTTTCCTCATCACTGATAGACTATTCACTTGTTTCTTCCTTACAGATAGGGCCTACACTATTCAATGGTTTCTTTATCACTGATACATTATTCACAGGTTTATGATTTACTGATAGGCTATTCACTGGTTTCCTTCCTATACACTGATAGACTATTCACTGGTGTCTTCTTTACTAACAGACGATTCACTATTAACCCATACACTGACAGACTATTCACTGGTTTCTTCTTTACTAATAGACGATTCACTATTAACCCATACACTGACAGACTATTCACTGGTGTCTTCTTTACTAATAGACGATTCACTATTAACCCATACACTGTTAGACACTGGTGTCTTCTTTACTAATAGACGATTCACTATTAACCCATACACTGATAGACTATTCACTGGTGTCTTCTTTACTAATAGACGATTCACTATTAACCCATACACTGACAGACTATTCACTGGTGTCTTCTTTACTAATAGACGATTCACTATTAACCCATACACTGACAGACTAAACGTTATCTGTTGATATACTGCGTCCACATCATTGTGAGATCATTAACAAAGTTATTATAATATCACGTGATTCAGTCTTTGTTTCTGTGACTTAAAAAATAATATTGCGGGGGGTGTATATTCTATCAGTTCCATTACTCTTTGTAAAAAAAAAACAAAATTCGTTTTATATTCAGCAGAAACAATTTGAATTGTTTAACAGACATATTGTTTTATTCAGCAGAAACATTAATTAGTCGAGCTAACATATTGCGATGCCTAGAAGATTAAAAATAACAAATATGTTTCCTGTCCAGCTGAAAGATATATATGTAGTCAGCATATGTATAAATCTATTGCTCTGTCCGCTTCTAAAGCTTCAGGTTAAATCGAAATATTGCCTAAATTAGGCCTAGGTTGTTTTTTTTTGCTTAATAAGGGATGTTTTATATAATCTGTATCAGTATTTTCTGTTCCAATGTAGACCGAATGTAAGAATACTCTTACCTTGCATGGTATTGATATGATACATGTTTTTAAAAAAAAATTCTACAGTTCTTAATATACCAAATACAATATACTTTGACCTATTCAGTATAAATTAAAGTTGACTTATAATGTATCACTATGTAAACATTTCCTAATACACATAAATAACTTGACCACACACGAGTTCGATATACCAGAGAGATTGAATTTTAATTTGCTGTCAAGCAGCTTACAATAGAAACTCTTAAGATGCATTTTGTGTTTAAATTATGTGTCTATTTATTTGCTATATGTAGAATTGCATGCAAATTATTGTAGAATTATATTCATATTTTTGAAGAATTACATAATGTTTTTGTAGAATTATATACAAATTCTTGTAGAATTACATACATATACTTGTAAAATTATATACCTATTTTTATAGAGTTACATTGTATTCTTGATGAATTGGCATACATATTCTTGCATGATTACATGAATATTCTAATTTGGGTAAAGGCCAAAATTAAAATTTTTAAAATATGCATACCATATTTACAAGAGATGTTGACTCTTCCTTTGTCTTGACTTCACAGTATTGCAGCCGAGCACGATGGGGATAAGAACACCTGTACATCTGATGACCGTTACGTGATGGCCGTCTCGGACTCAACAGAGACCCCCGGAACAGAGCTGCACCCTTGGATCTTTTCAAACTGCAGTGTGTACAACTTTACTGTGCTCATTACAAAACTGTTACAGACTTCGTGAGTGGCTTTAGTCTTATAATGAGCGATATATATTTTTCTCTTTATTTATAAAATTGTATTATAATATTTTTAGACAAACCATGCTAGTTATTGTCAAAATGAGACACGAAGGTAAATTTGTGCACAAAAAAGTAATAATGCACATAAGATAGACTTTATATCGATTTGATTACACTTCATGTTTTAACCTTTATGTTAGTATGATTTTATAAAGAAAATAAAAATATTTTACAATACACTTTTCTGACAATGTATTTCTAATTAGTGGAACTAACCTACACTTCTCTGAAATCTAAAATAATTGAAAATAATCATCAAAATAACTTACTTTGTACAGACAAAAAAAAACAATGAAAATTACCTGAAAAACGATTAGCTTTTTAATGATTGGAAATACAACAAGGAGTTCTATTAGACATTCAGTGCATCGTATTAAAAGGATATTTTTATTTATTTTAGACGTGGACGCATGTGTCTGACTGGAATAATTCCAATAGATCCTGCAATTCCAGACACAAGTGACCGCTACCTGGGACAGATATATCCACCTGACAAACAATGTGAATTAAGACATGATACACGATATTATTTCAGCCGAGTAAGTTTAGATTTTACGAGATGTTAATAAAATAATAGAACCATAAATATATAGATCTATGAATAGAAAATACAGATCGCGATGAATTATACCTAATAGGAAACCATACATTAATTGTGTTTTGATTGATATATATATTCTATGTAATTGTGTTTTGATTGAGCCATCTACTATGATCTATTATGTAATAATTTTTGTGATGGATCTATGTAATATGTAATTAAGTTTTGATTGAGTTATCTACTATGTAATTGTGTTTTGATTGAGTTATCTACTATGTAATTGTGTTTTGATTGAGTTATCTACTATGTAATTGTGTTTTGATTGAGCTATTTTATTGTTATTTAGTTTTGATTGTGTTTTGATTAATCCATATGTAATTGTATCTACTGTGTAATTGAGTTTGATAAATAGTTTTCAATTACCTTATTGTTACGTGACAAACTCAGGTGATTTTTAAATCTCATTATTTTAGTAGCTGAGATCTAATTGACGGGAACTCTTTCCCTGTAATAATAAAATAATACGTTTTTATGAGACTAAGACCATCTGTAATTAATAAAACTTAATTGTGTTGATTAATTATTTGAATTTACGGGGAAAAAGTTTCTTTGAATTAATTATTTCATATCCGGAAAAAGAAAACTAACTTTATAAAGTTAACGGATTTGAATGTCTCTCAGTTAAACAGTGGACAAAGTTTATGCACTCAGCTCATATGTGCCAACAAAGATGACTCAACAGATATAAAGATTGACGTGGCGTACTATGGCACCACCTGTGGTAGCGGAAAGGTAAATATAATAAGTATCTGTTAAATTTGGAAAGTCATTTGGTTAGTAACTATTTTTGTGTCCACCATTACGTAACTGATTCCTGTCCCTGCACCATGGACGTCCTAAATAATGATAGACGTTGCCATTTTGATTCCGATTTCGTGGATATATAGATCGATAGATATGTCAATATATGGTAAATGTTGATAGATAGAGAGGTCGATAGAGAGATAGATCGATAGATAGATTGGTCGTTAGATAGATTGGTTGATAGATATGTCAAAACATAGTAAGGTTGATAAATAGATGTCGATAGATAGATAGGTAGTGGTTCTCGGGCTGGGCCCATGGGGTGAACGGACTTAGGATCCGGCAAGTCCTAGAGCGGCCGTCCAAAACTGACCCGTGGTGGAAGCTCAGGCGTGTTGAGCAGGCGCTAATTGCCCAGTTCCGAACTGGGCACTGTCCTATTGGCGCGTACTTTGGGAGGTTGAGGCCCAATGTCGACACCCTTTGCAGACACTGCAGGGAAGTGGAGGAAACCGTAGATCATTTGCTGTTCGAGTGCCCCGGACTGGCGGACCACAGGGTGGACCAGTCCGGAAGCCTGCTGGCCATCGGGCTCTATGGCAGTCTCCAGATGTTGAGAGACACAGCAGGTCTGATCTTACGGGCTCTAAGAGACTAAGTCTCAGCCCGCAGATAAAACTGAGAGAGTTCAAAGAGAGAGAGAGAGATAGATAGGTCGATAGATAGATATGTTGACAAATATCTCATTTGATAGATAAGTCAATAGATAGATAGGTTGATAGATATATATTTCGATAGATAGATTGGTCGATAGATAGATAGGTCGATAGTTAGATATATACTGTAGGTTACGTATGACTTTAAAACCATTGGTTTTGATTACTCCCGTAATTCTTCATGAACATTTCGTTGTTTTAATGCTGACTTATTTCTCTCTAATCTCTAATAGTTATAAGTGATTTTTTTAATGTTCTGAGCCTGGACATTGGTTAGATCACTGACTAAATACATTATAAATGATGTGTATTGTATTCTGTTTCAGCTATGTAAACAAGGAAGTTGTGTGCCTGATCCAGCAGCTCCATTGGTCAACGGTAAGTAGAAGCAGAGAGCCCAATTTGTAAACAGATATTTCTCTTTTTCAATAGGGCCCAATATTTTCTTCAGCGACCAGGGCTTCAACTGACCTAAGTCAACCCCTGAGTAGTAGGGTTGACATTGAACAGTTTACTTATTTATATTAGTTCCATTTATTTGTACAATGTTGCCTACAGCAACAAATGATCTATAACATTTATCACATTTTTAATTTTTAAGTTGATATCGTGCACCTTATTAAGTCATCAAATGTTATCACGACAAATTATAATCATATCATGCTAAACTATTTTTATTTGTTCCTATTTGGTTTCGTCTGACAGATAACTGCATGTTTGGAGACTACAATCAAAGCTGTCAAGATTCGGTCAAAGCTTTCAATGGATATTGTTATGCAGATGTGTCATTCCATGTCTGCTGCGCATCATGTCTGTCTGTCTTTAAAACTGTTCATGGTAAAAAAAACAACAACTGTATATATGTAAAAAAAAACAACTAAATAGGTGGCTCATTGTACACCACGCGGATAAAAAAGCTATGTATGACAATTTGTGACACGTGCGCGGATAGAAGAGCTATATAAGGCACATTGTGACCAGAGTTGAACGACAGCGGACGCGTCCGCTTGCGGACGCAGATCCGCAGACTTTTCCGAATCCGCGGACTGACAGCGGACGCTTCGTATGGTTAAGTTGCGGACTCGCGGACTGACGCGGATCTTCTTCAGCCTTACCATAAAAATATTTCAAGTCATTTAAACAGCTAAATTTCAGCAATGCGGACGCGCGGACTGACTGCGGACCAATGTTGTAAGATTCTGCGGGCGCGGACGCGGATCATTGATAGAAATCCATGGACGGACGCGGACGCTAAATTTCAAGATCCGCACACCTCTGATTGTGACACGTGTACTGGTTAAAGATATTTAAACAATACGTTGTTATTACTAAACATAGGTGGAACGGATAGCCGAGTGTTGTAGATACTCAGCTCTCTATCTGAGAGTCCTGGGTTCGATCCTCGGTGAGAACCATGATAATTTGTCCAGGTGAATTTTGTTTCAAAGTCGTACCACAAGTCCACCCAGCTTTAAATGGATACCTGGCTTAAGTTGGGGAGTAAAAGTGGCTGGGCGTTGTGCTAACCACACACTCCCTTCATATGTCGAGGTTATAGAAACAAATGAATTATACACTTCATCTGCCCCCAATGGTCCTTAGAACTAAGGGAACTTTTTACTAAATATAAGACTTCTGAATATCTAACAATGTCTAAAAACCAGATAAAACATGTAAGTAATACCGTACTATCTAGAGTCATATTTTTATTTAGTAAAGACATTAGTTAAATAAAAATAGTGACACAATACATTCTCTGTGTGTTCATCAACTCTGTCAGGTTGTGAATATGGTGACAGGGTTAGTGGCTGTACCTCCTCCGTTTGTAACAGCAGCAACATGACAGCCATACAGGAGTGTTGTGGTACATGTAGCTACGGGTCAACGTACACCACAGCCGCAACAACTACAGCACAGACAGTAACTACAACCAAGAGAACAACAGCCAGTACTTCAGGTGGGTACAAATCGAACACGCACTGATATATTTAGATACGCAAATATATTATACATATCTGAATTAAGTATTGGCGAAATAAATTCGCTAGCTCTTGAGGTCGCTTCAGTAAATTGATCGATTTTAAAAAAATAAATTGTGTTCATGATTAAGCTACGAAAACTGTCTGTTTGTGTCCAGACAATTCATTCAAGAAGAAATAATCAATGGTTTTAATTAGTCAAAACCTCCAGGAGATCAACAAGAATTTACAAGTTTAGCAGTGAATGATATTGCCCCACGCAATTCTAAATCTATTAAGTGTCTTGATTAAGTCATTTTATTAGTGGTGCAGCTAACGTTAGTGGTGCCCTGGGCAAAATCTGAAAATGTTGCCCTATTTTAGAGTCAATAATTACTTAAACGTATGGCCAATGCCGGCCACGGCACACACATTAACTTTGTTAAGACATGGCCTTGAACTTTGTTAAGACATGACATTGAACTTTGTTAAGACATGACATTGAACTTTGTTAAGGCATGGCATTGATTTTTATTAAGACATGACATTGAACTTTGTTAAGACATGGCAATGAACTTTGTACGTCATGTCGCTCTCTTATGATTTTTATGAAATATACAATTTAGACAGCGATGCATCTTTTATCAGGCTTATTCTATATTTAAAAATGTTATGACGGATAGTTTACATGGGTTTAATCTTTCTTCAGTCTTGTAGGTGAGAGAACTTCACATTGTATTCCATAGAACACTTTCTTGGTAATTTCGGGCTTTAGTCGGCCACTTTCAGAGATGTGCCCTGGGCATGAGCATCCACCAAGGCACTCCACATAATATACGTCATTCAGGATGCAAATTATCAATTTAAATTAATTTGCACGAAATATATCAAATTTTGTATTAAGTTATGCAATGTACACTATTAAAAAGGAAAAAAAAAACAACACAGATGGCGGCATTATTTTAGTCAGTGATAGAGGACATTTTAAAGTAAAGGATAAAATTGGATTTACTACTTGAAAAAGACCATTCTAGAAGTCTTGGTCCCTAAGAGGTCGTCTTTATAAATGCGTGCATGGTATAACCATATTAGAAAAAAAATAATGACAAAATTTCACTAATTAACATAATCACTACAAGATAAATTCATAAACAGCTGTTCATGTTTTTTAATGACTTTCTTTCCCTACAGCATCATCATGTCGCGACGACACGGGGTTTATGATGAATGAAATGACCTGCTCATTACTTGTTTGGTCATCTGCCAATATCTGTTACAACCAAACTGTGCGATCCTCTTGCTGTCACACATGTTCACTTTCTAACACTGGTATCGCAGGTAATTCAATTAACTTATAAAAAGCATCTGGCGCTAAGTAAATTTAAACTTCTTGTTTTAAACTAGCTGTTACAACGAGACACCTTCAGAAACATATTATGGATGCAAACAATTTCAATTTGGAACCACTGATCAATAGACAATTGTGCCAGGTTTTTTAATGAAAAACGCGTAAAGTAGGCCTAAAACTTGCGGAGAACCCGCCAGATTTGGTAAAGTGAAAGAAATCTTGAAATTAACTTTATTTTTATATTTTTCTGCGCCATTTATTTACGTTATAAAAATTGAACTCGCCCCCACCAAAAAAATACAAATACGACTTTGTGTTAAACCCCTAAACCTAACTGACAACACTGATGCTATACATTTTTTTTCTTTAGGTTGTGAGTTTGGTGACAAGGTGATAAACAAATGTCTAATGGTTGAAGACTGCAAGGCATATAACTCGGATTGTTGTGAGTCATGCAGAGGTATTATTGGATTAGCTTCCCTTACTAGAAGCAGCCTAGTATTAATCCTTGCATTAGTTACATTGGTGAGTTGGTCATGTCAAATTGGTTAGTGAGATATTCGTAATTGTTATTTTAGTGTAACTATTTATCTAAGTCTATTTTTGGAACCGTTAACAAGATAGTTATATGAACAAACACAATGCAGTGAGTAACTGTATTTATCAAACTTTATGTCATATCAATTTGTTATATTTTAACAGTTAAAAATGTATATAACATATTGTGTATTCTGTATCAGAGACTGATTAAAATATGTACTTATAAAATTTATTTTTAAAAACACATTTAATTGAATGCATGATTTATTGTTTTGTTTATTATTAATATGTCGGTATATATCATAAATGCAAATATTTTTACATATATTTATAAATATGTATAAGTGAAATTGCCGGTATTTTATGGTTTTCTTCTGTATTGAATAAAATGAAATCTTTAAAGAAAATGTAAAAAAATAAATAAAATCGCGCCATTTTTTCCTTAATAAATAGTGGTGACCACAGTGGTGACCAATGACGACCAATGCACCTATCTCATTCATTATCTTATTTTACTTTTTATATAAATGTTGTTGAAATATTTATCACAGTACATCTATTTTGAATGAATCATACTAATTCTTGAATAGTTTGATTTATTCATTTAGTCGTGTGATAAATTATAAAAGATATTAGATTTTGGGCAAACACACAATATTTCCTCCTAATTTCGCCAACCTTTCCTGGTACTGGGGCCTCTTGACATTAATATCTTTACTTAATCCTACTTTTACTCTTGTACAGTACAAGTCAATACGTTATGTTATTTTTTTATTTCTTTTACAGCTACAAACAAAATAAAATGTTTATATAGAACTGTTCGGTGTTGTTTTGTCGGTAATAAGCAAATAAATATAATATAATAAAATAAAAAAAAAATACTTGAAGTGTTGCACAAAGTGTGGTGGAGATGATGGTGGGCATGTACTTTTCAGGTGGAGTTCTAGCAGATGATTTATGAATGTCGGCTCTGCTCTTGAACTGTTCTGCATCAAGATTTAAAGAAAGGAGAATTACAATTTATATAAATTGCTATATTTTAAGATTATAAAAATTATACATTAATAAATTTTGATTGTGGATGAGGGCATACCATTGAATGAACGTAGTTTTTTTTTAAAAAAAAAACCATATGGAAAGTGAAATGTACATTATTTTTTATTTGGCTACAAGTAGTCTGAAATATATCAATTTGATTAAAACAACTCCACTTTTTAATGCGGATGATTACAGCAATTATTAATTGACGAAAAACTTTGTGTGCGAGTTCGGTTCATTTATACTTTACGTAAGTAAATTATAAACAAAAATAAAAGGGAAATTAATCTAATTCTCAATTACCTCCCTTGTCAGATACATGTAAATTGTTCTCCTTTTTTATTATAACCACATAAATTCATTAAAAAAAGTTTCCTCAGGGAGATGAAGTGTAGAATTCAGCTGTTTCAGTAGCCTCGGAAAATGAAGGGACCCTAACATAAACTCGGGTACCCAGATAAAGCTCATTGAGATTCAAACCGGTACCCTCCAGTGGAGAGTGTGTCCCTGTAAGGATGAAATGAAATCTCTTAGATCCTATAAACCACTTAAATATGGTTGTTTTTTTTTAATGTCCTTGAATAAAAAATACAATTCAATGTTTTAAAGATGGAGTAATGTAGTCAATCTAAATAAATAATAGAGGTCTGCGTTATATCGAAAGTAGAAATCAAGATTTCAAAATGGCGTCTTGCCGGCGTCTGGATTCGAACAAGTGTTTTTTTTTTTTTTTAAATCAACAATTTGGAATAGTTTCTTTTGTTTCCAAACATGAAACACAAAGTCCATTTAAATATATTTTTTTGTATTTCTACAAAATATTGAAACTTTAAATTGAACAAATTGGATCTGTCCGAAACCAAAAATAACCTAGCCCAATGGTCAAACCTGAGGGAATATAACTCTGTACATTTTTTAAAAAAGAAATAATAAATTGAGACCGGAAGCCATTAATAATATTTTAAAATGGAATACTATTGTATTAATTCTTTACTTTAGATTTTACACATATGTGAGACCGCTCTTATGTATATAGATGTCAAAGATCGCTCGAATATGTTGCACTTCCACTTAAATTAGGCATATACTATCTTATTTTATTGTTAAAAATAAAGGAAAGCAATATTTATTTTTAAAAAAATATAAAAGCTGAGAACTTAATTGTATAGAAATCAGAGGAATTTCTTTTTTTTTTTGGATTATATCTAGTTTTAAAAAGAACTTTATTTACGAAAGTAGCTACGACAAACCCTCTCGCTATTCTCAGAGGTCGGAGAATTTTCGATTATTACTACTGTTTAAGTTAGACGATTTTAAAATGCAATTTGTTGTAGTAAAGACAACAATAATTGAATGATAAAGTGTTATAGTTTTACTTTTCATAATAAAAACCACAGAAACTATTTAAAATTAGATTTTTAAAAAGAAATATCGAATTGAGACCGGGAAATAAGCCTCCAGTAGACATTATGAAAATGGCTCTGCAGTGGAACCCTGAAGGCCGGAGATAGGTTGGCCGCACAAAGACCACTTTGGAGAAGGCCTGGCAAACATGAGATAAAAATTGCAACCAAACATGGCCGGAATGGGAGAGGAGAAATCGCTGTAGAGTGATTGCAGAGGCCATTTGCTCCGCACGGAGTTCAAGGAACTAAGTCAAGTAAGGATAACAATTGTATTATAAAATTATTATTTGTTTGTAGTTTGACATAAAAAAGTTAAAATTATTTTTTTGACAATAAATGTTGGCAGCCGACATTGAAATAATCGAATGATTTTTGCAAATCACTTAAATAATGTTTAACAATGAAAGAAAGAATGGGGATTAAAAATATAATTGTTTACTTTCTGCCAATTACTACTATTATTACTATTTTCGCTTCAATTAGTTAAAGAAGGAGATTTTCGCGATCTGCAGACTATCCTCTGAGAAATAGCATATCGTAAATTTTTGCGGTGGTTTTAATGACTGCAAGGAACATAAATCAGATTGTTGTGAATCCTGCAGAGAAGTCAACGGAGTAGCTCACCTTGGTGTAAACAGTATTAACATAAATATAATATTTGTAATGTCTATTGCATTGCTATTTCGATAAAGACGTTTGAACGAAATATTTTTTCAACATTAAAAGATGTATCATGTTATTTAAATAATGAAATAAATGTAATTAAGTTTATTATAACGATATGTTTTGTATTATTCTTCTTTGATTTAAAAAAAAAAAATAAAAAAAAAATAAAATAACATTATTACAAAAATCCCTTGTTGATCGCAATATAAAGATAAACAAAGAGAACCAGTTTTAGTCATTTGTCAATGCAGCATAACACACTTGAAAATAAAACAACTAACGAAATAACACACCAGGGCTGGTATAAAGTCAAACGTTACCTCTATTATATCATTTCATCCAAAAATTGACAGAGAAACTATTTTTTACAAGCATCTGCAATTGATGGGATTGCACCAAACTAACCCTCCCATTCGAGGTATAGTCGATCTAGTTATATGAGATTCACATATAGTTCTTACAGCTATCTTAAAGAACTCAAATGAAAGAAAAGTGTTTTAATTCATTAACTACTTACCTGATTATGTTAAAGGGAGATCACTGAATTCTCTTCTTGTAGGGAACTTACAAGCATACAGTCTTTACTAATAGAGCGACCACGACGGGGAGATAATTTGATGGAGACATTGATAATCTGCCTAAACATGTTTATCTTGATGATTAGTTTATAATCCGATTTGAACTTTGTGTTCGTATGTGTGTGTTTGTATGTTTGTGTTCGTTTGTTTGTGTGTTGTTTTATTTTTTTTTTTAATTTAAATTCTTGATTAACACAAAAGGGACACAACTTGCTAATGATTCCCAGCCCTTTGAGGCCCTGTTTCGGTGCATAACACTTCTTTAAAATGACTCAATATGTTATTTCACAAGATTTTTTGGAGAGTGTCAGGGGTACACACACGGCAGTCAGCTGACCTATATAGACCGTAGAACTATAAATAAAACTGTACGTTTTATAATATAAAATAACAGAAATTGAAAATAATTGTAATTTAAGGACGTCTTTCTCTGGATTCGGTATACACTTCAAAGTAGAAATTTATTGAATTAGTTTTGAGTCATGCAGACTATAAACCGAATATTATTTGTTCATTTATTTATTTGCTAAATATGGTAAAAAAGAGGAGATAATTTCCCACGCAGGTCTGCGGAGATTATACACTAGAGAGTTTCTTATGGTTAGGCCAACTGTATGCTTGCTAGTTAGTTACCCCACCGTTTACTGTATCATCAAGTCTCAAGAATTGGCTGAGCAATTAAAATCTGGGGGCGTTAGGGGTAGTGCGAGGTTGTCTTGGAAAAGAATGGGGGAAGGGAGTTTTTTTTTAGCACGCTAAAGGGTGAAATGTTTTCAAGTGATGGTCTAACAGGCATATAGACTAGGCACTTCAAATGTAGATTTACCATGGCCACCCCCCCCCAAACATACGTTGTCAGAGGTCCACAGAGGCCTTTTACCCAGAGAGTCCCAATGACCATCATTTATGGCCACTAATATGGCCCTAGTCTACTCGATAAAACACGGTTAATCTGGCATCTGGGGTTAAAGGGTTAACGTCAATGTAATTTAATCGGAATCGTTAGTTTATAGAAGCAGAGTTAAATTGGAATTCTTAAGTTTGATAAGAAGAAATAAATCGAATTTGAATTGCTAGTTTACAGAAGAAGAGGTCATTGTAACAGAATTATTACAACTTTCATACAATATTAAAGTATTAATTTTTTAAAAAAAAGTTGTCATTTATCATCTGGTCTTGAGTTATGAAACTTTAAAGTGTCCTAGAATGAGATAAAAAATAGCGCGCCAGAGTATTTGATTTTTAAAATACCTGTTCTATTTCGTTAGAGACACAAGGCCACCTATTAAGATAAAAAGAACAAATGACAAACCTATGTCTAAACAAAGATCCCTCACGCACCGACAGACAGACTTGCAATAGCAAATAAAAAAATACAGTATAAGCAATATAGCTAAGCTATTTCTTAGCGCTTTACTCTCAACCCCAGCTCCTTATACCTCATAAGTACGTTTCCAGATGAACACCACCCACTCCTTTTACTGTAGATGTCCCTTTTACTTTTTGAATTATGAGGTAGATAATCAAGTAGTTATTTAATTTTTTTGAAACGTGTTTTGTCGATACAATGAAGTGAACCCGTCATAAACCATTGGTATGATGGACGTTACGAAGTATTGGGGCGCGGAATAATTTACTCGAGAAATAAGTTCCGTGTTTGCTTGTTCTCTGTCGTCCTATCGTAACGTTCATTGTGGTCGTTACTTATTATATGAAGCAGACATGGCGTTAGTAACAACATTGTTACATGCCTCATGTCACTCTAGCGTTGTGTTTTTGATTGTCATGTTGATAGTGAACTTACTGGACTCAACAGCTGGAGTGACAGGTAAGTCCAATTTATATGGATCAGAATACCTTTCAAATTCTTAAGGCTTATATTATAATATAATAATTATTTAAAGAATTCAAAATAACGTATTTAATTATTCATTTATGTAAGTTTAAAAAATTCAATAGCACCTATTTATTTACCCTGATCTCTATTAACGCTCATTTCATCCGCAGTAAATATCAACATTTCTAGCGATGAAGTCAAAAAGTTACCACACAACCTGGAGGCTACATTCCAGCTCAGCGACAATACAACTCTAAGTCTTCATTTACATCGAGTCTCACACTTCTACCAGGATATACCCGTTTACATTGGCAAGAAAGACTCCAATGGCATCATTAACCGACACAGACAGACGGTTGACTCAGAGAAGGTTGGTGATGATCGTTCTTATTTACGATACATTTATAATGTATAATATATATTAACAGTACAATTTCCTAATAATTAGATTCCATTTATACTTATATTCACAGATCGTTGGATTTTACCAAGATGTAATCAGGCAAGGAAACATCAAATTAACAAGGGAGTCAGACGGCAATTTTATCATTGTGAGTCTTGAACTTCTTTGTCTGTGACTACTGATAACTCAGTTAAATTAAATTGCGTTCTTTTTTATTGGGGGATTTTTGTTATCATGGGAACAAGATGAAGTTTAAACTGATGAAATTACACTCGCCCGGGGCCCCGAGATAGAATGCCGCGTAATAATCTTAATATTTGTAAATGCCTGTCTAACACCTTTTAAGTATTGGGCCTACAAAATTCATTAATTTTAGCCCTTCCCAATGTACTTTTGCCAACAATCCTTTCATCGTCTGTTGCTCCTAATGTACAGTTGCTTAAAGCTCCGACACATTCAGTACCAAGGTTTAAAGCCTCCACAGCAGTAATAACTTCTCAGTATCCACTTCTCATCAGACTTCGGTAATTCGGCCAATCAAATCTTGTTTTGTGGTTTCAAATTCGAAGAGTTTTTATTAGATTGCCGACTAATCATCAAATTTTTTTGCACGGAATTCTGAGCTATTCTAAAACATTCTTTAGTCGGTTAGTTCTATCTGTGAGAATATGTGAAAAGAGTCAGGCTCGATAGTTTAGAGATAAATCTAAAATAGTATCGGAATCTTAACGAACGTGAGCATGGTTTCATCAGTAGTTATGTCACATAATTTCATCAATTATAAATATATGTATTCCAGCAAGGCGATTTTTCGCAAAGTGGTAATAAATATTCCATCTCGCCTTCCCACAAAGTTAAAAGAGAAACAGGAGCACATCAGCAGTTGTACAACATTCAACTAAAACACGAACAGAGGCATAGATCGACGACCAGAGATTTTATCAAAACTTTTGGTACGCAATTTAGATTCAACACTAGACTTACATATATATATATATATATATATATATATATATATATATATATATATATATATATATATATACATATATATATATATATATACATATATATATATATATATATATATATATATCCTAAATAAATATTTGTTGAACTTTTCACGTATTCATTGTGATCATGGAGAATGAGTAGGTGAAAGGTTGGAGGTAGAAAGATAAGGTGATTGGTTTAGGTGATCAGATGACAGGGTGTGGAATATGATGGCTAAAGTGAAAGGTAGATGATCGTAGACTTGCTGGACATATGTAGTTGTAGATTACGCTATGTTATTTAATTGTATTATTATTTGTATTATTAGCAGTATAATAAATGTTGACCATGAAATACTCATTGACTAGATGTGTGAGTGAATGGTGACATGCAGAGGTCAGGACAATTTAGGGGTATCACAATATATATATATATATATATATATATATATATATATATATATATATAAATATATATATATATAATTCATACATATACTCTATTTAAATATCTAGGGAGACCACTCAGTACCGACCTTACTCTAGAGTTACCTTTACCACGTCACAGCGCACGTTATTCTCGTGACGTCAAACCGACGTACTACATTGACGTCGCTGCCACAGTTGATAAAAAACTGTATGATATATTTGTCAACAGACATAGTTCTGAAAGCAGCGTCAGTCAAGAAATCTTGGAATACTTTGCATTTATATTCAATGGGGTGAGAATTATCTGCTACCATTGACATCGCAGTTGGGTGTTATTATTTAAAATTTATATTTCAATCGTAAATACAAGTCCTCCATGTATTCGTCGACTATAATTTCAAATATGAAAATCGAAACCATTTTTTTATATTTAACTTTGAATTAAAAATGAATTAAAATAAGATAAATAAAAAAAGAATAATACTAATAATAAAACCGAATTTTTAGATTGATATATTTTTTAGAACTCTATGATTGTTGACAACTACCGAAAATCTCCATTTAAACTGTATAAAAATTGATTTAAAAGCGATTAAAACTGACAATGGAATAAAATGAAATTAGAGAAATTTAGCTATGTTAATCAGTTGATTTCATTGAACAAAATTGTTACATATAACGTTAAATATAAATTGTTACACTTAAAGTTAAATATCCATTGTTACACTTCACGTTAAATATAAACTATTAAACTTAATGTTAAATTACGGTTGTTAAATAAAAAACCATACATTTTTGGTAAGAAAGATAATAATAATTAGGTAACAAGACATGTAATGTGTTATACTTGACTAAATAAGCCCATTATATCAACAGATAGATCTGTGCTACAAGGGAATTACTTGGGCGACCTACAACATAAACGTCAGACTGGTTAAGGTCGTTATCTTTACAGTAAGTAGTCAGTGAAAAATACATACAATAAGTAAGTATAACATTCTCTAACTAGGTCTTGTGTTCCTGTGAGAGTGTCTTCCCTAAGTTACCAAATTCAGTCAAAGATCCTTTAAAATATCTTTATTAACTAAGTTATAAACAGGGCTGGGGTGTCAGACAAATTCAGACCGACATCGTTGTCGGTAATGAGCAGAAGGGTGTTGCATTAAGATAAAATAACAATGTTTTTTTTTAACAAAATATATAGAAAAGAGGTATAAAAATAATACTATTATAAACTTTTGTAGATATATAATACAATTAATATATGGTACAAGAACAGCACAGTCTGCTTAACTTAACGGAAACATTGTCACCGTAATTTTATTATTATTTTGTTTTCTCACTCAATACTAATTCACTCACACAAAATGATGTCGCTGAGTGAAGTTTTTTACAGCCATTGAATTTCTACATTCCCCCCCCCCCCCCCCAGGGCAGACGCTATTATGACCTGTCAGTTTTTTTTTTAGAACTTAGAAGAAGAAACGATTTATATTTTTTTTTGCCAAGAAATGGCTCATAGATACCTGACATCGTACTAAATATATTTTATTATATATTTTTTTTTTAATTTAGTCTCAATTTTTTTTATCTTTACCAACATCCAGCTAAGTTAAAGTTCAAACACCAGTATCAGGCAAAAGTGCAGAGACCGAACTACACTGACCTTATGTTAAATGTTAGTTTCATCTCATCTTTATGGACTTTTTTTTTTGTTTTTGAGTGAATAATGTGTCATGCAAAATAATGGATTGTGGACATCAACATGTATAATATATGTAGTAAATTGACACATTTTTTTTTAACGCAGTGGCTTTGGATACAGCCAGATGTACTCCGTATTTTTTTTCGGGATACAGCAAACGTACTTCCGTTTTTTTTTTTAATTTTGTTTTCGGGGCTAGGGTTAGGGTTAGGGTTAGGAATAGGGCTAGGAATAGGATTAGGGTTAGGGATAGGGTTATGGATAGAGTTAGGGTTAGGGATAGGAGCAATATCTACAGCTGGACCCCGAAAAAAATAATTCGGAATCCAGCAATCGCGCATGCGCACAAACAAAATAGTCCGTCTAGAGAGCTTTTTAACATGGCTGGCAGTATTTATATGGAGGACCTTTTTTACAAATTTATTTAACGCATTTAAACACATTTATTTTCTTATTCTTTTAATAAATAACAAACAATACTGTGATTATTTGGAATGTTTAGAGGTAAAGTATCAATAATATTTATCAAAATATTAATACTACGTTTGCTGTATCCCGAAAAAAGAAATACGGAGTATATCTGGCTGTATCCGTAGCCACTGCGTTTTTTTTTAAATAGTTAAACACAGGACATTCAAACTATGTATCATCTAATAATGGCTAGTTCTGTCCATCCACCAGGACGTAAGTGTGTACCAGGTGACCATGGCTAATGATTCATCTAACTCTGTTGATGCTGGAGAATCTCTAAACAATTTCAAAGATTTTCTGAACACGACCGCAGGTCTCAAACTGTTTGCGCCTTACGACCACGCCATGTTATTTACTGGGTAGGTACGTCTAAAGTAAAAGACGTAAAAATTCATGGCGCTACACTTACTACGCATGGTATTTATTAAATGTATTCGGCTATATAGTTAATCTTGTGAACAAATTTGTATTATTATTCAATTTAAATATTATTTAACTCTTTTTTTTCAATTTATTATGGGCTAATTATTATTCAGTAAATATCTGGCCTAATTATAATACAATTTAAATGTGACCTAATTATTACCATATTTAAATATGATCTAATTATTATTCAATTTCAGTATGGCCGGATTATTACTTAATTTAAATATGACCGGATTATTTCTCAATTAAAATATGACCTGATTAATACTCATTTGAAATATGAGCTAGTTATCATTCAATTTATATTTGTTGTTATTTGCAGATCCAAGATGTATTCTCCAGATTCAAACTTGTTAGGTAAGTTAAGTTTCATTTATAGTACTGGTACAGTCCGATAGTTTAACGTGAACAGATTTACACAACAAAGACTTATTGTGCACACATAATTACGACAGGGAACTGTCAACCATGCCAAAAACGTTCTTAATCAGTTAGAATGTATAGTGTGGCTTGCATTAAATTAATTGTCATCTGGGTCGAATAGTCCTTTAAGACCTAAAGGTAGTCGAAATCTCTCTATTTATTTCTTTACAATTACACTACCAGAAATAAACTCAAAGTTTCACATACTGTGTGCAATATGAATGTCAATAGAATGAGATGTATATATGAGAAATCAATCATTTTCAAACTGTGATAAAAACAAACATATTTCATATTAGGTAGTCATGGACAGTCTTAAATTCATGGGCGTGTCTGTAGCAACTTACTGAAAGCAGCTCTCATTAACTCAAACTATATTTCCCTCTATCTATCTATCTATCTATCTATCTATCTATCTATCTATCTATCTATCTATCTATCTATCTATCTATCTATCTATCTATCTATCTATCGATCGATCGATCCATCGATCGATCGATCTATCTATCTATTTATCTATACTTATCTGCAGATAGCCAATATATCGTATATATCTACTTTACTTAGAAATATATTAATATATATATATGTGTGTGTTTAAGTGTGTGTGTAGTAGTGTGTGTCCTCTCATCTGTATGTGTGTGTCATCTGATCTGTGAGTGTTTGTGTGTGTGATATCATCTGTGTTTGTGTATCATACTAAAAGTGTGTGCGTGTACTATCATCTGTATATGTCTATGTGTATGTGTTTACTTATCGAATTGTACAATCGGTGGATGAGGCATACCTATATATATATATATATATATATATATATATATATATATATATATATATCAATGGATATATATAAATATCCATTAGAGACACCAAGGTGGAGCGAAAGCTGTTGTAATTGAGGTTAACTACTAGAGCAGAATGAACTCAGACCATGTGACCTTTCGCAATCTACGCCACTACATTAAACTCGAAAAAAGCCATATTAAGTTTCAGTGCACACTGCTAGGATCGGTGCAAATTCGATACGACTGACAACAGTCAAAGACCTGGGGGTGATATACATTTCAGATACAGCTGACACTCATAGAGACAAATCTTTTGGAGGTTGGAAGAGGAGGGGGGAGAAAGAGGAAATAACTCTGGATACGTTTCGCAGGCTCAGATTTCGTATTTCTTTTCAGCATATCAAACAAAATGACGGTCTATTGCCGCATTTATCAAAGTGCAGGTGTCGTTGTCAGCTGTTGGTTTTGACACTCAGGTAGTTAACGGAGTCCGACACCAGTTAATTAATAATTACAATAATACATTTTATTAAGATAAATATATATATATATATATATACTAGTTGCAAGTACCCGGCTTTGCCCGGGTTTAAAATAAGGTTTTCTGTTTACCTTCTGTTTTCTCCCTACCACCTCTCTCCCTTCCTCTCTCTCTCCCTCCCTCCCTCTCCCTCCCTTTCCCTCCCATTCCCTCCCTCCTTCTCCCTCCCTCTCCCTCCCTCTCTCTCCCATTTCTCTCCCTCCAATTTCTCTCCCTCCCACCCTCCCTCTCCCATCTCCCCTCTCCCCCTCCTTCTCTCCCCCTGTCCATCCCCCTCCCCCTCTCTCCCCCTTCCTCCTTCCCTCTCTCCCTCCCTCCCCCTCTCTCTCTCTCTTTATCTCTTCCTCCCATTTCTCCCATCCTCTCTCTCCTTCCCTCCCCTCTCTCCCTCCCTAACCCCTCTCTCCCTTCTTTCTCCCTCCCTCCCCTCTCCACCTCTCTCCCTCTTCCTCCCTCCCTCATTCCCTCTCTCACTCCCTGACCCCCTCACTCTTTATCTCTCTCCCCTCCCTCTCTCCCACCCTCTCTTCCTCTCTCCCACCCTCTCTCTCTCCCTCTCTCCCCTCTCTCCCTCCCTACCCCCTCTCTCCCCCCCTACCTTTCTCTTTCCTTCTCTCCCTTTCTCTCTCCCTCTCTCCCTCCCTCTCCCATCTCCTTCTCTCTCCCTCCCTCTCTCCCCCTCCCTCCCTCCCTCCTTTCCTCTCTCTCCTCCTGCCCTCTCTCTCTTTTATCTCTCCCTCCCTCCCTCTCTCTCTCTCTATCTCTCTCTCTCTCTATATATATATATATATATATACTTATTATTATGGCTCCACACTTCTTCTAAAATCCTTCTTCATTTCTTTAACTCAAGCTGTACAAATAGGGAAGCATGAAAAAACATCAACATTTCTTTGCAGCACAAAGACACAATATAGCACCAGCGCGCAAGTTCTATTCGATCATTGGGAAATGACGTCACAGAGGAATTTTATTTATGGCGCCGTCGAGATTACTTTAATATAGTAAAATACTAAAATAAAAAAAAAATTATTACAATTAAACTACCCATCGAGATGAAACGAAACCTGTCCTATAACCTTCCCAATGTAATTATGTGTATGTGTAACAAATTTCACGTTATTTGTTTGTCTGGATCTTGAGTTATAAGGGAACAGACAGACAGACAGACAGACAACAAATGCGTCTTATAAGTATATATATATATATATATATATATATATATATATATATATATTACTTATTTAAAAACTAAAATTGTCATGCATGTTTGATATACAGTATGACTATAGGGCGTAACCAAGGTGTGGCATGGGCGTTGCCCTACTCCAGGAGATCGTAATGTTATTCAAAACCAGATGCGTCATCTTCACAACTTTTTTTTTGACGTAGGAATCAAAATGGAACTTTTTTTCGTAAAAAAATTATGATTTGATTTTCGGTTTTTCATATTTAAAATAAAAGAACTATATGAATTTTATGAAACAAATTAAGTGCGAGTATTTAGTTCCAATCAATATTTTTTTGGAAACATAATGTTTTTATTGTTAAACTGATTCTGATAAATAAAATTGTTTAACTACTTACTATTGATTGAAATGTATTTACTTATGTTATCAATATTTTGACCTTTAGGTCTGGCCAAGTTTGGTCAAGTGTGTCAAGACGACGGGAGCAGTGTCTCCATTATCGCAGAGTTAGGATCCTACTCAACTGTACTGACTGCTGCTCATGAGCTGGGACACAGGTGAGGAACGAATGTACAGAGCCCCTACAGCGTCAAATGACGATGTGACCTTATATCATTATGTTGATGTGACATAAATTAGGTCACATCGACATGTTGATATAAGGTCACCTCGACAGGTTTATATTAGGTCACATCGACATGTTGATATAAGGTCACCTCGACATAGTTTACTATGAACAAATAAAACAGAAATCCGTTAATATTACGTCATGCGACTCTTCTAGCTTGAATATTAACATTGGAAACTTAACTTCTTCCATTTCTATTCATCTGAATGATGTTCAATTATAAGTCCACTTTAACACAACACAGTCTTTGGATCAAGTAGAATATTTTAACAGAGAACCTCAGGCGTGCTTTGAATAGACCAGAGCTTTTTAAGTTTGTCCGAAATAAAAAAAAAACAAAAACTAATCAGTGTATATATATATATATATATATATATATATATATATATATATATATATATATATATAAATTAAGGAACATCCCCTGTGCCTGAGAAGGCCGTTGGGGTAGATGAAGTGTAGAATTTATCGCTTTGTGTCATCATGGTCAATAATGGAGTTTTTGTGGTTTGCACAACACACAGCCACCTTTACCACCCAAAATTAAGTCAGGAACCCATGCATATTAATATATATTCAGACGACATAGGCGATAAAGTTAGATGTTGATACATAAGTTTAAATAATGGAAGTTGAATATTTTAAAAGTATATGGCCTGTCTAAACCTGTTTCTATAGCTTTCGCTCGTCTCCTTTGTTGTCAAGTTTTATTTTTTCTTTTGTCCTTTGCGAGTGTGATATGGAGAGAAGTCTGTGTCTTTTTTTTTTCTGTAGCATGACTTTGTGACAGTTGTGACATTTGTGACAGTTGTGACATTAGTGACAGTTATAATGACTGATTTACATAAACTATTCAGCTCGTCTCCCCGGCTCACAATTTTACAAATGTAAAACATAGATATACAATTGTTTCACATATCTACAAATATTTCCTGTTTACCTTTTCCATAATACAGGTTTCTTAATACCTGATCTACTGGTTTTCTATTCACTGAAAGACTATACCGCTGGTGGCTGACGAGATGCCAAGTGCCTAAAATTCAACAAAAATAAATGCAAACAATTATTTATAGCAAGACGCCAATACTACATATAAAATTAAAGGAAGTGATTTTTTAGTATCGTGCCGAAAGTGAAGGCTTCTATTGCCGTCTGTGGCACTATTTACTGGTTTCCTATACACTGACAGACTACTGGTTTCCTTCTATTGCCGTCTGTGGCACTATTTACTGGTTTCCTATACACTGAAAGACTACTGGTTTCCTTCTATTGCTGTCTGTGGCACTATTTACTGGTTTCCTATACACTGACAGACTACTGGTTTCCTTCTATTGCCGTCTGTGGCACTATTTACTGGTTTCCTATACACTGACAGACTAGGCCTACTGGTTTCCTCATCACTGATATAATATTCTCTGCTTTTGTCTTCACTGATGGACTATTTACTGGTTTCCTTTACACTGATAGACTATTTACTAGTTTCCTAATCACTGATAGACTATTAACTGGTTTTCTAATCACTGATAGACTATTTACTTGTTTTGTCTTCACTGAAACACTATTTAGCGATTTCTGATTTACTGATACACTATTCACATGGTTTCTTCATCACTAGTAGACGATTCACTGATAGTCTATTCACTGATAGACTTTAAAATTTATCTGTTGATGTAACATGTAATTCAATCTCTTATTCTATGACTAAACAAAAAACATGGCCCCGGGGAGGGGGGGGGGTCTTTTCTATCAATTCCATTGCCTATTGAAAAAAAAACAAATTTGTTTTACATTTATCAGAAACAATTTGTAGTGTCTAACAGACATATTGTTCTATTTAGAAGACATATTAATCAATCAAACTGATATATGGTGCTGTGAAGAAGATCTATAACTATGTTAATCAATATGTTTTCTAACCAACTTAACATAGAACCTCTTAAGATATATGTTGTGTTTAAATTATTTGTCTATTAATTTTCATAAAGGTAAAATCACAAAAATATTCTTATAGAATTACTTACATTCTCTTGTAGAAATTGCATACATATTATTGTATGATTTCATGAATACTCAGACATGTTGACATTTCTTTTGTCTCGACATCACAGTATTGAAGCCGAGCACGATGGGGAGGAGAACACCTGTTCATCTGATGACCGTTACGTGATGGCCGAGACGGACTCCGCAGAGACCCCCGGAACAGAGCTGCACCCCTGGATCTTTTCAAACTGCAGTGTTAATTACTTTACTGTGCTCATTACACAACTGTTACAGACTTCGTGAGTGGCTTTAGTCTTATAATGAGCAATATATATATATATATATATATATATATATATATATATATATATATATATATACAACCTAATATTTTAAAAGCGATTTGGTTTCTGCGTTAAATCGAAAGTAAAGAATAAATACAACAGTATTCCAGTTTAAAATACAATCATGAAAAAATCGGATCTGCCCGAAACCAAAAATAACCTAGCCTACTGATCAAGCCTAGGGAGGGGGGTATAACTCCGTTCAAAGGTTTTGCTGGGTACAGCGGTACAGCTAGTTTTATAATAATATTTTTAGACAAAACATGCTGCTAGTTATTGTCAAAATCAAACACGTAGGTCAAATTATGAACAGAAATGTACTAATTCGCATTGCTCATAACATAGGCTTTATATCGATTTCATTACACTTCAACTTCCATATTTTAACCTTTAAGTTAGAATTTTAAAAGAAAAAAAATTATTTTACAATACACGTTTCTGACAAATTTATTTCTTATTAGTGGAACTAATCTACATTTCTCTTAAATCTAACATAATTGAAAACAATCATTAAAATAACTTACATTGTACAAAAAAAAAACACCACACAAAAAAAAAAAAATAAATAAAATTACCAGAAAAACGTTTAGCTTTTTAATAATTGGAAATACAACAAAGAGCTCTATAAGACATTATTGCATCGTATTAAATGTATATTTTATTTATTTTAGAAGTGGACACATGTGTCTGACTTAAGTAATTCCAATAGATCCTACAATTCCAGACACAAGTGACCGCTACCTGGGACAGATATATCCACCTGACAAACAATGTGAACTAAGACTTGGACACCAATATTATTTCAGCCGAGTAAGTTTGTTTAACCAGATGATAATCAAGCAATAGAACATACAGAACGCGATGAATTCAACCGAATAGGCAACCATTTAACTACATGAATTGTGTTTTGATTTAAATATCTACTATTTAATTGTGTTTTGATGGAGCTATCTACAATGTAATATTGTGTTTTGTTTGTTCTTTCTAAATATAATTTTGTTTTTATTAAGCCATATGGAATGGTATCTACAATGTAATTGTGTTTATTCAGCTATTTAAAAAAAAAGTGATTTAATTGAGCTATATGTAATTGTATCTACAATGTAATTGAGTTTGATCAATATTTTAAATTACCTTATTTTAACTGAAAACTCACGGTGATTTTAAATATCATTTTTAGTCAATGGAATTAAATTGACGGGAACGTTTTCCCTGTAATAATACAATGTTTTTATGAGACTAGCGCCATTTGTATTTAATGAAATTTAATTGTGTTAATTAATTATTTGAATTTATTGAAAAAAAGATTTTTGGAGTTAATTGTATAAAGTTATCTGATTTAAATGTTTCTCAGTTAAACAGTGGACAAAGTTTATGCACTCAGCTGATATGTGCCAACAAAGATAACTCAACAGATACACAGATTGACGTGGCGTACTATGGCACCACCTGTGGTAGCGGAAAGGTAAATATAATATGTACGGTATGTGTTATATTTGGAAAGTCATTTGGTTAGTTACTTTCTTTGCCCACCATTACGTAACTGATTCTGTCCCTGCACCATGGACGTCCTGAATAGTGATGGGCATTGCCATTTTTATACCGATTTTGTGAATATATAGATCGATAGATATGTCAATATATAGTAAGGTTGATAGATAGGTCGATAGATAGATATGTCGAAATATAGATATGTCGATAGATAGTTCAATATAAAGATATGTTGATAGATATATTTGTCGATAGATAGATATGTTGATAGATATATAAATAGGTCGATATATAGACATGTTGATAGATAGATAGATAGGTAGGTCTATAGTTAAATATATAGGTCAATAGATAGGTAGGTCGATAGATAGATATGTTGATATATAGGTCGATAGAAATATTGATATTTCGATAGGTTGATAGATAGGTCTGTTGATAGATAGATCGATAATTTGATAGATAGATAGGTCAATAGATAGATATGCTGATAGTTAGATAGCTAGATTTCTAGATAGATAGATATATAGTTCAAGTTACACATGTCTTTTAAACCATTGGTTTGATTACTCCAGTAATTCTCCATGAAAATCTCGTCGTTTTAATGCTGACTTATTTCTCTCTAATCTCTAACAGCTATAAGTTATTTCTTTAATGTTCTGAGCCTGGACATTGGTTAGATCACTGACTAAATACATTATAAAATGTTGTGTATTGTATTCTGTTTCAGCTATGTAAACAAGGAAGTTGTGTGTCTGATCCAGCAGCTCCATTGGTCAACGGTAAGTAGAAGTGGATAAACCAATGAGTAAACCTTTAGATATTTTTCTTTTTTTTAATAGGGCCCAATACTTTCTTCAGCGACCAGGGCCTCAACTGACCTATGCCCGTCCATTAGTAGGACGGTTACATTGAATGGTTTACTTGTTTATATTACTTCATTTTACTGGTACAATGTTGCCTACTGCAACACATGATCTATAACTGTTATCACATTGTTAATTTATAATTTGATAACGTGCACCATATAAAGTCATGAAATGTTATCACGACAAATTATAATCATATTATGCAATACTATTTTTATTTGTTCCTATTTTGTTTCGTCTGACAGATAACTGTATGTTTGGAGACTACAATCAAAGCTGTCAAGATTTGGTCAAAGCTTTCAATGGATATTGTTATGCAGATGTGTCATTCCATGTTTGCTGCGCATCATGTCTATCTGTCTTTAAAACTGTTCAAGGTAAAAAACAAAACAAAAAAAAAACAACTGTATATATGTAAAAAAACAACTAAATAGGTGGTACATTACGCTTGCGTGGATAAAAAAAAGCTATATATAGCACATTGTGACACGTGCGCTGGCTAAAGCTATTTAAACAATACGATGTTATTACTAAACATAGGTGGAATGGATAGCTGAGTGGTGTAGATACTTATTTGTCTGAGGGTCCTGGGTTCGATCCTCGGAGAAAACAATGGAAATTTTCCCAGGTGAATTTTTTTCAAAGTCGTCCCACAAGTCCACCCAGCTTTAATTGGGTACCTGACTAAAGTTGGGGAAGTAAAGGTGGCTGGGCGTTGTGATAACCACACAACTACATATGCCGAGATTACTGAAACAGAGGAATTCTGCACTTCATCTTCTCTCAATGGTCCGTTAGGGCTAAATGAACTTTTTACTAAACATAGACTTCTGCATTCTCAACAATGTATAAATCCAGATAAAACATGTAAGTATTACCGTACAATCTAGAGCCATACTTTTCTTAGTAAATATATAAGTTTTTAAAAAAACAAGCAAAATTTAGCCTGTTAAAACAGGACGTTTTAGAGCATTTTCATGTATAAATAGAGAAGGAAGTAAGTCATGTTTAATAACTGTTATAAAAATAAATTAATAATTACACCCCTTTGCTTAGCTTATAATCTATATATAATATATAAGCTCATTAGGAACCCTGAAGCCCGGCCCTGAGAGGTCATATCACGAAATGGACTTTTGATGTATACATGGCAGGCCAAGACCTACAAAATGATATATACATCATAGGTCTAAGACTTATGGTTGCTGAGATATAGGGCGCTTCTTTGTTAATATAGCTTATATAGTAAAAAAGATACATAATAAGTCCCCTTTTTCGGCCCTCAGAGATCAGATCGCGAAATGGACTTTTGATGCACACTTTGCAGTCCAAGACCTACAAAATGATATATACATCATGGGTTGAGGACTTATTGTTGTTGAGATCTAGGGTGATGACGGACAGACAGTATATAAAAACAACGTATTTAGTAGCTTTGATGTTAACTAAAAATAGTAACGCTGTGACATTACATTTTCTGTGTGTTCATCAACTCTGTCAGGTTGTGAGTATGGTGACAGGGTTAGTGGCTGTACCTCTTCCGTTTGTAACAGCAGCAACATGACAGCCATACAGCAGTGCTGTGGTACATGTAGCTACGGGACAACGTACACCACAGCAGCAACAACTACAGCACAGACGGTAACTATAACCAAGAGAACAACAGCCAGTACTGGAGGTGAGTAAAACTATGTATAAACCGAACACGCACTGATATATTTATATACGCACAGATATTATACATATCTTAATTTAGTATTGGCGAAATAAATTCACTAGCTCTTGAGGTCGCTTCAGTAAATTGATCGATTTTAAAAAGAGAAATTGTGTTCATGATTATTAAGCTACAAAAACTGTCTGTATGTGTCCAGACAATTCATTCAAGAAGAAATAATCAATGGTTATATTTTAACAAAACCTCCTAGAGATCATTATTATGTTTTGATCACAAAAATTACAAGTTGAGCAGTGAATGAAATTGCCCCACGCGATTCTACATCTATTAAGCGTATAAATTAAGGTGCACTATTTAGCTCTACTTTTTCCCCACGTCATTTTTTAGTGGTGCAGCTAACGTTAGTGGTGCCCTGGGCAAAATCTGAAAATGTCTCCCTATTTTTAGCGTCAATAATTAAAAAAACATATGGCCAAAGTCGGCCACGGCACACACATTAAATTTGTTAAGACATGGCATTGAATTATATTAAAACATTGTATTGAACTTTATTAAGACATGGCATTGAACTTTGTTAAGACATGGCATTGAACTTTATTAAGACATGACAATGAACTTTGTTAAGACATGACATTGAACTTCATTAAAACATGGCATTTAACTTTATTAAGACATGGCATTGAACTTTATTAAGACATGGCATTGAACTTTATTAAGACATGGCATTGAACTTTGTTAAGACATGGCATTGAACTTTATTAAGACATGGCAATGAACTTTGTTAAGACATGGCAATGAACTTTGTACGCCATGTCGCTCTCTTAAGATTTTTATGAAATATACAATTTAGACAGCGATGTATCTTTTATCAGGATTATTCTATATTTAAAACTGTTATGACGGATAGTTTACATGGGTTTAATCTTTCTTCAGACTTGTAGGTGAGAGAACTTCACATTGTATTCCATAGAACCGTTTCTAGGTATTTTCAGGCTTTAGTCGGCAACATTCAGAGATGTGCCCTAGGCATGAGCATCCACCAAGGCACTCCACATAACATACTAAATTCAGAATGCGAATTATCAATCTTAATTTAAGACGTCAATTTTTTGTATTACGTTATACAATATACACTATTAAAAAGGAAATAATAACACAGATGGCGGCATTAACTTATTCAGTGATAGTGGACATTTTAAAGCAAATGATTTAATTGGATTTAATACTTGAAAAAGACAATTCTAGCAGTCTTGGTCCCTAACAGGTCGTCTTTAACTCTTTATATATATGAGCATGGTATATCCATATTAGAAACAAACAATAACAGAATTGCATTAACTAACAGAATAAATACAAGATACATTCGTAAACAGCTGTTTATGTTCTTGTTAAATAACTTTCTTTGCCTACAGCATCATCATGTCGCGATGACACGGGGTTTATGATGAATGAAATGACCTGCTCATTACTTGTTTGGTCATCTGCCAATATCTGTTACAACCAAACTGTGCAATCCACTTGCTGTTACACGTGTTCACTTTCCAACACTGGTATCGCAGGTAATTCAATTAACTTATAAAAAGTATCTGACCATCAGTAGATTTAAACGTCTTGTGTTGAGACTAGCTGTTACATTGAGACACCTTCAGAAACGTATTATGGATGCAAACAATTTCAATTTGGAAGCACTGATCAATAGACAGTTGTGCCAGGTTTTTTTTTATGAAAACCGCGTAAAGTGGGCCTAAAACCCGCGGAGAACCCGCCAGATTGGGTAAAGTGAAAGAAATCTTGAAATTAACTTTATTTTATATTTTTTCTCCGCCATTTATCTACGTTATAAAAAATTGAACTCGCCCCCACCAAAAAAATACAAATACGACTTTGAGTTAAACCCCTAAACCTAACTGACAACACTGATGCTATACATTTTTTTTTCTTCAGGTTGTGAGTTTGGTGACAAGGTGATAAACAAATGTCAAAAGGTTGAAAACTGCAAGGTATATAAGTCGGATTGTTGTGAATCCTGCAGAGGTATTGGTGGATTAGCTTCCCTTACTAGAAGCAGTCTAGTATTAATCCTTGCATTAGTTACATTGGTGAGTTGGTCATGTCAAATTGGTTAGTGAGATATTCGTAATTGTTATTTTAGTGTAACTATTTATCTAAGTCTATTTTTGGAACCGTTAACAAGATAGTTATATAAACAAACACAATGTAGTGAGTAATTGTATTCATCAAACTTTATGTCATATCAATTTGTTATATTTAAACAATTAAAAATGTATATAACATATTGTGTATTCTTTATCAGAGAGAGATTAAAATATGTACCTATAAAAGTTATTTTTAAAAACACACTTAATTGTATGCATGTTTTAATGTTTTGTTTATTATTAATATATCGCTTATATCATAAATGCAAATATTTTTTCATATATTTATAAATATATATAAGTGAAATTGCCGGTATTTTATGGTTTCTCCTGTATTGAATAAAATGAAATCTTTAAAGAAAATGTAAAAAAATAAATAAAATCGCGCCATTTTTTCCTTAATAAATAGTGATGACCACAGTGGTGACCACAGTGGTGACTAATGACGTCATTGCACCTATCTCATTCATTATCTTATTTTATTTTTTTCATATAAATGTTGTTGAAATATTCATCACAGTACATCTATTTTGTATGAAACATACTAATTCTTTAATATTTTGATTTAATCATTTAGTCGTGTGATAAAGTATAAAAGATATTAGATTTTGGGCAAACACACAATATTTTCTCATGATTTCACCAACCTTTCCTGGTACTGGGGCCTATTGACATTAATATCTTTATTTAATCCTACTTTTACTCTTGTGCAGTACAAGTTAATACGTTATGTTATATTTTTATTTCTTTTACAGCTACAAACAAAATAAACTGTTTATATAGAACTGTTCGGTGTTGTTTTGTCATTAATAAATAAACAAAAAAAAAAATACTTGAAGTGTTGCACAAAATGTGATGGCGATGATGGTGTGCGTTTAGTTTTCAGGTGGTGTTCTAGCATGAGATTAATGAATGTCGGCTCTGCTCTTGAACTGTTCTGCATCTAGATTTAAAGAAAGGAGAATTACAATTGATATAAATTGCCATATTTTAAGATTATAAAAATTATACATTACTTATTTTTTTTTTTTTTTATTGTGAATGAGGACATACAATATATTGAATGAATGTAGTTTTTTTCTTTTTAAACCATATGAAAAGTGAAATGCACAAATTTGTTTCTTTGGCTACTAGCAGTCAGAAATATATCAGTTTAATTAAAACAACTCCTATTTTTAAATGCGGATGATTACAGCATTTATTAATTGATGAAAAACTTTGTGTGCGAGGTCGGTTCATTTGTACTTTACGTAAGTACATTATAAATCAAAATAAAAGGGAAATTAATCGAATTCTCCATTACCTCCCTTGTCAAATGCATGCAAATTTTGATTTTTTTTATTATAAACACATAAATTGATTTTAAAAAAGTTTCCTTAAGCCCCAAGGGTACATCTGGGCAGATGAAGTGTAGAATTCAGCTGTTTCAGTAGCCTCCGAAAATGAAAGGACTGTTTGATTAGCACAACTCCCAACCGCCTTTACTCCCCCAACATAAACTCAGGTACCAGGATAAAGCTCATTGAGATTAGAATCAGGTACCCTCCAGTGTAGAGTGTGTGTGAAGTCCCGTAAGTATGAAATGAAATCTCTTAGATCCTATAAACCACTTAATGGGACGGTTTTGTGGTGCCCTTCTTTCATTTCCACCATAGCCAACAGTGCAATTGTCATGGAGGCACCACGAGAGATTTAGCGGGACTAAAGCCATGACCTGAAATGTCCATTGTTTCTACCTGGATATCGAAACAGGGACCTTTAGGTCGACAGTCGAGCGCTTTACTACACAACCACCCGTCCACGTAGAACGCTCTACATTGCACGACTATCCCCCCCCCTCTCATTCATAAATGAATCCCCCCGAAAATCGGCGTGATAAGCCGAATTTTAAAAAGTCATAATTCACTGTAATTTTTTACTTTTTTTTTTGTTTTTTGTATTTAAATATTATGAAATATATATAAGACGGGAAAATACGGCCCAAAATTAAGACAGGGGAGCGGCAATCCTCTCCCCACCCACCACACACAAGCCGTAACCGAAATGACTGACCCTGCACTGTTATTTTAATTTACTTTGATTATGGCTTTTTAGAGCATTTTCTAAAAAAAATGCTCTGTTGTCCCCGTTTTGTCTGTCCGTCATCACCCTAGATCTCAACAACCATAAGTCCTAGACCCATGATGTATATATCATTTTGTAGGTCTTGGCCTGCCAAGAAATGACTTTTTTTTCATTTCGTGATCTGACCTCTCTGGGCTGTAAAAGGGGCCTTAGTACCGTTTTTTACTATATAAGCTATATTAATAATGGAGCGCTATATCTCAGCAACTATAAGTCCTAGACCCATGATGTATATATCATTTTGTAGGTCTTGGCCTGCCATATATACATCAAAAGTTCATTTCTCGATAGGACGCCTGAGGGCCGGGCTTCAGGGCTTCTAATGGGCTTATATATTATATAGACACCTTATACGTTCAATAACCCGTTCATTTGGTGCGAAATACTGCAGCACGTAGTTTCACCAAGATTTATTAAGAAACTCATCAAATGAAATAGTAAGCTTGTGTTCTGAGTTTAATTGAAAGTATCAGAGCTATGCAACAATTGACGGAGTTTTCGGACGATTAAATGACTATAATTTCGAATGTTTTCAATTATGAGTCCTATTTCAGTAACCACAAACCACTTGTAGTTAGATTTAAGAGAAAATAATTTTTTTTCAAATATAAAGAAACGTCTTTATAATTAATTTTTTACAGATATATGAATTACACAATTGAATTTATAAACATTTACAAAATTTACAAATATTTACTGAAAGATAGCATACGTACTGATACATAACATGAAAATGCGCTAACACGTCCTGTGTCCAGAATGGAACAGGCTTAATTGCTTGTTTTTTAATGTCCTTGAATAAAAATACAATTCAATGTTTTAAAGATGGAGTAATGTAGTCAATCTAAATAAATAATAGCGGTCTGCGTTATATCGAAAGTAGAAATCAATAATTCAAAATGGCTTCTTGCCGGCGTCTGGATTCGAAAAGATGTTTTTTTATTAAAATCGAAAGTTTTGAATAGTTTCTGCTGTTTTCAAACATGAAACACAAAGTCCATTTAAGTACATTTTTTTTGTATTTCTACAAAATATTGAATCTTTAAATTGAAAAAAAATGTGATCTGTGCGAAACCAAAAATAACCATGCCTATTGGTCAAACCTGAGAGAATATAACTCTATGCAAAGGTTTTGCAGGTTACAGCTAGTTACCAAATGATTGTATTTGTTGGTTTATACCTAACATGTGTGCGTTCGGTTTAATTTAAATGTGGAGATACCAATTAGATTACTGACTTTTTCATTTTTGCTAGCTGTTTCTTAGACAAAAGTCAAGAATCGATGGAACAAGATGGATTGTTAAAACATTCTTTTATTTACACAATAACTCAATGTAGATAAATGAAAATGACTTTTAAATTTCACAATAATTAGATACATCCATACCTGAAAATATCACTTTTAATGTACAAATGTGTTTTATAAATCTTGTTTAACCGCCGAAATTTTTTAAATTGTATAATATTTTGTTAAATATAAAGTTAAAACATTTCTATTTCGTATAATAATTGTATCAATCATTTAAAAGTAAATTTGTGCTACAACGACAAATAGAACGCGTCATTTCGTATATTATTTGACAGCCATTTGTAATAGACTAAAAACAAAATTGTTGTTTCGGTATTTTACAATTTCATTATAAACAGACTAACTGAAATAAAATAGATAGATTTATAAGGCTAAATTTAAAGAGTTTCTAGGGGTAAAATTACTTTTTTATCGAACACCTTTTTTTTGTTTTTTTATGTTTATTATTTGAATGGAATTGTTTAATCCAAATATGTTGCCCTCTTCGAACACATAGATATCTATGGACGGACCCGAACACAAATAATTGCGATTATCGAGCATGCGCACATCTATAGACGGTCTCGAAAAAAAATAATGAGTCCGTTTAGTTGGAACCCTAGCCACTGCGTCATACAATTCAAACAATTATCATAAAATAAATAAAAAACAATAATAAAATTTATATATAGCTAAGCTAAGTACATATTTGCCACGGGTCCGAATAACAATCGGACTTTATTGGGACCGGATCCGAATAACAATCGGAGTTTATTGGGTCCCGGGTCCGAATAGTCACTCCGAATTTATAAATATAAATTCTGAAGTCTTTAAAATATGTTAAATAAGTTATCATTTTATTATTTGCTAATTGGATAATTGAAATAACTTTTTATGACTTACGTAAATAGCGACTAGTGAAACCTCGGTCGAAAATAATGATATGTTTCTGGATGCACTGAAATGGTTTGTTTTTAGTAAAACCGACAATGCGTATATTTTTCAAGTTCCTGACGATGGGGGTGAACGCGGCAAAATTGGCATAACTTTTCACCAGCGGCATGTTTGCGTGACACAATTGCACAAATTTTGTCTTTTGTGATACTTCCTTAGTAGAGAGCCGGAGCCAAGCCGGGAGCCGAGCCGTCAAATTTTAGGGAGCCTGAGCCGGAAAAAAATGGCGGCTCCGCAAGCCTGGTAATTAGCATTGTAAGAAACTGTGTTTTTGGCTCTGCCGAAAATTTTCAATAATTTATAGAAATATGAATTACAATTTTCATCTTGTGAATGTTCTAGACCATAACTTTTTAATTTCTTTCTCCATTTATGCATTTCATCTACAATGTGTATAGCTAATGTGTTTGAAAACAAATTAGTAAATGAAAGAATTCTTTCTAAATGATCAAAGTCCGTAATTTCAAACACGCAAATGACCATTTGATCTATATCTGATGTCCAAGAAATAGTTCAAGATGTTTCGTATTCGTCTAAACATTACTTCATCGCTGAATTTCACCATAAGCACCAAATCCAGTTCTCCTGTAATACAGTCTAGGAGAGGAAAACTTTTGTAACTCTTACCATGAACTGAAATATATAACAAAACGTATTACTTTTGAAACATTGACTTCTAATACATAATTATAACAACATTATAATTATTACAAAATTATAATTGTTGTTTCAATATTATGGTATTTGATTAGGCCTCAGTATGACATTGAAAGAGCAGCAGCTTGACATCGAAAGAGTCGCATGCTGCTCGCGAGCCGCAGGTTGCCGACCCCTGGTCTAGTGCACCAAAAAGTCTAAAACGGATCTGCATATAGGCCTACATGTTTAAAAAAAAAGTATCTAAAGAATTATTCTTGAAACTAGTTTTTTTTTTTTCAATGAATAAAACAAAATAAATAATATATCTTTTGTATTACCATGATAATTTAACTTGCAAACATACCTGGGTAAAAACGGTATCATTTTGGCTAATATTAGTGTTCCACAAACATTCTTATTGCAAAATCATAGAGTTGTTAAATGGGTCAAAAGCATTCAACCATAAAAAAGTTACGCTTTGTTACCTACATCCCAGTACAGAATAAATGTTATAGTTATTGCGGGTGGTTACTGGGTTATAAAGTGTAATTATCTTAGCTCCTAGCAGTGCACAGTGTAAGATGATGTGGCCATAATGTACAAACATCATAGTTCCAAGCTGCACACAGTGTGATATGATATGGTGATATTGTGCAAACATCTTAGTTCCAAGCTGTACAATACAGTGTGCGATGATATGGTGATATTGTGTAAACATCTTAGTTCCAAGCTGTACACGGTGTGATATGATATGGTGATATTGTACAAACATCTTAGTTCCAAGCTGCACACAGTGTGATATGATATGGTGATATTGTACAAACATCATAGTTCCAAGCTGTACAATGCAGTGTGCGATGATATGGTGATATTGTACAAACATCATATTTCCAAGCTGTACAGAGATGTAGATGATATGATGATATTCTACAAACATCATAGTTCCAAGCTGCACACAGTGTGATATGATATGATGATACTGTACAAACATCAGAGTTCCAAGCTGTACACATAATGAGATGATATGATCATATTGTACAAACATCCTCGTTCCTCATTGAATACACTTTTTATTTCATTATTTTGCTATATTTATGTATTATTTGTAAAAATCTTACTATTTATCTTCTACTTCTCTCATTATTATCGAATAGAAATGCCCTTATTTTACATTGATTCTTGACTTTCTTGATCCATTGATAGCTTGAATTTTAAACAATTTATTAAAAAAAACACAATCTATAATCCGATTGTTCATTAATTTATTAGTGTGCATGAACTTTTGTGTTCATTTGTGTTGGTATGTTTATGTTCGTTTGTTTGCGCTGGTATGTTTGTGTTCGTAAGTTTGTGTCGGTATGTTTGTGTTCGTTTGTTTGTGCTGGTATGTTTGTGTTCATAAGTTCGTGTTGGTATGTTTGTGTTCGTTTGTTTGTGCTAGTATGTTTGTGTTCTTTTGTTTGTGCTGGTATGTTTGTGTTCGTAAGTTTGTGTTGGTATGTTTATGTTCGTTTGTTTGTGTCGGTAAATTTGTGTTCGTTTGTTTGTGCTGGTATATTTGTGTTCGTTTGTTTGTGTTGGTATGTTTGTGTTCGTTTGTCTGTGATGGTATGTTTGTGTTCGATTGTTTGTGTTGGTATGTTTGTGTTCATAAGTTCGTGTTGGTATGTTTGTGTTCGTTTGTTTGTGCTAGTATGTTTGTGTTCTTTTGTTTGTGCTGGTATGTTTGTGTTCATAAGTTCGTGTTGGTATGTTTATGTTCGTTTGTTTGTGTCGGTAAATTTGTGTTCGTTTGTTTGTGCTGGTATATTTGTGTTCGTTTGTTTGTGTTGGTATGTTTGTGTTCGTTTGTCTGTGATGGTATGTTTGTGTTCGATTGTTTGTGTTGGTATGTTTGTGTTCATAAGTTCGTGTTGGTATGTTTGTGTTCGTTTGTTTGTGCTGGTATATTTGTGTTCGTTTGTTTGTGCTGGTATATTTGTGTTCGTTTGTTTGTGCTGGTATGTTTGTGTTCGATTGTTTGTGCTGGTATGTTTGTGTTCGTAAGTTTGTGTTGGTATGTTTATGTTTGCATGTTTGTGTTCGTATGACTGTGTGTTGTTGTTTGATTTTTAATTTAAATCTTTGATTGACACAAAAGGGGCACAACGTCGCAACATGCAAATGGACCCTTCCCTTTGAGGCCCTGTTGGGTACTCACCACTTCTTTTAATAATGACTCATTATGTTATTTCACAAGATTTGTTGTATAGTGTCAGGGGTACACACACAGCCGTCAGCTGACCTGTACAGAAGGTAGAACTAAAAATAAAACAGTACGTTATAATCGATAAATAATATACATTGAAAATAACTCTATTTTAAAGATCTCTCTCTCTCTCTCTCTCTCTCTGTCTCTCTCTCTCTCTCTCTCTCTCTCTCTCTCTCTCTCTCTGGATTAGGTACACACTTTAAAAGTAGAAATTTATTGAATTAGCATATTGAGTTATGCAGACTATAAACTGAATATTATTTGTTCATTTATCTATTTGCTAAAAAAATGGTATCAAGCAGGAGATAATTCTTCACACAGGTCTGCGGTAATTATACATTAGAGAGTTTCTTACGTTTAGGCCAACTGTACAGCGGCCTAGTTCCCTCCACTGCAAAGGGGAGGGTAAGGGCGTTCCCCTTTCTGGATTAATTAGCCGGTCTTTAGAACTGGCTGAGAAATTAAAAGCTGAGAGATAGGGGAGGGGGGTGGGCGTGTTGTCTTGGAATAAAAGGGGGGGGGGATTTTTTAAAACATTGTAAAGGGTAGCTTTACCGTGGGGCCCCCCCCCCCGAAACATATGTTGTCTGAGGTCCACAAAGGCCTTTTACTCAGAGACTCCAAATAACCATTATTTAGGGCCACTCATATGGCCCCAGTCAACACGACAGAACACGGTTAATATGGCATCAGGTTAATGGGGTATTTAAACGCCATTGTTTGTTTATAGAAGCTTATGTAATCGAATCGGAATCGTTAGTTTATAGAAGCAGAGGTAATCGAACTGGAATCGTTAATTTTGAGAAGAAGAAATAATCGAAATAAAATTGTTAGTTTAGAGAAGAAGTCATTGTAACAGAGTTGTTACAATTTCGGCACAATATCTATTAAAGTATTAATTTAAAAAAATGTCATTTATCATCTGGCCTACAGTCATAAATCTTTAAAGTGTCCTAGAATGAGATAAAAAATAGTGTGCCTGAAAATTAGATTTGTAAAATACCTGTTCTATTTGGCTAGAGATAAGAGGCCATTTCTTAAGATTAAAAAAACAAACAAATGGCAAACCTATGTTTACACAAAGCTCCGTCACGCACCAATAGACAGACTTGCAATAGCAAATAAAAAAAAATGCGGTATAAGCATTATAGCTAAGCTATTTCTAAGCGCTTTACTCTCCACCCCAGCTCTTTCTACCTAGACTTTTGTATTACCTCAAACACGTATTAAAAAGTCCGTTTCCAGATAAACACCACCCACTCCTTTTACTGCAGATGTCCCTTTTACTTTTTTTTGAATTATGAGGTAGCTATTCAAGTAGTTATTTCAATGTTTGTTCGTTTGTTTGTGCTGGTATATTTGTGTTCGTTTGTTTGTGCTGGTATGTTTGTGTTCGATTGTTTGTGCTGGTATGTTTGTGTTCGTAAGTTTGTGTTGGTATGTTTATGTTTGCATGTTTGTGTTCGTATGACTGTGTGTTGTTGTTTGATTTTTAATTTAAATCTTTGATTGACACAAAAGGGGCACAACGTCGCAACATGCAAATGGACCCTTCCCTTTGAGGCCCTGTTGGGTACTCACCACTTCTTTTAATAATGACTCATTATGTTATTTCACAAGATTTGTTGTATAGTGTCAGGGGTACACACACAGCCGTCAGCTGACCTGTACAGAAGGTAGAACTAAAAATAAAACAGTACGTTATAATCGATAAATAATATACATTGAAAATAACTCTATTTTAAAGATCTCTCTCTCTCTCTCTCTCTCTCTGTCTCTCTCTCTCTCTCTCTCTCTCTCTCTCTCTCTCTCTCTCTGGATTAGGTACACACTTTAAAAGTAGAAATTTATTGAATTAGCATATTGAGTTATGCAGACTATAAACTGAATATTATTTGTTCATTTATCTATTTGCTAAAAAAATGGTATCAAGCAGGAGATAATTCTTCACACAGGTCTGCGGTAATTATACATTAGAGAGTTTCTTACGTTTAGGCCAACTGTACAGCGGCCTAGTTCCCTCCACTGCAAAGGGGAGGTAAGGGCGTTCCCCTTTCTGGATTAATTAGCCGGTCTTTAGAACTGGCTGAGAAATTAAAAGCTGAGAGATAGGGGAGGGGGGTGGGCGTGTTGTCTTGGAATAAAAGGGGGGGGGGATTTTTAAAACATTGTAAAGGGTAGCTTTACCGTGGGGCCCCCCCCCCCCGAAACATATGTTGTCTGAGGTCCACAAAGGCCTTTTACTCAGAGACTCCAAATAACCATTATTTAGGGCCACTCATATGGCCCCAGTCAACACGACAGAACACGGTTAATATGGCATCAGGTTAATGGGGTATTTAAACGCCATTGTTTGTTTATAGAAGCTTATGTAATCGAATCGGAATCGTTAGTTTATAGAAGCAGAGGTAATCGAACTGGAATCGTTAATTTTGAGAAGAAGAAATAATCGAAATAAAATTGTTAGTTTAGAGAAGAAGTCATTGTAACAGAGTTGTTACAATTTCGGCACAATATCTATTAAAGTATTAATTTAAAAATAAAATGTCATTTATCATCTGGCCTACAGTCATAAATCTTTAAAGTGTCCTAGAATGAGATAAAAATAGTGGGCCAGAAAATTAGATTTGTAAAATACCTGTTCTATTTGGCTAGAGATAAGAGGCCATTTCTTAAGATTAAAAAAACAAACAAATGGCAAACCTATGTTTACACAAAGCTCCGTCACGCACCAATAGACAGACTTGCAATAGCAAATAAAAAAAAATGCGGTATAAGCATTATAGCTAAGCTATTTCTAAGCGCTTTACTCTCCACCCCAGCTCTTTATACCTAGACTATTGTGTTACCTCAAACACGGATTAAAAGTCCGTTTCCAGATAAACACCACCCACTCCTTTTACTGCAGATGTCCCTTTTACTTTTTTTTGAATTATGAGGTAGCTATTCAAGTAGTTATTTCAATGTTTTGAAATGTGTTTGGTCGATACAATGAAGTGAACCCGTCATAAACCATTGGCATGTTGGACGTTACGCAATAGTGGAGAGCTGAATAATTTACTCGAGAGATAATTTCAGTGTTTACATCTTCTCTGTCGTCCTATCGTAACGTTCGTTGTGATCTGTTATTAATTATATCAAGCAGTTATGGCGTTAGTAGCAACATTGTTACATGCCCCTTGTCACTCTAGCGTTGTGTTTTTGATTGTCAAGTTGATTGTGAATCTACTGGACCCAACAGTTGGAGTGACAGGTAAGTCATATTTATATGGATCAGAATACCTTTCAAATTCTTAAAGCTTATATTATTTAACAAATTAATAAAAAACGTATTTAATTATTCATTTATGTAAGTTTAAAAAATTCAATAGCACAATTCAATATGTACCCTGACCTCTATTAACGTTCATTTCATCCGTAGTAAATATAAACTTATCCAGCGATGATGTCAATGACTTACCACAGAACCTGGAGGCCACCTTTCAGCTCAACGACAATACAACTCTAAGTCTTCATTTACAGCGAGTCTCACATTTCTATCAGGATATACCCGTTTATGTTGCCAAGAAAGACTCCAATGGCATCATTAACCGACACAGACAGACAGTAGAATCAGATAAGGTGATGAATGTTCATATTTACGATACATAATATATAAATATACATATATTAAAAGTACAATTTCCTTTAAACTAGATCTCATTTCTACTTATATTCACAGACCATTGGATTCTATCAAGATGTAATCAGACAAGGAAACATCAAATTAACCAGGGAGTCAGACGGCCAGCTTATCATAGTGAGTCTTGAACTGACCAACCATTCTTAGTCTGTTACTACTGATGTGTGAAGTCCCTGAAAGGATGAGATGAAATATCTACGATCCTATAAACCACTAATGGGACGGTTTTTATGGTGCCCTTCTTTCATCCCCACCATAGCCGATAGTGCAATGGCCATGGAGGCACCACGGGAGATATATTGGGAACTTAAGCCAAGACCTGAAAAATTTCCTTTGTTCTGCACCGGGGATCGAACCAGGTACTTTCAGGTCGACAGTCGAGCGTTCTACCGCACGACCATCCGTCCCTGTTACTACTGATAACTCAGTTCAATTTAATTGTTTTTTTTTGTTTTTTTTTTGGGGGGGGGGACTTTTTTCATGGCGCCATGATTAAGCGTGATCTGAGAAAATTGCACTCTTCAGGTGCCCCGGGATAGAATGACGCGTAAGAATCTTAATATTTGTAAACATCTCTATAACACCTTTTATGTATTGGGCCTACAAAATTCATTATTTTATGGCCTTCCAAATGTACTATTTGACAAGGATCCCCATAACTTTCATTGTCTGTTGCCCCTCATCTACAGTTGCTTAAGGCTCCCACACATTCAGTACCTTGGTTTAGGACCTCCACATCCATAAGAACGTCTTAGTATCCACTTCTCATCAGACTTCAATAATTCGGAATATCAAATCTTGTTTTGTGGTATCAGACTCGAAGAGTTTTTATTAGATTGCCGATTAATTATCAGATTTTTTTTGCACTTGATTCCGAGCCATTCAAAAACATTCTATAGTCGGTTAGTTCTATATATGAGAATATGTGAAACGAATCGGGCTCGATAGTTTAGAGACGATTCGATAATAGTATCGAAATCGTAACGAACGTTGGCGTCGCGTCGTTTCATCAGTAGTTAAGTCACATAATTTCATCATTTATAAATATGTATTCCAGCAAGGCGATTTTATACAAGGTGGACATAAATATGCCATCTCGCCTTCCCACAAAGTTAAAAGAGAAACAGGTACACACCGACAGTTGTACAGCATCGAACTAAAACACGAACAGAGGCATAGATCGACGACCAGAGATTTTATCAAAACTTTTGGTGGGTAATTTAGATTCAACACTAGACTTACTTTGTGAAAAAATCGAAAAAAAAATACACATACATACATGCATGCATATATGTATATATATCTATATGTCGTAGATATGTTATGCATTAGTTGAATTTTTCACGTATTCAGTGTGATCATGAAGAATGAGTAGGTGTAAGGTCAGAAGGTAGAAAGACAAGGTGATTGGTTGAGGTAGTCAGATGACAAGGAGTGGTCTATGACGGCGTAAAGGGGAAGGATGATGATCGTAGAGTTGCTGGAGATATATAGTGGCAGATTGCGCTATGCTATTTTATTGTATTATTATTTGTATTATTATCAGTATAATAAATGTTGACCATTTATCACTCGTTGACTAGATGTGTGAGTGAATGGTGACATACAGTGGTCACGACCATGGGCGTATTCATGGGGGGGGGCAAGGGGGCATTTGCCCTCCCCCCTACATTTTGAAAAAATGTCATATAAGAGGGAGGCATTTGCTCCCCCCCTTACATTTAAAAAAAAATGTCATAAAGTTGTTATTTGCCCCCACCCTGGAAAATTTTTGCCCCCCCCCCCGGAAAATTCCTAGCGACGCCCATGGTCACGACAATTTAAGGGTATTAAATTACATATATATATATATATATAATTCATGCAAATACTCTATTTAAATTTCTAGGGAGACCTTTCAGTACCGACCTTGCTCCAGAGTTACCTTTACCACGTCACAACGCACGTTACTCTCGTGACGTCACACCAACATACTACATTGACGTTGCAGCCGCAGTTGATAAAAAACTGTATGATATATTTGTCAACAGGCATGCTTCTGAAAGCTCCGTCAATCAAGACATATTGGAATACTTCGCATTTATATTCAATGGGGTGAGAATTATCTACCACCATTGACATCGAAGCTAGTTGGTCATATTCAAAATTTATATTTCAATCGTAAATACAAGTCCTGCCTGTTTTCGTCGACTATTCATTCAAAGATGAAAACCGAAACCGAATTATTTATTGAACTATGAATTAAAATAAGATGAATTTAAAAGGAGAATAATAATAATAAACCGAATTTTTGATATATTGATATATTTTCAAAACTCTATGATTGTGGAGAAATACAGAAAATGTCCATTTAAACTGGATACAAATTGATTTAAAAGCGATAAAAACCGAAAATGGAATGAAATGAAACTAAGAAAAGTTAGCTATTGTAATCAGTTGATCTGATTAAACAATTGTTACACTTAATGTTAAATATAAATTGTTACACTTACTATTAAGTTAAGGTTGTTAAATGTACACAATACGTTTTTCGTGAGGTAGATACAAATATTTAGGTAACCAGATATGTAATGTGTTATAGTGTTATACTTGACTAAATAAACCCGTTATATCAACAGATAGATCTGTGCTACAAGGGAATTACCTGGGCGACCTATAACATCAACGTCAGACTGGTTAAGGTTGTTATCTTTACAGTAAGTAGTCAATGAAAAATACATACAATAAGTTAGTATAACATTCTCTGACTAGGTCTTGTGTTTTGTGTAAGAGTGTCTTCACTTAGTTACCAACTTAAGTCAAGATACCTTTAAAATATCTTAATTAACTAAGTTTTAAACAGGGCTGGGGTGTCAGACAAATTCAGACCGACATCGTTGTCGGTAATGAGCTCGGAGGGTGTGGCATTAAGAGAAATAACAATGTTTTTTTTTTCAACCAAATATATAGAAAGAGATGTATAAATCACACTATTATACACATTTGTAAATATCTAATACAATATATGTATGGTACAAAAACAACACAGTCTTCGGTAAATTAACGGAAAAAATTGTCACCGTTACTTTATTATTATTATTTTTTTCTCCCTCAATACTAAGTGACTCAAACAATATTGCTGTCTCTGATTGAAGTGTTTTACAGCCACACCCTCAGAATAACACAAAGATTTCCATCAAAATTGAATTTCCACACCCCTCCCCCCCCCCTCAAGGCGACGCTATTTTGACTTTTGTCAGTTGTTTTTAGAAGTTTGGAGAAAAAACGATTTATATTTTTTTTCCTAAATAATGGCTCATAGATAACCGACACTGTACTGAACTTACTTTATTTTTTTTTTTTTGTTTAGATTTAGTATCAATTTTTGTTTAGCTTTACCAACGTCGGGCTACGTTAAAGTTAATACACCAGTATACGGCAAAATTACAGAGACCGAACTACTCAGAAAACCCAGCCCTTATGTTAAATATTAGTGTCATTACATCTTCATGGACTTTTTCTTTGTTTTTGAGTGAATAATGTGTATTGTTTTTTATGCAAAATGATGGATTGTGAACATCAATATCTTTGAAATATTTATTAAATTGACACACATTTCTTTTAAATAGTTAAGCAAATGACATCTAAACTATGCATATTTTTCTTTGTCGTATTTCATCATCTAATCACGGTTAGTTCTGTCCATCAACCAGGACGTAAGTGTGTACCAGGTGACCATGGCTAGTCATTCATCTAACTCTGTTGATGCTGAAGTCTCTCTGGATAATTTCCAAAAGCTTCTGAACACGACTGCAGGTTTCAGACTTTTTGCACCTTACGACCACGCCATGCTATTTATTGGGTACGAACGTCTAAAGTAGAAGACGTAAAATTTCAGGACACAACAATTACTACGCCTGGTGTTTGTTATGTTGTGAACGAATATTAATTATATTATTCAATTAAAATATTATTCAACTATTTATTTTCAATTTAATTATGGATTAATTATTATTCAATTTAAATATGGCCTAATTAGTTTTAATATGACCTAATTATTATTCAATTTATTATGAGTTCACTAGCATTGAACTTAAATATGACCTAATTATAATTCAATCAATTTAAAAATGACCTAATTTTTATTCAGTATAAATATGAGTTAATTAATATTCGACTTAAATCAGACCTAATTATTATTCAATTTAAATATGATCTTGTTATCATTCAATGTATATGTGTTGTTATTTGCAGATCCGCGATGAAAACTCCAGACACAGACTTGTTAGGTAAGTAAAGTTCTATTTATAGTACTTGTATAGTCCGATAGTTTAACGTGAACAGATTAACACAACAAAGACAGATGTGGACAAGTAATTACGACAGGGAACTGTCAGCCATGACTAATACGTACTTAATCAGTTAGAATGTGTATTCTGGCTTGCGGTAAATAAATTGTTTACTGGGTCGATTAGTCGTCATTTAATACCTCACGGTAGTCCACAGCTCTCTATTTCTTTACCTTTACAATATCAGATATAAACTCAACGTTTTATATATTTTGTGTAATATAATGGTCAATAGAATGAGATGTATACATAAGAAATAAATCATATTAGGCAGTCATTGACAGTTTTGAGTTTACGGGTCTGCTACAACGTACTAACTGAAAGCAGCCCCCCCCTCTTCACTAGAACCCTATTCCCCTCTATCTATCTATCTATCTATCTATCTATCTATCTATCTATCTATCTATCTATCTATCTATCTATCTATCTATCTATCTATCTATCTATCTATCTATCTATCTATCTATCTATCTATCTATCTATCTATCTATCTATCTATCTTTCTACCTTTCTACTTATCTATATTTATCTGCAGAATCTACCAACCTATATATCGTATGTATCTACTATACTCATATATATATATATATATATATATATGTGTGTGTGTGTGTGTGGTATCATCTGTCTGTGTGTATCATCTCATCGGTGTGTGTGTGTGTGTGTACTATCATCTGGGTGTGTCTGTCTATGTGTATGTGTTATCTTAACGAAGTGTACAATCAATGGTTGGGGCATACCTAAGTAAATGTAGGTATCCAGTAGAGACACCAAGGTGGAGCGAATGCTGTTGTTGTTGAGGATGACTACTAGAGCAGAATGAACTCAGACCATGTGACGTTTCGCAACTGACGCCACTACATTATACTCGAATAAAGCCATATTAAATTTCAGTGCACACTGCTAGGATCGGTGCAAATTCGATACGACTGACAACAGTCAAAGACCTGGGGGTGATATACATTTCAGATACAGCTGACACTCATAGAGACAAATCTTTTGGAGGTGGGGGGGTAGGTTGTGGGGGGTAGAATGGAGAATAACTCTGCATATGTTTTGTAAGCTCAGTTAGAAATCGTATTTCTATTCAGCATAAAAAAAACAACCAAATAACAGCCTATTACTGCTTTGATCAAGTTGCAGGTGTCGTTGTCGCTGTTGGTTTCGACACTCAGGTAGTTAACAGTCTCCGACACCGTTTTATTAAAAAATTACAATGATATATATATATATATATATATATATATATATATATATATATATATATATATATATACTAGTTGCAAGTACTCGGCTTTGCCCGGGTTTAAAATAAGGTTTTCTGTTTACCTTTTGTTTTCTCCCTACCCCCTCTCTCCCTCCCTCCCTCCCTCCCCCTCTCTCTCCCTCTTTATCCCCTCTCTCCCTTTCTCTTTCCCTCCCTCCATATTTCCCTCTCCTTCCCTCCATAACTCTCCCATCTCCCTCCCTATCTCCCTCCCTCCTTCTCTCACCCCCGTCCCTATCTCTCCACCTTCCTCCTCCCCCCTCTCTCCTTCCTGCCCCTCTCTCTTTATCTCTCTCTCCCTCCCTCTTTCTTTATCTCTCTCCCTCCCCCTCTATCTCCCTCCCTACTCCCTCCCTTCCTTTCTCTTTCCTTCCCTCCCTTTCTCTCTCCCTCTCTCTCCAACCTTCCCTCTCCCTCCCCTTTTTTTCTCCCTCCCTACCACATCTCACCCTCCCTTCCTCCTTCTCTCCCCCTCCCCTTCCCTCCCTGCCCCCTCTCTCTTTATCTCCCCCATCTCTCCCTCCCCTTCCTCCCTCCTTCCCTCTCCCTCCCTGCCCCCTCTCTCTTTATCTCCCCCATCTCTCCCTCCCCTTCCTCCCTCCTTCCCTCTCCCTCCCTGCCCCCTCTCTCTTTATCTCTCTTCCCTCTCCCTCTCTCTGTACAATTAAACGTCAAATAACGCTTCTTAAATAAACAAAAAACCTTATTTTAAACCCGGGCAAAGCCGGGTCCTTGCAGCATGAAAAAAAAACAACAACAAAATTTTATTTTTTTCCCGTCCCTAACTCTTTCTTCTCCGTCCGTTCAATTACACATTCAATTGGTGCGCGAATACAGGGAATTCCCTGTGCATTGATATCATCATCGGGAAATGACGTCACAGAGGATTTTTATTTATAGTGAAGGCGATCCCATACCGTGAATACTTTAATATAGTAAAATACTAAAAATATTAATTACAATTAAACTACCCATTGAGATTGTATTAATAATGTTAATAATGTCACAGAAACATTTTAATTAACGTATTTCGGTTTATTAAAGTGCACCTTTAATTTTAATCTTCTGAATACATAAAACGATAGGTAAATAGATACGACTATTGATTTCACCATGTTTACAATTGGAGTTTCCGGAAGTTACCCCTCTTTTAAAAATGTATCATCAGGAAATTAAAAATGTATCATCGGAAAATGACATGGCGTTCCTATTATCGATAATATTTTAAAGTACTAAAATAATTAATTACAATTAAACTACCCATTGAGATGAAACGAAACATGTTCTATAACCTTTCCCATGTAATTATGTGTACGTGTACCAAGTTTAACGTTTTTTGGTTGTCTGGATCTTGAGTTATAAGGGAACAGACAGACAGACAACAAATGCGTCTTATAAGTTAGATATATATATATATATATATATATATATATATATATATATATATATATATTTACTTTTTTTTTTTAAAACTGATATTGTCAAGTAGGCCTATGCAGTAAGACTATAGGGCGTAACCAGGAAGTGGCATGACGTTGTTGCAGCACAGGAGATCGAAATTTTCTCAAAACCAGAGACGGCATTGTCAAAACTTTTCCTTTTTTTAGCGTAGAGAAAAAGTGTACAATTTTTCATCAAAATTAAGATTTGATTTGTCGGTTTTTGATACTTAAATATATATATATATATATATATATATATATATATATATATATATATATATATACTTATAAGACGCATTTGTTGTCTGTCTGTCTGTCTGTTCCCTTATAACTCAAGATCCAGAAAAACAAATAACGTGAAATTTGTTACACATACACATAATTACAAGGGGAAGGTTATAGGACAGGTTTCGTTTCATATCGATGGGTAGTTTAATTGTAATTAATTTTTTTTTTTATTTTAGTATTTTACTATATTAAAGTAATCTCGACGGCGCCATAAATAAAATTCCTCTGTGACGTCATTTCCCTATGATCGAATAGAACTTGCGCGCTGGTGCTGTATTGTGCTTTTGTGATGCAAAGAATTTTGATGTTTTTTCATGCTCTCTGATGTGTACAGTTTGAGGAAGGTAAAGGAAGGAAGAAGGATTTTAGAAGAAGTGTGAAACCATAATAATAAGTATCTATATATATATATATATATAGAGAGAGAGAGAGGGAGGGAGAGAGAGATAAAGAGAGAGAGATAAAGAGAGAGAGAGAGGGGCAGGGGGGAGAGAGAGGAAAGGAGGGTAGGAGGGAGGGCGGGAGGGGGAGGAGAGGAGGGAGGGGGTGGACAGGGGGGAGAAAAGGAGGGGGAGAGAGGGAGATGGGAGAGGGAGTAGGGGGAGAGGGAGCAGGGGGAAAGGGAGCAGGGGGAGAGGGAGAGAGAAAGGAAGGGCGGGAGAGAGGGGGTAGGGAGGGAGAGAGAGGGGAGGGAGGGAGAGAGGGAGGGAGAGAGATAAAAAGTGAGGGGGCAGGGAGGGAGAGAGAGGGAATGAGGGATGGAGGAAGGGGGAGAGGGGGAGGGAGAGAGAGGTGGAATAGGGAGGGAGGGAGAAAGGAGGGAGAGAGGGGTTAGGGAGGGAGAGAGAGGGGAGGGAAGGAGAGAGGTAGAGGATGGGAGAAATGGGAGGAAGAGATAAAGAGAAAGAGGGGACAGGGAGGGAGAGAGAGGGAAGGATGAGGGAGGAGGATGGACGGGGGGGAGAGAAGGAGGAGGAGAGGGGAGAGAGGGAGATGGGAGAGGGACGGAGAGAGATTTGAGAGAGGGAGGGAGGGAGAAAGGGAGGGAGGGAAAGGGAGAGAGGGGGAGGGAGGGAGGGAGAGAGAGAGGAAGGGAGAGAGGGGGTAGGGAGAAAACAGAAGGTAAACAGAAAACCTTATTTTAAACCCGGGCAAAGCCGGGTACTTGCAGCTAGTATATATATATATATATATATATATATATATATATATATATATATATATATGAATGTTATGAAACAATTTTTTTCAAGTATTCAGTTCCAATCAATATTTTTGGGAAACATTAAATTAATTAAGAAAAAAAAGTGTTTTTGATTGAGGAACTGATTCCGATAGAATGAAATTTTTACTACTTACTCTTGATTGAAATGTTTCGTACTTTTGCTTTCAATATTTTGACCCTTAGGTCTGGCCAACCTTGGTCAAGTTTGTCAAGACGGCGGTAACAGTGTCTCCATTATCGCAGAGTTAAGATCCTACTCAACTGTACTGACCGCTGCTCATGAGCTGGGACACAGGTGAGGAACGAATGTACAGAGCCGATACAGTTTCAAATGGCATGTTGATATACGGTCACACTGACATGTTGATATAAGGTCACATTGACTTGTTGATATACGGTCACATTGACATGTAGAAATACGGTCACATTGACATGTTGATATAAGGTCACATGACATGTAGAAATACGGTCACATTGACATGTTGATGTAACGCATTAGGTCACAACGACATAAGCTACTGAGACTAAAGGAAACAAAAATCAGTTAATATTACGTCATGCGGCTCTGCTAACATGAATACTAACATTCGAAACATTACGTCTTCCATTTCTATACTGTCTAACACACATATTGTTCTATTTAGCAGACACATTAATCAGCCAATCTGACATTTTGTTTTTTTTAGATCTACAAATATATTAGTCAATTATAAGTCCACTTAAACATAACACAGTCTTTGGATCAAGTATAATATTTTCACAGAGAACCTCGGCCTGCTTTGAGTACTTTTGTCCCAAGGAAAAAAGAAATAACTAATCAATAATATATAAATATAAATAAAGTTAAGTTCCCTTAGCCAGTGAAGGCCATCGGGGTAGATGAAGTGTATACATTCATCTGTTTATGTAATCATGGAAATGAAAGAGTTGTGTAGTTTGCACAAAACACCCAGCCACCTTAACCACCCCAACTTAAGTCAGAAACCCATGCATATATATATATATATATTTACAATTTTTTTAGTCGAAATAGGCAAGAACGTTAGATATAGATACAAAAGTCTAAATAATGTAGGTTAAATATATTTCATGCATTTGGATTAACGAAATCTGTTTCTATATAGTTTTTGCACGTCGCCTTTGTTGTCAAGTTTTATTTAATTGTTGTGATATGGAGAGAAGTCTGACTTTTCTGTATCATGACGGATGTGACAGTTATAATGATTTATTTACGTAAACAATTCAGCTGGTCTCCCCACCACACACTTTTACACATGTAAAAAAATAGAAAAAAAAAATTGACATATTTATATTTATTTCCTGTTAGCCTTCCCATAATACAGGTTTTCTATTCACTGATAGACTATCTACTGGTTTCCTATTCACTGATAGACTATTTACTGGTTTCCTATTCACTGATAGACTATTTACTGGTTTCCTATTCACTGATAGACTATCTACTGGTTTCCTATTCACTGATAGACTATTTACTGGTTTCCTATTCACTGATAGACTATCTACTGGTTTCCTATTCACTGATAGATTATCTACTGGTTTCCTATTCACTGATAGACTATTTACTGGTGTTCTCATTACTGACTGATTATTCACTGGTTTCCTACACACTAATAGACTATTCCATGTTTTCTCTTTTTACTGACAGACTATTCGCTGATTTCTTCTACACTGATACACTATTTACATGTTTATGATTCACTGATAGACTATTCCCTGTTTCTTTCTTTACTGATTGACTATTCACTGATTTCTTCTTCACTAATAGACGATTCACTGGTAATAACCTAATCACTGACAGACTAAATTTTATCTGTTGATATATTGCGTCCTTACCATTGCGTGATAATTAACAAAGTTGTTATAATATCATTAATTCAATCTCTCTTTCAGTTACTTAAAAAAAGTATGGCACGTGGGGGGAAAGGGGGGGGGGGTTCTATCAATTTCATTGCCTATTTAAAAATACAAATTTGTTTTATATTCAGCAGGAAAAAAAATATATTGTCTAACGCACATATTGTTCTATTTAGCAGACACATTAATCAGCCAAGCTGACATTTTGTTATTTATAGAAGATCTACAAATTTGTTAGTCAACTTTGTTTTCTGTCCAGCTGAAAGATATATATATATATGTAGTCAGCATATGTATGAATGTATTGCTCTGTCCTCTTATATAGCTACATGTTTAATCGAAATATAATCTAAATTGGACCTAGCACTTTGTTTTTGTTTAATAAGGAATAATTTACTTAATCTGTATGAGTATCTACTGTTTCAATTTCTGCTGTTGACCGAATGTAAGAATACTCTTACCTTACATGGTCTTGATATGATATATGTTTGTTTTTTTTTAAATCTACCGTTCATAATATACCCATTGTAATATACATAGACCTATTCAGGATAACTCAAAGTTGACTTATGATTATTCTTTTCGTAAACATTTCCTATGGTCTAGCTAGTACGTATAAATAACCACACAAGAGTTCCACATAACAGAGGGATTGAAATTTAAGTTGCTGTCACACAGCTTACAATAAAAACTCTTAAGATAAATTGTGTGCTTAAATTATTTGTCTATTTATTTGCATAAAGGTAGAAATGCATGCGTATTCTTGAAGAATTGCATACACATTTCTGTACAATTATATACATATTTTTGTAGAATTGCATACATATTTTTTGAGAATTACATACATATTTGTGCTTGAATTGCATACATATTCTTGTAGAAATTGCATACATATTCGTGTATGATTACATGAATATTCTTATTTGGTTAACAAAATTAAAAAAGTTAAAACATGCATACCATATTTACAAGAAATGTTGACACTTCCTTTGTCTTGACTTTACAGTATTGCAGCTCAGCACGATGGGGATAAGAACACCTGTACATCTGATGACCGTTACGTGATGGCCGTCTCGGACTCAACAGAGACCCCCGGAACAGAGCTGCACCCCTGGATCTTTTCAAACTGCAGTGTGTATAGCTTTACTGTGCTCATTACAAAACTGTTACAGACTTCGTGAGTGGCTTTAGTCTTATAATAGGCAATATTTATATTTATATATATATATATATATTAGGGTGGGTCAAAAACAATTTTTTATTGAAACATTATTAAAAAGTTGTTACATCATGGTAGTACATGGAATATGTACAAATATTTGAAAACTACATAGTTTTACTACTCCCAACTTTTGTTCGAAATTTTAACTGTATTTACTGTGAGTTTTTTTGTGACTGAACATGTTAAATTTGTGACCTAGGTTATTCAAAAAAGAAATGATATGCATATATAATTTGTGTTTTATCTTTATAACCTTTTTTATGAATAACTAATTAGTTCAGACAACTGGGATAAGCATTGCATCCATTTTTCTCTCAATATAACTGGTGTACCGTGTTTTCATTATCGGATCACGCATGGTTGTTTTATTTCATTTTTGATTAATTTTTCAATTATTTTATTAAGTTCTTCTATGAATATGAGTTCTTCTACAAGAAGTGCAACTGTACGTTCTGTGTTTGGGTCAGCAGCTGAATTGCCTAAAAGACAACTTCCAACCAGTGAAGATGTTTTCAAGGCTATTGGTGGATGCTTAAAATGGGACAATACAATCATAGCCTTCATTCACGAGAGCACGCATTAGCGCATGAAGTTAAACAATTATATGACCAGGCTAGTATCCCTACAAATGACATTACCAGTATAATTGTTCGAGTAAAAAGATGCAGGTGTTAGGGATAGAGGAGACTGTAAATGTCCACAATCAGTAATAATTTCTGTGCTTGAGTGGGCATTTTGGGTGGATCAAAAGATGGCAAGAAATATGTTCATAGACAATGTTGACAAGCAAACAACAAAAATATTACAAAATCGACAGAAAAGAAAACATTCATTGATGCAGGGTGGCGATCAGATAGGAACCACAAATGATAACGTCAATGATGAGAAAGATAATGATATTCCAGATCAGGATGCTGAAGATGATGAACTACTTGATGCAGACTTCTCCAGCGATGAGGAATGTTCCAAATAACAAAACAGATATCAATATGAAACAATGGATCGATGTAAACTAAGCAATAGGGATACATGTCTTATTGTTAAAGCTGTGTTGAAGGACTTAAACATGTTAACACCATCTACAGCTCTGGATCCAGCAAAGATGCGTCGACATAGAAAAATTTGGAGAGATAGGGCAGCCAAGGAACATACTGATGAGAGCAAAGATGGTTAACATAAGCGAACAGGATTTTTGCGATTCATCTTGTCAAAGTGGGGCTAGAAACTTTTTCTATATGATACAACTGCTTCAGAACCTTGATACTGCTGATCAATCTATTATATTGCCTGTATTGGAAAATAGCTGCTACTTTGCACATCCAGAAAACATTCTATTGGCTGCAGTTAGGACAATTATGAAGAAATTGGAAGGTATGCAGTAAATGAAATCATAACAGCACGACATAAACCAGCTCCATGCAGAGTTAGAATTTTTCAACAAAAATGACATAATCCTGAATATTGCAGCTAAATCATATGATCAGATGATTAACTGAAATCTTTGTGCAGTGACATCCCCTCCTCTGCTGGAATATATTTGTGATGATGAACTTAAACGCAACAACCCAATCATACTGGATCAAATTCCCTGTCACTCTCAAGCTGTTGAAAGAGCAATTAAAGAAGTTACTGCTGTTAGTTTGAAAGTGTATGGACATTTCAAACTGTACGGACATAGCTCACGACATGGGATGGTTTTGCAAACAAAGAAATTAAGGGATGTTCTTCCGAAAATTGAAAGCAAAGCAAGTTTCCTGTGACAATTCATAAACAGTATTATTCATATGCAGGGTTGTTAACAATACTCTTAAATTGTATCGTCAATACCGATACCAATACTTCATGAAAATGGCATCGCCAATACCAATACAAATACTTAAGTAAAAATGTATTGCTAAAATCGATACCAATACAATACCAATACTTTTGAGAACAACAACATATTTTTATTTAAAAAATAATGAGTGCAATTTTATTTTGCTAATGACAGCATTTCTGATGAGGTATCTTCAAGATATCTGTCTACTGCAACAGAACTGTTACTATTAAGTAATTCGTCCTGGTTATGCCGCCGTGCAGTAAAACAAAAAAAAATCTGTTGATTTAGATATCTGTACTGTTGACTGTACTAAAGCTGTACCACCCTGACGAGTAAGTTGAGTTGGAACTGCACTCACTGCACTGCAGGAACGCTTTAATGTTTGTACAACTTCAGCCTTGTGATCCAAGTTGTATTGGTGGGGAGGTGGGTGGTGTAAATAGTGGTCGAGATGATGGCTATGATTACCAGTAGTGATTGAATTTATGTAGATTACTCTTAAAACAAGGTATTAAAATCAGTATTGTTTTTCTGCAAATGGCTAATATTGCCAATAGAAAAGTATTGGTATCGAGTATCGAAAATTGTTCGTTTAAAATGTATCGGCGATACACAAATCAATACTTTATACAAAAAGGATCGGCAATACACCAACCAATACTAAAAAAGTATCGCCGATACTGTATTGGCCGATACCGATACTTCGATACTAACAACCCTGTTCATATGTACATTGTATATTTTGCATGAACGATTTATAGATTTGTACAATTTCATATTACTTATACCAAACATTCTAAATGTTGTAAAATGTCATACATTGGGGGGGGGGGGAGTACCTGGGTCAAAGCAAAATCTTTTTTATTATTAAAGTTTAAGAATTTTAATATCTTAGTAATGATATAGTAGATTTAAAAATAATTTTGCTAAAAAAAAAATATTAACATATTGATATTTGTGGGTGCGGCATGCCGCCATCTTGAAATTTATGACCTTGTTGTGGCAAATATTTCTGAAATATTTATAGACTGTTTCATATAAAATGTACATTTTTATAATTAGACAAGCTTACTTTAGGGAATGTCAAAGTACTTTTTTTGATAATGTAATAAATAAATTTTATATGAATTTTAAAAATTTTGTATGGTGAAAATAAGCAAAAAATGCTAATTTTGAAAATTTAAAAAAAAAAAAAAAAGGACTTAAAATTTCTTGAAAAGCCTCTGACATTCTATAAATGCACCTCTTCTACATAAAAATTATAAGTTTTATCTGACAGGTGGTTTTTGAGATTTTCTTGCCATAGTGAAGCAAAATGTCAAAAATATTTTTTCAGAGAAAAATGACTTTTAAGTTTTTAAATTATTGAAGTTTCTGAATGAGTAACATTCTGAAAATACATTTTAATTGATCTAAAAATTTTTTTTCTGCAATATATTTATTTTGTAGTTATTATTGACATGTTATAGTATCTAAAAATGTAAAAAAAAAATTGTTTTTTTTTTAAGACATAGTGCATTTTTTTTCGCCCCGTACCCCCTTGAAGTCAAAGTTGGGAGCGGAAGACATTATTTGATTTTTACAAATTTTACATTTTTACAATCAGTAGGACCATAGGCAACTTTTTGACTATGTTTCAAATTCCCAACTCCAAAAAATTTTTTTTGACCCACCCTAATATATATATATATATATATATATATATATATATATATATATATATATACAATCTAATAATATAACAGCGATGTATTTTCTGCGTTAAATCGAATGTAAAGAATTAATACAACAGTTTTGCAGTTTAAAATACAATCATGAAAAAATCGTGTTTGGCCGAATCCAAAAAAAACCTAGCTTACTGATCAAGCCTAAACGGATAAATCTCTATGCAAAGGGTTTGCAGGGTACAGCTAGTTTTATAAAATTTTTTTTTAGATCACACATGCAATCTATTGTCAAAATCAGACACGTAGGTAAATGCATGCACACAAAAGTACAAATGCACATAAGATAGGCTTTATATCGATTTCATTAAACTTCAACTTCCATATCTTAACCTTTAAGTTTGTATAAGTTTATATAGAAAAAAAAATTACAATACACTTTTATGACAATGTATTTCTTACACTGGTAAACAGTGATTTCATTGCCGGTGATATTTGAATCATTTTATATAAAGTCAACTATGCTGATTTAGTATATCTAAGTGCTTTTGCTAGATTGGCTCTATTTTACGAGATAATTAAAATTAATTAAATAATGTATGCACCGTGTTTGAAAATTGTCAAGAATTGCAAGAAGTAAAATAGTATACTAACAAATACTAGTGAAAATGTTAATAGTCATGCAGAAATTTGTTCAAAAAGATGTGTAAATAGTGTTATAGAAGAAAACATTTTCATTTGAAAAACTAATTATGTCTAATTAATTAATTAATATGTTAATTGTCTATGGTAATGCAATAGCAAATCGCTGTTTGCTCGACTTCCTTTTGTGTGTGTCGTTGGGGCAATTGCGCTGGAGGCTCCAACAGTTGTCAGCCATCATATGTATGTCCCATCTTCCTTGATATCTCACCTCCATCACCCTCATATCCTGATGAAACCTCTCACATTGTTTCTCACTGAAGTCCCCAAGGTTACCTGGAAATTTGTCTAAATGACAATGCAGGTAATGTACCTTGATGTTCATATTTGTTCCAATGTTTCTGAAGTTAGCGAGCAAATCTTGCACCAGTTCTTCGTAATTCTCTGATCTGTTATTAGCTAAAAAGTTCCTGACAACTGAAACAAAACTGTTCCATGCAGAAGCTTCAAGGTGATCCATGAAATTAGTAAACTTTCGATCTTTGATGAGTTTCCGAATCTGAGGACCGTAAAAAATCCCAGCTTTCAGCTTCTCCAGGCTCAATCAGGGAAATGATCTGCAAATATACTTGAACCAATTGCCATATTTGTCCAAAGCCTTAACAAATTGTTTCATTAAACATAATTTGATATGAAGCGGTCCGAGAATTATCTTATTTTTGTCACCAGTGCCTTGTTGATGATATTTTCTTTACCTACAGTCATGGTTTCCCTTGCAGGCCATGTCACTCTTGTCCAATGATCTTGCCTTGCCCTGCTATCCCAAAGGCACATGAAGCACGGGTATTTTGTGTATCCTGACTGCTACCCAAGCAAGAAGTTAACCATTTATAGATCAACACAAATTGACCACTGATGCTCATAATAACAGACTTTCTGCAATACTGTTTTGATATTCTCATACTCTTCTTTAGGTGTTGTTGAGTGAGCAATAGGAAGAGATGCATAACGGTTACCACTGTGTAACAGAACACATTTCAAGCTTCTGATGGAACTGTCTATAAAAAGACGCCAGTCTTTGGAATGGTAGTCTTGTAGTCCCATTTGGAGCAGAAGTCCAAGGATGTCATTACAGTAAACAAGATCTTCCTCTTGGCTGAAATATGGAAGAAGAAACTCTTCTCTTTTCCGATAAGATATTTTTAAACTTCTTGTTTGAGAAAATTTCTTTCATTGAGCCTGGACGCTAAAAGCTCAGCTGTTTGCTGGGGCATATTTAGGTATCGTATCAGGTCATAGAGTTCTTCTTGACTAAATGGTTGAGGTGTTGAATAACTTCCTTCATAATCGCTTCCACTTTTTTCACCTGCCAAAAACTCCAGATCTTGCACCTCGTCGGAGTCTGATGGTGAAAGCTCTAATAATCCACTAAACACTGGTATAGGAACTTCACTGCTATGTGGAATTGGTTTCCTTGCAGATTCAAGATCAGGATAATCCCACTTAGATTTCGTGTGGCGATTGAAGCCTTTAACATTCACAATACAAAAATAACAATCACCAAAATGGTCTTTCGGCTCTCGCCATACCATTGGTACACCGAAACTTAGACTTTTCTTCTCACCATTTGTCCACTGCCGTACGCTCTCCACATAGTTTTTGCAGACCTTATGGGGAGTCCAAGACTTCTCTTGGTCTCCCAGCTTCACACCGAAATAAGCCAAATATGCCTGCTGCACAAATTCGGTTATATTTCTTCTTTGCTTTTCTATCATGTATTCTCCACAGATGTAACAGAATACATTCGGATTATGTTTGCAGCATCTTCGTGATGAACTCATGATGTCTGTAGAAAGCAGCTATAAAAGAGAAAAAACTAAACAAAGTTATAACTTGGTATAGTCAAATTAAACAACAGACACCAAACTTATTGCATTTGTTTTACACAAAGGGTACAATCATATTTTCAAGGGTGTCCAATATCTCAGAAACTAGGGCCAATTCAGCAAAAGCAGTGGCAGTTTTGAAATCAGCACCCATGAATTGCTATAAATTTATTCAAACATTCTTGGCAACTCGCAAAAAATTTTTTTTTGTTGGGCTGTGTTATCAGCGGACCTAATCTACACTTCTTTTAAATCTAAAATAATTGAAAATAATCATCAAAATAACTTAAAATGTACAAAAAAAAACCGATGACATTTACCAGAAAAACGATGAGCTTTTTGATGATAAAACGAAGAATACTATTAAACAATTGTGTATTGTATTAAATGTATATTTTTATCTATTTTAGACGTGGACACATGTGCCTGACTGGAATAATTCCAATAGATCCTACAATTCCAGACACAAGTGACCGCTACCTGGGACAGATATATCCACCTGACAAACAATGTGAATTAAGACTTGGATCCAAATATTATTTCAGCCGAGTAGGTTTAGAGTTTAACGAGATGATAATATATTAATAGAACATACAGATGGCGATTGATTTTAACCGAATAGGAAACCATTTAACTACATGAATTGTGTTTTGATTGAGCTATCTACTATGTGATTGGGTTTTGATTGAGCTATATAGGCCAACTATGTAATTGTGTTTAAATTGAGCTATATACTATGTAATTGTGTTTTGATTAAGTCATATGTAATTGTATCCACTATGTAATTGAGTTTGATAAAAAGTTTCAACGATGATTTTAAATCCCATTTTTAATAGATATGATCAAATTGACTGTAACTTTTTTCACTGTAACAACACTGGGCAACAGCCGAAAAATCGTCAGAGGTTTTTCAACTGATTTAGACAAATGTTGGTGTTCTGAGTTCGAATATCACATTGATTTTGCTCGGTCAGGTCAACTTCTTGAGATATGGACATAGACCTACCTGACGAGCTATACGTATTCTAATATCAGGGGGTTTTGAGTTGAATCATTTCTCTAAATTAGCTGCATACAAATTAGCAGCAAAATAATTACACTTATAAAAACAGAGATAATTATATTTTATTTATAAATCATCATTCTGGATTTTTACTTGATTATTTAATGAATCAGCACTTGATTGGGCACAGCCTCCAGTACCCCGACCTTACATCTGCCCGTCGTCCAGCTGCTCACTGCGAAGAAATTCCTGTACCAGCGTTCCGAGATCTTCCTGACAGCGACGATGAGACCACCACTTTAAACAAGGGAGGAGATAAAGAAGAGGAGTATGAATCACAAGATGGTCCGCAGCCGTTCTCACAATGTGAGCTTAATGATCTGGTTCGAGATCTCAGCTTGTCGAATAATTCCTACGAGCTGTTGGCCTCCAGACTCAAAGAGAACAATCTACTTGGCAAGGACGCGCGTATCACTTTCTTCCGTAGAAGGCATGAGGACTACATGGGCTACTTCTGCCAGAAGGAAGACCTTGTGTACTGCCGAGATTTCGCCGGTCTTCTTGATAAACTCGGCGGTCGCCAATACGATCCGAGAGATTGGTGACTCTTCATTTACAGTTGCAAGCGCGCTTTGAAGTGTGCACTTCTCCACAACGGGAGCCAGTTCGCCTCAAACCCTCTTGCGCACTCCACAACTCTTAAAGAGAAATATGAAGCAGTGAAGTATGTGCTCGACAAAATCCAATATGAGCAGCACCAATGGATCATCTGCGTCGTTTTGATGATGGTGAACTTTCTACTTGGTCAGCAGTCCGGGTTCACGAAGTACCCATGCTTTATATGTATGTGGGACATTCATGACAGAGCCCAGCACTATGTAAAGAAAGAGTGGCCGGCGCGAGAGAAGTACCTGGGGCGAGAAACATCATAAACAAACCTCTTGTTGACCGGGAGAAGATATTGATCCCACCGCTACACATGAAGCTTGGGTTAATGAAACAGTTTACGCGCGCTCTGTAGAAGGATGAGAGGTGCTTCAACTACATGTGCCGAGCATTTCATCAAATGAACATTGAGAAACTGAAGGCCGGCATTTTCAACGGTCAAAGATACGACAGCTCATAAAGGACACATAGTTCCAAAACTCCATGAACACGCTTGAGTGTGCCGCCTGGAAATCGTTTGTGCAGGTGGTGAACAACTTCCTGGGGAACATGAAGGCAGCAAACCACGCCAGACTCCTCAGCAGCATGATAGAGGACTTCCAAAAACTTGGGTGTTTGATGAGCATAAATATGCACTTCCTGTTCTCACACATGGAGAAGTTTCCTGAAAACCTTGGGGCGATGAGCAGGTAGAAAGATTACATCATGACAAAATGGAGGAAAGGTACCAGGGGAGGTGGGACGCAGTTATGCTGGCGGACTACTGCTGGTCTATAAAGAGAGACAATTCAGCAGTTGCTCACACACGAGAATCGAAGAAACGCCAATTCATGCCTTGAACTCTGAAATTTTATTTCTCGTTACGCATATTGTTATACACCTTTCTGAAAAAGTAGTTCCCTTACTGAATTGTTTGTTTAAAGTGACAATATACACATCCGGTACCAATTAATGTATGCGAATTAGCGAATAATAAATTTCTGTTGCCGCTATTCTTTTAATTTTAATCATGAAAATCAAATAATCAAAATTTAATATATTTATCAGTGTGATTATTTATTATTATCTTAAAAGTTAAAACTATAACAATTTATTTCTGATTTTTAATACTATACGATATCATCTTTATAATTAAAGACCACTGCTAACACTAGTGTATGCTCTCGACATTTTAATCTTAATATTTTAATGGACTGTCTGTAAACAGTAAAACATGTGTTTAATGCAAACAACTTCAACTCAGTAAAAAAAAGTACAATTGTATACCAATGTATAAAGTTGACATTTTGAATATGACTCATTGTAGTCCGACTTCCTTCAACCAAAAGGCTAAGTTTTTTGTTAATTTGTCTTTTTTCAAACATTTGTATCTGGCTGTACATATATAAATTCCCTTCTCGCACCAAAAATCACCAGATATTTTCACTTTAAAAAATATTAAATAAGTAACATATTTTATTATAGTATCATATATTTTTCCTTTTACCTGTAAATTATGAGGTTTGTGATTTTTTTCTCTGGCTTCTATAGCATCTCGCTGATAGTTTGACTACATTTCCTAGTGTAGAACTAAGGTCTGTAACTGTATATTGTTTATTTAAGAAAAATAACACATTGACCATCACCTCATCATAATGATATCTGATATCGGGACATTTTGTGAATTTAAAAACTTGTCAACGTCAGAAAAATTAAATTTTGGTAATAAATTTAAACTCATTATATCTTAGATTAAACGAAAATGTAGAAAAAAATAAATCTAGAATTAATAGAATTTATCGAGCTAAGTATCAATCAAGTATAAACAAAGCGACCGGAAGCCCATTATTATATTTTCACAAAGACAGCTGACACGCAGGAATACATGTGATAAAGGTGTATACTAATATTATGATAATTATGCTTATCAAATTTGGTGGATAAATAAAAACTGAATGTATTTGAATACGTTGACTTTTATTTCTTGATTAAACGGAAAAAAATCGTCAGGGGTTTATCAGCTGACGATCCGCAAAAATGTGTTTTTTTTTTTACAAAAAAAAAAACAATTTTTATAAAATTTCTGTAGCAAAAAATCCTGACCTGATTGAGCAAAGCCAGTGTCAACTTCGGACTCAGAGCATCATAATTAGTCTAATTCAACTGGAAAACCCTGGACGATTTAAAAAAAAAAAACTTTTTGTTGCCCAGTGTTATAAATTTAATGAGACTATCGCCATTAGTATTTAATGAGATTTAATTGTGTTAATTAATTATTTGAATTTATTGAAGAAAAGATTCTTTGAATTAATTATTTCATAGCTCGAAAAGGAAAAAAAATAATTGTATAAAGTAATCGGATTTGAATGTTTCTCAGTTAAACAGTGGACAAAGTTTATGCACTCAGCTCATATGCGCCAACAAAGATAACTCAACAGATACACAGATTGACGTCGCGTACTATGGTACCACCTGTGGTAGCGGAAAGGTAAATATAATACGTAGGCCTAGCTGTTTTATTTGGAAAGTTATTTGGTTGGTTACATTTTGTGTTCACCATTAAGTAACTGATATGCATCCACGGACGTCCTAATTAGTGATGGGACGTTGACATTTTGATTCCGATTGTGATGATATATAGGTCGATAGATATATCGATACATAGTAATGTTGATATATATATATATATATATATATATATATATAGATAGATAGATAGATAGATAAACAGATAGATAGGTTGATAGATATGTCGATAGATAGATATCACGATAGATAGATAGTTTGATACATAGAAATATTGATAGATATGTCATTTGATAGATAGTTAAATAGATAGGTCAATTTATAGATATATTGATAGATAAATAGATAAATATGCTGATAGATAGATAGATAGATAGATAGATAGATTGATAGATTGATAGTTTGAACGATAGATATATATATATCGATATATATATTGGTCGATAGATAGAATGGTCGATAGATAAATTGTTCGATAGATAGATTGGTTGACAATTAAATAGTTCGATAGATATATTTGTCGTAAGATAGATAGTTGGATAGATATACTGGTCGATTGATAGATTGGTCGATTGATAGATTGGTTTATTGGTAGATTGGTCGATTGATAGATTGGTTGATAGATAGATTGATTGATAGATATATTTTTTGATACATAGATTGGTCGATAGATAAGTAGTTCGATATAATATTGGTCGATAGATAGATTGGTCGATAGATAGATTGATAGATAGTTATATATATATATATATATATATATATATATATATATATATATATATATATATATATATATAAATACTTTAGATTACGTATGGCTTTAAAACCATTGGTGTTGATTATCCCGTAATTCTCTATGAAAATTCAATTTTTTCAATGCTGACTTATTTCTCTCTAATCTCTAACAGCTACAGGTTAACTCCTTAATGTTGTGAGTCTGAAAATTGGAAAGTCCACAGACAAAATATATTATAAAATGTTTGTATTGTATTCCGTTTCAGCTTTGTAAACAAGGAAATTGTGTGATTGATCCAGCAGCTCCATTGGTCAACGGTAAGTAGAAGCAGAGAGCCCAATTTGTAGACCCTTAGATATTTCTCTTTATTAATGGGGCCCAGTATTTTTTTTCTGCGACCAGGGCCCCCAACTTACCTAAGTCTGCCCCTGAGTAGAAAGGTTGACATTGAGCAGTTTACTTATTTAAATTGGTGCTATTTACTGGTACAATGTTGCCTACTTATTTACATTGGTTCTATTTACTGGTACAATGTTGCCTACTTATTTACATTGGTTCTATTTACTGGTAAACTGTTGCCTACTGCGACAAATGATCTATAACTATTATCATGCACCAATATATGTTCAATGTAAATTTATAAGATGATATCGTGCACCATATAAGTCATCAAATGTTTTCACGACAAATTATACTCATGTCATGCTATACTATTTTTATTTGTTCCTATTTGGTTTCGTTTGACAGATAACTGTATGTTTGGAGACTACAATCAAATCTGTCAAAATCAGGTCCAGACTTTCAATGGATATTGTTATGCAGAAGTGTCATTCCATGTTTGCTGCGCATCATGTCTGTCTGTCTTTAAAACTGTTCAAGGTAAAAAAAAACAACAACTGTATATATGTAAATAAAACAGCTAAATAGGTGGCTCATTGTACACATGCGCTGATAAAAAAGCTATATATGGCAAATTGTACACCTGGGCTGATAAAAAAGCTATATGGCACATTATGACACGTGCACTTTGCTAAAGCTATTTAAACAATACGGTGTTATTACTAAACATAGGTGGAACGGATAGCCGAGTGGTATAGATACTCAACTGTCTAAGAGTCCTGGGTTCGATCCTGGGTAAGAAATATGCGAATTTTCCAGTCGAAATTTAATTCAAAGTCGTCCCACAAGTCCACCCAGCTTTAATTGGGTACCTGACTTGAGTTAGTGAAGTAAATGTGGCTGGGCGTTGTGCTAACCACACAATCCCTTCATATGCCGAGGTTATAGAAACAGATGAATTATACACTTCATCTGCCCCCCAAGGGCCCGTTAGGGATAAGGGAACTTTTGAATTCTTAACTATGTCTAAAACCCAGATAAAACATGTAAGTATTACCTTACTAACTAGAGTCATATTTTTTTATTAAGGACATTAGTTAAAAAAATAATAAAACAAACAACGTATTTAGTAGCTTTGATGTTGAATAAAAAAGTAACTCTGCCACACAATACATTATCTGTGTGTTCATCAACTCTGTGGCACAATGCATTATCTGTGTGTTCATCAACTTTGCGACATAATGCATTATCTGTGTATTCATCAACTCTGTGACACAATGCATTATCTGTGTGTTCATCAACTTTGCGACACAATACATTCTCTGTGTTTTCATCAACTTTGCGACATAATGCATTATCTGTGTGTTCATCAACTCTGTCAGGTTGTGAGTATGGTGACAGGGTTAGTGGCTGTACCTCCTCCGTTTGTAACAGCAGCAACATGACAGCCATACAGGAGTGTTGTGGTACATGTAGCTACGGGACAACGTACACCACAGCCGCAACAACTACAGCACAGACGGTAACTACAACCAAGAGAACAACAGCCAGTACTGCAGGTGAGTAAAAACTTAATTATAAATCGAACACGGGTCTGATATATTTCGATACGCACAGATATTATACATATCTGAATTAAGTATTGGCGAAATAAATTCCCAAGCACTTAAGGTCGCTTCAATAAATTGATCGATTTTAAAAAGAGAAATTGTGTTCATGATTAAGCTACGAAAACTGTCTGTTTGTGTCCAGACAATTCATTCAAGAAGAAATAATCAATGGATATAATTTATCAAAACCTCTTGGAGATCATTATTATGTTTTGATCACAAAAATTACAAAAATTTAGCACTGAATAAAATAACCCCATGCAAGTCTAAAACTATTAAGTGACTAGATTAAGTTGCACTACATAACTCTACATTTTCCCCAACTCATATTATCAGTGGTGCAGCTAACAATAGTGGACCCGTGGCAAAATCTTAAAATGTCGCCCTATTCTAGAGTCAATAATTACTTAAACGTTAGGCTAAGCCCGCCACGGCAAATAAATTAACTTTGTTAAGACATGACATTGAACTTTGATAAGACATGACATTGAACTTTGTTAAGACATGGCATTGAACTTTGTTAAGACATGGCATTGAACCTTTTAAAGACAAGGCATTGAACATTGTTAAGACAAGGCATTGAAACTTGTTTAAGACTTGGCATTGAACTTTTTTAAGACATGGCATTGAACTTTGTTAAGACACGACCTTGAACTTTCTACGCCATGTCGCTCTCTTAAGATTTTAATGAAATATACAATTTAGACAGCGAGGTATCTTTTAACAGGATTATTCTATATTTTAAACAATTATGTGGGTTCAATCTTTCTTCAGTCTTGTAGGTGAGAGAACTTCACATTGTATTCCATAGAACCGTTTCTTGGTATTTTAGGGCTTTAGTCGGCCACTTTCAGAGATGTGCCCTGGGCATGAGCATCCACCAAGGCACTCCACATAATATACGTCGTTCAGGATGCAAATTAGCAATTTAAATTAATTTGCACGAAATATATCAAATTGTGTATTAAGCTATGCAATATACACTATTAAAAAGGAAAAAAAATAACACAGATGGCGGCATTATTTTAGTGAGTGATAGAGGACATTTTAAAGTAAATGATTTAATTGGATTTAATACTTGAAAAAGACCATTCTAGCAGTCTTGGTCCCTAACAGGTCGTCTTTATACATACGTGCATGGTATATCCATATTAGAAACAAATAATAACATAATTTCATTAACTAACAGAATCAATTCAAGATAAATTCGTAGACAGCTGTTCATGTTATTTAATGACTTTTTTCCCCTACAGCATCATCATGTCGCGACGACATGGGGTTTATGGTGAATGAAATGACCTGCTCATTACTTGTTTGGTCATCTGCCAATGTCTGTTACAACCAAACTGTGCAATCCTCTTGCTGTTACACATGTTCACTTTCTAACACTGGTATCGCAGGTAGGTCAATTAATTTCTAAAAGGCATAAGATGATCAGTAAATTTAAACGTCTTGTATTTAAACTAGCTGTTACATTGAAACAATTTCAAAAACCTAATTTTCTTGAATTTAAACTAGCTGTTACATTGAGACACTTTCGAAAACTTAAGTTCTTGAGTTTAATCTAGCTGTAACATTGAAAATTTAAACAATTTCAAAAACCTAATTTTCTTGATTTTAAACTAGCTCTTACATTGAGACAATTTCAAAAACCTAATTTTCTTGAGTTCAAACTAGCTTTTACATTGAGACACCTTCAGAAACATATTATGGATGCAAACAATTTTAATTTTGAATCACTGACCAATAGACAGTTTTGCCAGGATTTTGTTAATGAAAACCGCGTAAAGTAGGCCTAAAATCCGAGAAGAAACCGCCAGATTTGGTAAACTGAAAAGAAATGTTGAAATTAATTCAATTTTTAGGTTTTTGTGCGTCATTTTATTACCTTTATAAAAAATATGAACTCGCTCCAAAAAAAAAAAACAATGACTTTGAGTTAAAACTTGACCCCGAAATCAGAAAAACCCCTACCCTAAATGGCAACACTGATGCTATACATTTTTTTTTCTTTAGGTTGTGAGTTTGGTGACAAGGTGATAAACAAATGTAGAAAGGTTGAAGACTGCAAGGTTTATAACTCAGATTGTTGTGAGTACTGCAGAGATATTGGTGGACTAGCTCCCCTTAATAGAAGCAGTCTAGTATTAATCCTTGTGTTTGCTTTATTAGCTACATTGGTGAGTTGGTCAAAGCAAATTGGTTAGTGAGATATTCATAATTGTTATTTTAGTGTAACTATTTATCTAGGTCTATTTATGAAAAGGTTTACAAGATAGTTTTATGAACAAACACAATGTATTTAGTAATTTTATTCATCAAACTTTATGTCAAATCAATTTGTTATATTTTAAACATTACATTTTTTCTATTTATACAATTAAAAATGTTTATAACATATTGTGTATTCTTTATCGGAGAAAGATTAAATAATTGACTTCTAATATTCATTTTAAAAAAATGTAAAAACATTTCATTGAATTCATGTTTTAATGTTTTGTTCATTATTAATATGTCGCTAAAATGCAAATATGTTTACATATATTTATAAATAAATAAATAAATATATATATAAGTGAAATTACCGGTATTTTATGTTTTTCTTCTGTATTGAGAAAGTTGAAATCTTTAAAGAAAATTAAAAAAAAAATAAAATAAAATCGCGCCATTTTTTCCTTAACAAACAGTGGTTACCACAGTGATGACCAATGACGTCATTGCACCTATCTCATTCATTATCTTATTTTATTTTTTTTATATAAATGTTGTTGAAATATTCATCACAGTACATCTATTTTGTATGAAACATACTAATTCTTGAATATTTTGATTTAATCATTTAGTCGTGTGATAAGGTATAAAAGATATTAGATTTTGCGCAAACAAAATATTTCCTCATGATTTCGACAACCATTTTCTGGTACTGGAGTCTCTTGACACTAATATCTTTATTTAATACTACTTGTACTCTTGTACAGTACAAGTCAATACGTTATGTTATTTTTTTTTCTTTTACAGCTACAAACAAAATAAATTGTTTATATAGAACTGTTTGGTGTTGTTTTGTCTTAATTAATTAAAATAAAATAAAAATACTTGAAGATTTGCACAAAATGTGGTGGCGGTGATGGTGTGCGTGTAGTTTTCTGGTGAAGTTCTAGCAGATGATTTATGAATGTCATCTCTGCTCTTAAAGAGTTTTGCATCAAGCTTTAAAGAAAGGAGAATTACAATTGATATAAACTGCTATATTTTAAGATTATAAAAATTCTATATTAATTAAAACTTTAGGTAGATGAGGACGTACAGATGAATGAATGTAGTTTTTTTTTTCTTTTTAGAACCATATGAAAAGTGAAATGTACAATTTGTTTCTTTGGCTACAAATAGTCTGAAATATATCAGTTTAATTAAAACAACTCCTCTTCTTAATGCGGATAATTACAGCGATTAATAATTGACGAAAACTTTGTCTGTGAGCGAAATCGCCTCATTTGTACTTTACGTAAGTAAATTATAAAAAAACAAAAAAATAACAGAGAAAATTAATCGAATTCTCAATTACCTCCCTTTTCAAATACATGCAAATGTTGCTAATTTTTGTTTATTATAACCCCATAAATTCATTAAAAAAGTTTCCTAAAGCCCCAATGGCTCATCTGGGCAGAAGAAGTGTAGTTTTCATCTGTTTCTATAACCTCGGCATAAGAAGGAATTGTGTGGTTAACACAACGCTCAGCAACCTTTAATTCCCCAACATAAACTCGGGTACCCATTTAAAGCTGGATGGACTTGGGGATCTCTCTGAGATTCGAACTCCGTATCCTCCTGTGGACAGTCGAGCGCTCTACTTCGCACGACTACTCGCCCCCCCCCCCCACCCCCATTCATAAAGGATTACCCCGAATACCGGCATGATAGAGCAGAATTTTTAAAGTCAGAAATTGCTACAATTTTTACATATTTTACCCTTTTTTTTAATTTAAGTTGGGGATAAAAACCGCCTAAAATTAAGACAGGGAAGCGGAATTCCACCCACCACCACCACACACAAGCCGTAACCGAAATTGTTGTCCCTGCACTGTTATTTTAATTTACTTTGATTATGTCTTTTTTTTTTAATGTCCTTGAATAAAAATATAATTCAGTCTTTTAAAGATGGAGTAATGTAGTCAATCTAAATAAATAATAGCGGTCTGCCTTATATCGAAAGTAGAAATCAATAATTCAAAATGGCGTCTTGCCGGCGTCTGGATTTGGTAAATGTTGTTTTTTTTTTAATCTACAGTTTTGAATAGTTTCTGTTGTTTTCAAACATGAAACACAAAGACCAAAATGTGAAATAATTCCATTTAAATATTTTTTTTTTGAATTTCTACAACATATTGAATCTTTAAATTGAACATATTAGATCTTTCCGAAACCAAAAAAAAAAACCTAGCCTACTGATCAAACCTAACTCTATACAAATGTTTTGCAGGGTACAGCTAGTTGCCAAATAATTGTATCTGTTGGTTTATACCCAACACATGTGCGTTCGATTTACTTTAAATGGGAAAAAATGCCTCTTTCATTTTCGCTGGCTGTTCTTTAGACACAACTCAAAAACCAGTGGAACAAGATCTATTGTTAAAACACTCTTTTATTTACACAATAATTCAATGTCAATAAATAAAAATGACTCTTAAATTTCACAATAATTAGATTCATCCTACTTGAAAATATCACTCTAATTGTACACAATAATTCAATAAGTCCCTCTACTAGCCAATCACGCTACCTCTACTTTGACTAACCGAAGATTCTACGTCTCCCCGATTCTGTATCTATTCCTAACGTCGATTTCCACTTGATGATTTCATCACTTAACTACTGGTTCTCAACTACATCTTCTCTGCTCTCAACTCTCCATCTCAACTCTCCATCTCAACTCTCCATCTCAACTCTCCATCTCAACTCTCCATCTCAACTCTACTCATCTTCTACGTCTTCTCAACTAACTAAACTATGTCCAAACCCTGTCGTATTTATTTCCATTGCGTCCGTGCCCTAATTGTTAATTACGTCACAATCTACTTCGACGTCACCTCCCGGTCTACTTCTAGAATCGTCCCACCTTTGCTGTTTTGCGTATCTATTATTTTCTCACCATGAATAAATGAATAGATTGTTAATAAATAGCAATCATTGATACAAGTGATAATTTTTTTTTAATTTAAGAATGAATTTTACGTTTATTGTTTGACAGTTAATCCCCCCTTCCCCTTCCACTCTCCAATAAAATGAAAAAAAAAATCAGTATAAACATTTATTATCAAATAAATTTCATGCAATATATACAAAATTAAACAAATCCACTGATTAAAACTTTTTTTTTACTATGACAACAACTACATTTACTACAAATGATTTGTCAGGGGTGAAAAATCTGAGCATTTTTAGATCCGTGAACAATAGTGAGTTAAAATTGAGTGGCTCAAAGTGGAGAGAAAATATTTAGGGCACAGATTTTGCATGTGGTGAACTGGACACAAGTATAAGTAACTTTGAATAGGGCTCTTAAATTTAAAATTTACACACTGCCTCAAACGACATTAAAACAATTATTGACTTGTTTGTTACGACGCCGGAAAGAAATGGAATGTCTTTGCAACTTTAGCAAAATGTTAGACGAATAATAAAAACATTTTATTATTTATGACAATCCGGATATCTATAACAAATGCGGTTAAAATAATACAACGCTCAGGAATGAAAAAAAACGTAAAAAATAAAGGATTAAACACACACACACACACACACACACACACATATATATTAGGGTGGTCCAGAAAAACAAAGTAACAGATTTAAGTTGTCCACAAGGTTATTTCTGTTCTTTATTATGTTAATAACAATTGTGCAAAATTTTAATGAAAACAAATAATATTTACAGGTCAACCCATTTGACAGTTTTTTGGGTTATCTCAAATGAAATAGTTATTGTCAATTATAGTTGATGATCGATTTAAAACTTAAGGTTAAAATTTTAAAGTAAATTAAAATTAAGAAATTAAATTAAAGTTGTAATTAAAAAATGTAACTAAAACTTACAATCTAATGAAAACCTTAGTTTTAAAATTTGACAGTTTCACAGTGGATAATCTATGACGACGACATAAGTGATGTCTTTGATGGAGTTGGGAAATTCCTGCGATGGTTTGCAACCAATCGAAGAATAAACTGTTTCTGTTCCTCATTCTTTGTCAGTGTTTTATTGTATTTCTCAATAAGACTGATTCCCCTTTCAGCTACATCATTTACAACTGTCATGTGTGCAGCCAGTTCATAAAATTTCTTGAAGACTGGATCAGATGTCCACTGTCCTGGTGGTTTCTTAAGGAATGTCTGAGACTTTTCTTTGCCTTCTTCCATGAGGACATCAAAGAAAGATGTCGTCCTTTCTGTCACCAGGTCCTCCAATTTCAACTGTTCAGATTCACTTGTCAACCTTTACACGCCGAGGGATGTCTGCCAATGCTGGTCGAAGTAGATTTTGTACCATCTTTTCTTTGATTGATGCTGACACTCTGTCATCTAAAAGGGCTATGCCAACCAAATGTTCAGAGAGAAACCAGAGGTGCCTTGAAAATGCTTCATGTGCCTTGCTGGCAACAGTCTTATTCGGATAGGTCTTCAGATTTGATAAAAATTCGATGTCATTGAGAGGGGCTCGGATTGCAAGGGGTGCTTCGTTCCACTGTTTTACATAAACAAGACTGACAAAGAGAGCCAAACCTGTGATATTCTGGGATTCACGAACAGTCAACTTGAACTGAGTCTTAAAAAGAAAGATTTTCAGTGCGTAAATGGCTTTTGCCATCCATCTCGCATGATGTGTTGGACCGGGAGCTCGAAATTTCTCCTTGTCTTTGTGTCCACCAAGAAACCAGAAGGATAAACGTAAAAATTCCTGATAATCGTCCCTTGGGTGCTGTTTTTCAAGAGCACCTGGTAAATAGACAAGCATTTCCTGTCGCATGTTTTTCAATATTGGATCCTGAAACAGTTCATCACTTGCTGTAGAATAAGCATCTTGGTTCATTGATGGCCATTGTTTCTGAAATCGCTGGAATAGTGCAGTTGATGGACCTTCAGCTGGACCAAACAGAGACTTGAAAACATTTGAAAGGACAACTTCCATGACATGATGACGGCATGCAATCCAGACCATTTCAGTTCCCAGAGCTTCTTCAATTCCAACACATGCGCCCTTATGAAGCCCTGTATTGCTAGCTGTTGTGTCGAATACAAGGCCTTTGATCTGGGAACGCAGATTCCATTTCTCAATTACTTCAATGCAAGCATTTACTTGAGCCTCTCCTGTTCCTCTATCCATTTTTGGAATACCCAACAGTTTTTCCTGGCCATTCCCAGTAACAATAACAGCTATGCGATCCACATTTTCCTTTGATCCATCAATGTCGGGCAATATTTTACCGTCCCAATGCAGCAATAGTGGTCCTGCCAAAGAAAATTCTTTTTCATCCATTGCAGCAGCCCGTTGTCTTTCTTTTATTCTGGATCGTCTGATTGAACTTCGAGATAATGTTATTTCTGAAATGTCATGGCCAAGCGCCTGTGCAACAGCTCCAGCAACAAACACAGCTCCACGGTCTGGGAGGCAAACACGATCCAAAGCACCTACAACTTCAGGGGACTGGAAGATATTCTTAACTTTCTTTTTTGATGATGAAGCACCAGGTGTTGATGTTGACGTTGTAGGCGTACATGGCTGAGTTTGAGTTGGCTGATACTCCTCATCTTCTTCTGACTCCGAATTAGATGTCAACGAAGAAAGTTCACCTTCTGTTTCATTGAAGCCCTTTGTCATGCGTTCTTCATATCTCATTTTCACCTTTCTCTCTTTTTCCTCTCGTTGCCTCTTCCTGCTTTCTTTTGCTGTTGTCTTTACGTCTACTCCAGTCATGCTGCAGGAAAAACATCTTCTCTTTGCATGCGAAGAAATTCCCGATCTTCTTCGTTCTGTATTTCTGTCATCACGTCCTTTGTCGCAATATCAAACAATTCTTGAAGGTCACCTTTAAACATGTCTTCTTTCATCCTGTCGCTTTCTCGTTTTCGTGTTCTGTGTACCTTCAGAGCCAGATAGTTCTGATGCAGCTTTGACAGTTTTCTGACACATGAGTCAACCCGCTGTGTTGGTATTCTGGCTCGCATCCAAATACAAATAACTGCATCACAAGTCATTTTATAACTTTCCGGAAGAGTTCGTCCTTCAGTTAAATGATGAAACTGGAGCAGTTGAAGTACATCCAGCATACGTGGCAATCTTGCAGTAGATAACAGAGAAATTGGCTTTCCAATCAGCCAGTGCTGTGGGTCGGATCTCAAACTGGAGGAAGCCATTGTTGTTTATAGTTTATTACTTGAAGAGTTCAATAGGTCAATTTCAGTTCAATGGCAATTTAGTATTAATTCAGTAACAACTACAAAATAAAAAAATAACATGCACGTTAGAATTCAGCACACAAGTAAGTAAGTAAATTAATTTATAACGTGTCAAAGTCGGACGTAAATCGCAAGCGCGGACACCAGACAAGTAATGTTGATAATGGGTTGACCTGTAGATGTTGCTCGATCAGCCTGAAATTTTGCAGGCCAAATACCTATACCCAATGGACAAAAACAAACCATGTGGAGCAATGATTCTACAAACTTAAACTTTTCAGTATGGTTTTCTGGACCACACTAATATATATATATATATATATATATATATATATATATATATATATATATATATATATATATATATATATATATGAGTGTGTGTGTGAAGTGTGTGACCCTAGCAAGTGACATTCAACTAATTTTACTAAAATATGTATGTTCAAGAGCATGGGATGAGAGGAAGTCTTGTAATTTCCATCTCTCCCTGGCTATTGATAAATGAGATATAACTAAATCTATTAAATTATAAATACCATGAATATATACATTTTAATTCAGGCATGCGCAAAATATACCTAAAGCGTAAATGATCCGTGCGCATTTGAGTAACTAAAGTGCACGGTCAACTATAAGATACGTTCTGAGCAAGGGTCGATTTACCGCCGAGGATGCCGGCGATTTCCCCGGCACTGAGATCTGTCATCCCTGGCTCTGCATTAGCTAACATATCCAAGCCGATGATGAAATCATAGACATTTATCCCCGGCTCTACAGAAATTTTATTTCATCCTCGGCACTGTTTTTTTTCTTCTTAGATCAATTACTGGTCCTGACTACGAGGACTATAAATTGAATACAAGAACTGGATCGGCCAAGCATGTACTAGTAGTGCCTTTCTCATGTATGTACACGCCTGGATTGTGTATAAGACTATTAACAATGAATGACTAAATAATGCATCAAGTCACTGCTAATTGAAAACACATCAAACAGCACTACAGCAAAGAGCAGTACAGCAATGAGCAGTACAGCTAAGACATTTATAAATATTTACACAAAGTGCTGTAATGTTTCAGAACTAATCTTTACAGAAGAGAGAAAGACTGTAAAGACACTGCCACCAGAACAGACTCTAGAGATGAAAGATGTTATCTTACACCCTAATTAAACCGAAGATGTGTAGTTAAATGCATGGGCGTCGCTAGGAATTTTTCCAGGGGGGGGGGGGTAAAAATTTTCCGGGGGGGGGGGCAAATAACATTTTTTTTAAATGTAAGGGGGGGGGGGTAAATGCCCCCCTCTTATATGACATTTTTTCAATAGCATTTGCCCCCCCCTCCCCATGAATACGCCCATGGTTAAATGTGATCTTAAACCTTAACTGGAAATATTTAGTTAAAGATCTTAAACACTAATTAAACTGGAAATATGTGAATGTTTTCGCACCTTTCTATTGGTTGAGTCAGAGATTTCTCTAAGCTGTGCACTCGTGCACAAACAAATACGCAAAATAAAAAGTTTCACTTAGTAAGACATACATTCCATTGTACTGTGTATTGCGCACAGCCGGTATGTTAAACAATACATGAATTTCATAAAGAAACATTAGCCAGCTACAACTTTTTCTACGCCACGGCTACGTTTCTGGGTCTTAGGACCGGGAGGGAGGGGGTTCTGAAAAAGCTTAAATTGCTAACATGTGGGTTTAAGGGGGAATGGGGGTGGGTGTGGGGTTGAGTAGACGTTCTTGACTTCAGTTTCTATTTACAAAATAAACTCAGTTTTTCTCATTTTATAAACCAACTACGAAAGATTTACCTAAGGTTAATTTGAAATATATTGATGCTGTCTAAACATTAATATGACATATTTTATATACATTTTTGTATACAGTGTACTAGTATATATATATATAATTTTGAAACAAGAAGAATTTTTTTTTTAAATTGTCTAATATCTGTATCAGTCTACGTATTCTGTCAGATATTTCTGTCGGCAGCAATCTAAATCTGGTACAATATGTTTTAGGTTTGAAATCTCACAACCGTTTTATTGTAGACTTATCAAAGACTGAAATGATCACGCGAAACCAATTATTTTGATAACCCCGTTTCTTAAATTAATTGTATTATTGCCATTTTTTGCTATACATTTTTGTTTAAAATTCATTCTTATTAAAATGTATATACAGTTATTCATTTTATGGCGGATAAATGTTGATTATTTATAATGCCGGATTGAATGAATCGTGGGAAAGGTGGTGCAATTAGTGCGGCCACATATTGCGTCAGGCTACTGGGAGAGCCAGATATGAGAAATCTATGACCCGAGGTCAAGTACAGCCAGATATGAGAAATCTATGACCCGGGGTCAAGTACAGCCAGATATGGGATTTCTATGACCCGGGGTCAAGTACAGCCAGATATGGGATTTCTATGACTCGGGGTCAAGTACAGCCAGATATGGGATTTCTATGACTCGGGGTCAAGTACAGCCAGATATGGGATTTCTATGACCCGGGGTCAAGTACATCCATATATGGGCAATCTATGACCCGCGGTCAAGTCAAGTACAGCCAGATATGGGCAATCTATGACCCGCGGTCAAGTCAAGTACAGCCAGATATGGGCAATCTATGACCCGCGGTCAAGTCAAGTACAGCCAGATATGGGCAATCTAGGACCCACGGTCAAGTCAAGTACAGCCAGATATGGGCAATCTATGACCCGCGGTCAAGTGCTGCCGTTAAGCGGTTTAATCCGACCCATCCTTTTATCTACATTGTATATTTTATAATCAAATTTAAGAACCAATTGTGGCCCTTTCGTGGTTTTAAATCCGTAATGTCCTTCGTCATATCTTTCACAAAATCAAAATTAACACTGCGTTATCTCATTTGTATATGAAAAGGTGTGGCTCTTGAAATAAAATACAAAATTGCTAAGTTGTAATCTGTAGGTGTCAAACTGCAGAGGAGAAGGTTAGGTCAGTGACTGGTCTATATAATGTGTACACACACACAAATCGGGTTGCAAATCATAATGCTACATGTGTAGGTCGACATGGGAAAACTAAGTAAAAGCTTTCACACTGAGATTTAATTTTGTTAACAGTACTTCTGTAAAATGGAAGAAAAAAAAATGACTGTTAAGTCGATGTTTAACCATTCTGTAGCATGTCTATTATGACAAAAAAAGTATATCAGTTGTGCATGTAACATTGAAAGACCACACACACAATTAAGATGGACATCATGGGAAGCTGCAGTGAATGCACGGTGAGTTAAATGTGACTGGAGTGTATGTGTCTACTTCAAGATATGTCAGAGTACGCGTGTCGTAACTTTATAATAAATATGGATCATCCAAATTAGTACCGTTAATTAATTTATCATTTGTGAGTTCGCCTAAGATGGGATGTTGGTCAAGAGTGTCTTTAATGATTGATTAAGTTAGAAAGTCTCTGCAAGTAGGGAGATTTCTGAAAGCAATGCATCTATTATTCTTAGAAATGTTCAGTCATAGTCTGCAACACAACTGAAATCATTACAAAAGCTACAGACAACGGATGGTCGTGTGGTAAAGCGCTCGACTGTCGATCTGAAGGTACTTGGTTTCATCTCCGGTGAGGACCGATGAAATTTTTCAGGTCTTGACTCAAGTTCTAGATATATCTCCCTTGGTGCCTCCATGGCCATTGCACTATCGGCTATTCGGGTTCGAATGAAGGGCACCATAAAAACCGTCCGAGTAGTGGTTCATATGATCTAAGAGATTTTAACTCATCATTACAGGGACTTCACACACAGACTATGTTAAAAGAAGATGAATGTCCCAGACATATTCTTAGATAAGACAGAAAGGCGCGTGAAGACACTAAATAAAGAACAGTCAATACATGAAGGAAGTGATTTTGCACACTAATTAAATATGAAATGTATAGTTAAAAATATTATATATTGTAATGGTTTTCACAATTTTCAGATCGGTGGGTAAGAGAAGGGGAGACCAATCATTACTCGCACATGGTGCAACAATATGGTGTTGGGTATTATTGCAAACCGAATAGTAAAACAAATTCATTTCACGGTTTTTTCCGAATGTGTGTGGCACTAAAATGGTATTAAAAAGGTATCGTGCCCCGAGAGCGAGTTAACCTCGCTACGGCACTGTGTATGAAGGCTGGAGATGTGTTCCAGTTTTTTTTAAAACTCGTCATATATATATATATATATATATATATATATATATATATATGTATATATATTTGTATATATTTATATATATATATATATATATATATATATATATATATATTAGTCAAAGTTGGTTTCAGTTATCATAATTAGAGGGCTAGTTTAAAGTTTGGTCCTTAACGCCGTTATAGTTGGGAGGGTGGGGAGGATTATTAAAGTTATACTTTTGTTTTACGTTTGAATTTTTATTGAAGTAATTTTATTGGGAGGGTAGGGGGGTTTGCAGAAAGTTTAACATTTTGTTAATAAGGGGTGAAATTGGGGGGGGGGGGTAAAAAAGAATTAGTGAATATGAATTAATAAGGATGAGATCGTCATTATATTTACTTTTGGGATTTCATGAGATTTGTTTATTTTTCCTTCTTTAAATTGTTTCCATTTTTTGTACATAAAAGGTATTGTGTAAATGTTTGGATTAACTGCTGAGTTTAAAGGTAATACAAATACAACAATCCAGGCGTACGTTTCTAGACTGACTGAAGATCCTGTCATTGAAAGTAAACCAATCAAACTGACAGGAAACCAGCAGAGAAAGTTAGACATGGCTATAAAAAAACAGTTGCTTAGCAAGCACTACATCTTGTTTCCTTCTTGGTTGGTCCTCTATAAAAGAATTCCTACCAATAGCATTTGCAATATAAATGGCCGCTTGACCAGTCAATAAAAGCGTGAAAATTATAAAGTTGAGAATGATAAATATACTCATAGCATACGTCCAACCTGGTTCCTGATTATAATATAAAGGCAGACCAAGACACATACCATTAGAAGAATATAGAGCGACATCTGGTAATAGAATTGGTATTAAGGCGATGACAAACCCAACAGTCCAGACTAAAAAAACTGATAGAATTACATATGTTTTGGAAAATCTGTAGTCCCCAAAAGGAAACCTAATGGCTAGAAATCTATCTATTGTTACAAGAAGCACAAAGAAAGTTGAGGTTTCACTAGAAAAAGTTGAGAGAAACCCAGCAGCCTTACATAAAGGACTATACCGCCATTGATGTTCATTTAAGACATAAACATCACGGTAATAGATGTCCACTGCAGCAATAATTATTAAATAAATGCTCATGATAAAATCAGATATTTCTAGATTGGTTATAAAAACTCCATAAGAAAGCTTCAAGATATCTCTGTCAATAACAGAACGATACATTAGAACTACAACATTTCCAATAAATGATACAGAGGCCACTATCCATAGAAGAACACGTTTAGTTTTATCAGCTAAAAGATCGTCACAAGAAGATATGGCTTCACCAGGTGAATGACACACAAAAGGTGATGTATTTGGGCCTAATATCAGAGCACAACATAACTTATAGTTGTCAGTGAGTATGTTATCTGTAATTGTACCATCTTTGAATTCATTGGTAGATAAGAATTGTACATTTATCTGTGTATTTCTCAAATCCAAAAATTTAAGTTTCATGTTCTGTAAAGTCCAACTTAATGAAATAATCAGAGTGTTGCTTAAATTAACTAACAGTAGAGACTTGGATTCAAATATGCGGGACGGTAATGAAGAAATTTTTGTAAACGAAAAATCAATGACTCTCAAAAACGTGGAACTAATGCTGTTTTCCTCTACATTGTTCAGATTCCGATTGTTCGATAAATTAATGAATTGTAAGTTGCCTACGTAATTAAAGAATTCATTACGGTTAACGGAAGTAATATTATTGTAGCTTAAATCAATTTTATAGGTATAAGGAAAAGATATTGTTTCCCCTGAATGACCTTTAAGAAAGATATCTGCAGACTGAATATTGCAATTCACTGCATGTAACTCTAGAACTATGTTTATTCCCCTGTCGAAAAATTGGAATAAAGTTTTCGATAAATCAATGTGTGATATCTTTATTACCTTGGTAAATCTTTCAACATAAGTGAGTGAAGATATATTCATTTCGTTTAATTTTCCCTCTAATAACATAACACCACCTTGACATCTGAAATGGTCCGGACAATATATAGGACAATTCGTTTCATATGCAATATTTTTGCATTCAATATTCTAATCACAAACGTGAATTATTTTCCCTGGCTGTGAAACATACAGGCATTCTTTTAACAGATCGTTTCTGACCTGCACCAGGTAGGATTCATCCTCTCCATATCTACAGTCCATTAATCCATCACCAACATAATGGACCTGGATACAGTAGGAAAGTGGACATTTGACCATATCATCTGGACAAGTGAACTTCTCACAATCATCCAGATGAGAAAGGTCAGGACAACCCACCGGATAACCACTTCTGCCACGTAAGTAAATACATTTTGGCGCCCAATTTATATTTTCCTCAACATGACTTCTTGATGTATTTAAATGGCTGCTATTGGTTATCATTTCAGTCTCATCACTGTTAACATCGCAGAATACATATTCAAAAGTACTTTCGCAATTTGCATCTATACATAGGACACCTGGATCTTCGTGATGTGTCACTAAACACTCTGTATCTTTGAACCATTGAGCAGGAAGACAAGCACCTTCATGACTGTCACGGGTTGTGACTAATATGTCGAAACCATCCCCTTACTCCAACCCTTAGCTTACTAGTATTACTAACGTTAAGATGTATATGTTATACCCTGTATAATAATATACGTTCCCGTTCTCAAGTTCTCCCCACCTTCTTTTACCCCACCCCCGTAATTGCGTCATCAGCCAGGTGGACAACGGAAGGTGAACGAGGTAGCGGGTAACAGAAACACGTTACATTCCTCACGGGGGATTCTCCCTGGTCACTCGGCCCTGGTCAATCGCCGACAAAGGGATGGATGTCCAGTTACTACTGTCTTTGTCTATACGACGTACTCCCCCCCCCCCTCATCTAGGCTCCACCCCCTAATTTGAAAGTTTGAAAGAAACCGATATTATATTTGATTGGCTAAGGGTCACGTGGAAGAAAGTGTTTGAATAATGTAAGGAAGATTTATAGAGATTCGACCGAGGGGTCCCAGGGTGACCGGTCGCAATCCGACTGAGTGATAGCTAGTCGATTGTTGTGTCTCTGAGTGAGAGAAAGAGAGACAGAGAGAGAGTTAACTAGTGATAACGTCATTGTTCCCCTTATTCATTTTATATTGGATTATTTGCTGCAGTTTGGATTATCTTTGCTTATGAGAAGTCACCAGATCCCTGTTACGGACTGGTGCCTTTGTATAATAAATATATTGTGTCGCTGTATACACTTGTTGGATTGATTATCGTCACTTGTTGTACGTCTAATTGTTGGTGAGACTGTGTGTGGTAGAAACACAAACACAAATACGAGTCATCATTGAGTCAGCCCTCATACTCTTAGCAACAAGCCAAGGATACCCTCAAAGGGGTCCTCAACACTGACAAACTCTTTCTAAACATTGATGACTTTCTGATAAATCAGCATTGTCTAATAAAGAACTAAATTGTTCTTCATATATTTTGCATTTGAAGTCTGTGTTCTCTATGCTGTGAAATCCGTCTTGTTCTGCTAGGGAACAGAAATTTTCATCCAGTCTACTATCACAGTTCACTTGGCCGTCACAAACTTTTGAGTAATGGACATACTGATCATTGTCCTGACAATCAAACAAAAATTCTTTATCTAAATTAGGCACCTCCATTGAAATATCCATCTGTACGTGATTGAGTCGATTATAACTAGTCCAATTCCTCAAAAGGTCACGTTCACATATGACAGTATTTATTGATCGTCTCTGGCACTCGTGGTCTAAAAATCGAATTTCATTGTTACTAGTATCATTACTGACAACGGACATGATCACACAAGATGGAAGTTTAATAATGCTGAGCTTTTTCATCATCTCGTAAGAGCCCAATATAAACGGACGATCGTTTGACCATTGGTACCGAAATGGTTTACTGTTAGTAGAAAGTTTAAGTCCTACTGGTATTTCACGTTTAAGTATTTTTATTTTATTATTTGAAATATTTGAGGATAAAAATGTCTGAATGAATTGTAGTTCATCTCTGGACTCTATGTTAAGTAGATCAGATTTGTGATCAGAGCAAATTTCTTCAGCTTCAAACGAACTAACATAATTTTGAGTTTTTATTACTTTATAACAAGATGTGACGTAATGTTGTTGATCAAACTGTTCCCATCCTTGAGGACATTTGCCGCATATTTTTAAAGAAACTAACATAATATCTTCGAGACCATCACCTTTGTCAATGTAGATAACGTTTTTATAATACCACTGACTATTATCTTGTTTAGGTATATAATTATACGAAGATGTAATAACAAGAACGTCAACATTAATCTCATTTAACTTATCGATAAATACGTCATACACGTTAGACATGTCTATTAATTCCGATGTAATTATCAGTGTAAGATTTTGTGCTTTGTCTCTGCCGAAAATTCTCCAAAATTCATAGACATAAAACTCATCAAGTATATGTTTTGAGTCATTAACTTTAAAAGTCGTTCTCCCTGTATGTATTTCATCAACAATGTGCATAGCTGATGTGTTTGGAAACAGATCTGTAAATGAAAGGATAGGTTCCAGATTTCTCAGGTCCGTAATTTCAAACGCTTCGATACGCAAATGACAATTTGATCTATCTTTGATGTCCAAGAAATAGTTCAAGATGTTTAGTATTCGATTGTGCATTATCGCATCATTGAATTTCACCATAAGCACCAAATCTAAGTCTCCTGTAAAACAGTCTTGGAGAGGAAAAATGTTGAAACTCATACTGAAAACTGAAACAAAGAACAAAAAAATGTAGCTTAAACTGAGAACTGAAACAAAGAACAAAACATTTTACGTTGAAACATTTTCATTTCTTTTCCTATACATGTGCAATGGAATCTCTAAAAATAAATTGATACGATTTTGTTTCTTTTTTGTTTGTAGCGCAATAAATATATAAATATACATAAGTACCGCTCGGGAAGTCGGATTGTATAGTGAACATGACGTATTAAAAAAAAGAGTGACGTGGGTGAGTCCATGCCAGTTACATTATCCGCTACTGTTCATAATACATTTAATTATTACGAAAATGTTACAAAAAATTATATGTTTTATAGTATTTTTCACTTCAATGAAAGTGAAAAAAAAATTCAGACCATTAACGATTTGGGATTTAAATGAATTCTATAATTGATATTCGGATATTACGTAAGTAAGGCAGGTACCGCCCCTGAATAATTTTTTTTTTTTTAAAAATGAGTTTATGAGTATCAGCGAGAGCCATATGATTTGATCAACACCCGAATACCCAAACACAGACACAGACAACAAATAAAATTTATAATAGAAACATTATCAGTCAAATTGATCATTCAAAAATTTTGAATAGTAATCATTTTAGAAAGATGAATTTATAAATAAATTCCTTAACACAACTCTCCAGTTAATGAAGTAAAGAAAGTCAGTTGACCGTATATGTATGAACTAGTAGTTGACCGTATATGTATGAACTAGTAGTTGACCGTATATGTAGTTGACCGTATATGTATGAACTAGTAGTTGACCGTATATGTATGAACTAGTAGTTGGCCGTATATGTATGAACTAGTAGTTGACCGTATATGTATGAACTAGTAGTTGACCGTATATGTAGTTGACCATATATGTATGAACTAGTAGTTGGCCGTATATGTATGAACTAGTAGTTGACCGTATATGTAGTTGACCGTATATGTATGAACTAGTAGTTTACCATATATTATGAACTAGTAGTTGGCCGTATATGTAGTTGACCGTATATGTATGAACTAGTAGTTGACCATATATTTTGAACTAGTAGTTGACCGTATATGTTTGAATTGGAAGTTGACCGTATATGTTTGAATTGGAAGTTGACCGTATATGTATGAATGTTTATTTATAATAATGTAATTTTAATCACAATCGATTACAACACTCGAGAATCAAATCGCTAATTTCCCCCAACATTTTCATGTATGACCGTATTTTTGGTATATTTTAATAAATATTTTAGAAGGACAATGATATTTTTTCCCACGCTTTACAGCAATGATTGTTTAATGTTCGAAAGAATAAGGTATGTGTCCGTTCTACTATAATACAAAGATTTCATGGAAGGTGGCTCTGATTTTAGTTGCATTCTGTCATTAGGGGATACAGGGGGGGGGGGCGATTTCTACTTCATTTTTATTTTATTAGTAAAATTTGTATGAAATTGGAATAACCGCATTATCTCCTATGTCAATAGCTAAAAGATCATTCGATTAAAATTGGAATTGTCAAACCATATTATTGACATGTAATGTAGCTACATATATAAGCATATACTTTACCTACAATATTTTTTATAGAGCATGTTTTCAGTAATTAAAGTTTAAAAAGTTAGTGTATTTGGTAGAGAGTTTGCGGGCGGACAGTTTTCTTATTTCATACGTAGGTTTCGTCTATTTCTCTCAAATGGTCCTATTGCTAATGGGTTTATCAATATCTGAAGACTAATCTGTACATTTCACTATAAGATATAAGATTTTACCTCAATATCTGAAGACTAATCTGTACATTTCACTATAAGATATAAGATTTTACCTCAATATCTTAAGACTAATCTGTACATTTCACTATAAGATAGAAGATTTTACCTCAATATCTGAAGACTAATCTGTACATTTCACTATAAGATACAAGATTTTACCTCAATATCTGAAGACTAATCTGTACATTTCACTATAAGATACAAGATTTTACCTCAATATCTGAAGACAAATCTGTACATTTCACTATAAGATACAAGATTTTACCTCAATATCTGAAGACTAATCTGTACATTTCACTATAAGACAGAAGATTTTACCAAATACGTTCACAATATGTTGAGTCCATGTCTGGATAAAAACATCCCGGTAAATAAATGTTTTCAGATTTCTAGTAATTTCGATTCAAATTTTTGTTTTCATTATACGTTAATTACAATAACATAAAATAATCGAACAACAGACTCTAGTATCCATGCAAAATAAAAGCTAGCCAGGACCAGTGCTAACTCGAAATTTTAAGTTTAGCCAGAGTTTTGATTGAACGAGTCTTAATGTCCAAAACTGACCAAATGGTTACAATTTACTTTTTTTTTGTTTTATCGTACAAGCGTCACATAATCCCTAAATATGAAGTTGTCAACTTGCAAATGAGTTTATTTCGTATCATGGCTTAAGAGCTTAACGAATCAGTAAACACTTCAAGTATAGGAGAAATTTTGATGGGGTCATGGTCAGTTTGCTTTTGAGCAGACAAATAATCCTTATTGATATCGAAAAAGTTATATCTACTAACACGGATAATAAATAAAACAAGTTTGCAAAATTTTATTGCGGACAGCCAATAGTTTACCTGGATCACTGGCAACATATTGGTCAAACAGCTATATTGAGGGGGGGAAATCAACTTTAAAATCTTGTATGTTTGCCAAAATTTTATTGTGAACAGCTAATAGTTTACCTGGATCACTGGCAACATATTGGTCAAACAGCTATATTGAGGGGGGGAAATCAACTTTAAAATCTTGTATGTTTGCCAAAATTTTATTGTGAACAGCTAATAGTTTACCTGGATCACTGGCAACATATTGGTCAAACAGCTATATTGAGGGGGGAAAATCAACTTTAAAATCTTGTATGTTTGCCAAAATTTGAAAATTTTTATAAAAAATTTATTTTTCTATAAGTTTTTTTAATTTTTTTTTTTATGTATGCGATATAGCGATGTGTTTATATTTCCAGACAAAGAGAGAGCTCATTTTAAAAAAAAATATAATACCAAAAATAAAAAAAAAAGGGAGCCAAAAATCTAAGCGATGAACTATGTGAACTATGAATTATCTTAGCGCGCATTTTTCGACTGCACTAAATTTCAGTTTTGGATCCGTCGCATTGATAAACAAAATAATTCATTAATTATCCCTAATTGCGTTTAATGGGTTTTACTCATGTTGTAACATCGAATAACGCTGCATCAACAAAATTATGTATTAAATTTACATAAAACTAAAAAAAGGATAACTATGTACCAGGCTTGCGGAGCCGGAGCCGGAGCCGAGGAGCCGAGAGCCGCCACTTTTTGCTGGAGCCGGAGCCGGAGCCGGAGCCGAAAAAGTCTGGCGGCTCCACGGCTCCCAAATGTTTTTTTTTTTACAGCAGAATTTTTTTTTTAGCTTTAAAATTGCACATTTGTTTGATTTTTTGCCTCCTACAATTTGAAATGTTTTACGAACGCCACAACAGTAACACGCACAACACCACAAGAAATTTTTAATGGGGAATCGTTTTGTGTTCGTTTTAAATCTTTTTTTATCCTGCGAAATTTTTTTTAATGGCATGTTATTTTGTTACATATATAAAGTTAAAACAGTTTTATTTCATAGAATAATTGTATCAATCATTTCAAAATAAATTTTTACTACAACGACTAATAGAACGCGTCATTTCGTGTATTATTTGACCGCGAATTTGTAAAAGACTAAAAACAAAATGGTCGCTTTCTGTATTTAACAATTTTATTATAAACAGAATATCTGAAATAGAGTAGATAAATTTATAAGGCTGTGGCTATTCGGACCCGGGTCCCAATAAAATCCGATTGTTATTCGGACCCGTGGCAAATATGCACTAAGCTTAGCTATATTTAAACTTTATTAGACGGAACCCGAAAAAATAATAATACAGAGTCCGCTTAGTGGAACCCTAGACACTGAGTAACGATTAAATCATACTATTCAAACAATTATAAAAAATAAACAACAAAAACAATAATAAAGTTTATGTATAGCTAAGCTAAGTGCATATTTGCCACGGGTCCGAATAACAATCAGACTTTATTGGGACGGGGTCCGAATAAAAATCGGAGTTTATTGGTACCCGGGTCCATGCCCGTAGCCACAGGGGGGCTAGGAGGGCTGAGCCCCCCGTTAATGACCTGAGCCCCCCCGTGCATGATTTGAGCATTTTGACAAAATTTTAATAATAACGGCTATGAAACATCAATCATTTTGGTCAATTTTGTTTTAGGGGCCCGGACTGAGCTGGCCAATCAACTTTTTAAAATATCAGCACGGGGGCCCGTGTCACCACAGCCCAGGGACCCGAAATTTCTGTCGTTGGGCCTGTTCGCAACCTTGTAATAGTTTTATATACTGATATCTTCTGAGGACAACTAGCAACTTAAATAAGTTAACAAAATAATATTGACTTCTGACTTCACTTTTATACATATGTATAATAAAATAATAGGGTACAAACTCCGTGATTTCTGAGTGATGTTATTTAATTTGCAAATTTACTTTTTAGCAGAATTAATTTTATTTTAAATTGAATAATTGCGACTGGTCAATTTGTTGTTGGTCAATTTGTTGTTGTACGTTAAACCAACAGTATAATACTATAAATCACGTATCTATTATGTAAGAATTGTGTAGCAGAACAAATGGTCAATATATTTATAACAGGAATCAGAAACTGCTCAGCCTCAATAAATTTTTATCATTAAAACACTTTACTATTTAAATTATTTTTAACAAAACTGCAACATGCCATGCATTATTGAAACGTTGTTAAAATTATATATTTCTAATTAATAGCTATACAATCGGTACTAAAATGCACCATTCCAGATATGGAACTGCAAAAAAATTCTTGGGGTCCCCTTCCCAAACCCATCCTCTCCGTTCGCAAGTTTCCGGCGCTTCCCACCTCCATCTTCGCCCCCCCCCGAACATTTCTTCTACCCGACCAGGGGCGTAATTAGGGGGAGGGGCCGGGAGGGGCCATTTCCTCCCCCCCCCCCGGTTACCGCAAGTTTAGGTAATACATCATTAAATTATCGAAATATTTTTTGTTCAAAGACCAATTTTCGACAATGAAAATAGTTTCATCCCCCCCCCGTCAAAGTTTTGCCCCCCCTCCCCGTCAAAGTTGTCTAGATCCGCCCCTTGACCCCAGGATCAGTTCTTCGGCCCCCCCCCGCCGAAAAAATTTCTTCGCCCCCCCCCCCCGAAAATAATCCTGGCTAAGGGCCTGCCCGGGTCCGAATGGTCACTTCGAATTTATAAATAATATATATAAATACTGAAGTCTATAAAATATTTTAAATAAGGTGTATATTTTTCAAGTTCCTGACTATGGGGGTGAACGCGGCAAAATTTGCATAACTTTTTATCAGCGGCATGTTAGCGTGGACCAATTACAAAAAATTTTGTCTTGTGTGATACTATCTTAATAGGGAGCCGGAGCCGGAGCCGTCAAATTTGTGGGAGCCGGAGCCGGAGCCGAAAAAAAATATGGCGGCTCCGCAAGCCTGCTATGTACTTCTTAAGATGATATCTTGATTTTTTTTTTACTTGTATATTTCGACAACAACCACGTATGTTAATTTTTTCTTTGTCTAAAATATTTCAGTTTTTTGTAAACAAAAGGTATTGTGTAAATGTTTGGATTAACTGCCGAGTTTAAAGGTAATACAAATACAACAAACCAGGCGTACGTTTCTAGACTGACTGAAGTTCCTGTCATTGAAAGTAAACCAATCAAACTGACAGGGAACCAGCACAGAAAGTTAGACATAGCTATGAGACACAGTTGTTTCGCAACATCAATATCTTGTTTTCTTCTGAGCTGGTTCTGCACCAAAGTCTTATTGTCCATAGTAGCTGCAACATAAATAGCCGATTGACCAGCTGCTACCAGTATAAAAATTATGAAGTTAAGAATGATAAATATACTCATAGCATACGTCCAACCTGGTTCCTGATTATAATATAAAGGCAGACCAAGACACATACCATTTGAAGAATATATAGCGACATCTGGTAATAGAATTGGAATTAAGGCGATAACAAACCCAACAGTCCAGACTAAAAAAACTATAACAAATACATATGTTTTGGGAAGTCTATAATCACCAAAAGGGAATCTAATAGCAAGAAATCTATCTATTGTTACAAAAAACACAAAGAAAGTTGATGTTTCACAAGACAAAGTTGAGAGAAACCCAGAAGCCTTACATAAAGGACTATACCGCCATTGATGTTCATTTAAGACATAAACATCACGGTAATAGATGTCCACTGCAGCAATAATTATTAAATAAATGCTCCTGATAAAATCAGATATTCCTAGATTGGTTACAAAAATTCCATAAGAAAGCTTTAAGATGTCTCTGTTAATGACAGAACGATACATGAGTACTACAACATTTCCAATAAATGATACAGAGGCCACTATCCATAGAAGAACACGTTTAGTTTTATCAGCTAACAGATCGTCACAAGAAGATATGGCGTCACGTGGTGAATGACACACATGAGGTGAAGTATTTGGACCTAATATCAGAGCACAACATAACTTATAGTTGTCACTTGTCAGTGAGTAAATTATCTGTAACTTTAACATCTTTGAATTCATTGGTGGATAATAATTGTAAATTTATTTGTGTTTTTGTCAAATCTAAAGTCCTAAGCCTTATATTGTGTAAAATCCAACTTATTGCAATAATTTTAGTGTTGCTCAAATTAACGAATTGTAAGAACTTGGATTCAAATATGTGGGAAGGTAATGAAGAAATTTTTGTAAAAGAGAAGTCAATGACTCTCAAAACCGTGGACCCAATGCTGTTTTCGTCTACATCGTTCAGATTTCGATTATGAGATAAATTTAGGAATTGTAAGTTGTTCACGTAATAAAAAATCCTTCAAAATTAAGGGATTTAATATTATTGTAGCTTAAATAAGTTTTATATAGATAAGTGAGATATTGCATTCCCCCTGAATAATCTTTAAGAAAGAAATCTTCATACTGAATATTGCAGTTGACTGCATGTAGCTCTAAAACAAAACCCCTGCCATTTTCGGGAAACTGAAATATACTGTTTGATAAGTCTGTATGTGATATCTTTATTACTTTGGTAAAGTCATCAATATAAATGACTGAAGGTAAAATAATGGTGTTCATGTTTCCCTCTAGTATTAAAACTCCAGACTGACATTTGAAGTTGTCGGGGCAAAATATGAGACAATTTGATTCATCTGCAGCATTGTAAAAATCAATATTCGAATCACAAACGTGAATAATCTTGTGAGGCTGTGTATGTAGCAAACATTGTTTTAATTGATCATTTCCGATCTGCACTAGGAAGGATTCATCTTCTCCATATCTACAGTCCATTCATCCATCTCCTACATAATGGATCTGGATGCAGTAGGAGAGTGGACATTTGGCCATATCATCAGGACAAGTGAAGCTCTCACAATTTTCCAGATGAGAAAGGCTAGAACAACCCAATGGATAACCACTTCTGCCACGTAGGTAAATACATTTCGGCGCCCAATTTATATTTTCATCAACAGGACATCGTGATGTGTTTAAATGAATGCATTGGGATTTCAGTTTAGTCTCATTAATGTAAACATCACAAAATACAAATTCAAATGTTCGTGAGCAATAATCATCAATACAAAAGATACCTGGATCGTCGTGAAATGTCACTAAACACTCTTTATCTTTGACCCATTGAGCAGGAAGACAAGAACCTTTTTGGCAAACTCTTTCTAAACATTGCTGAATTGCTGATAAATAAGCATTCTCTAGTAAAGTTCTAAATTGTTTTTTTAAATTCCTTGCATTTGAAGTCGGTGTATTTTTGGTGATGAATTTTTTTGTAGTTTTTTAAATTACAATAATCTTCATCCACTCTACTTTTACAATGTGGTGAGCCATCACAAACATTAGTGTAAGGTACATACTGACCATTGTCCTGACAGTCAAACAAAAATTCTTGATTTAAATGTGGCACATCCATTGAAAAATTTATCAGATTATGATTGATTCGATCAAAACTAGTCCAGTTCCTCAAAATGTCATGTTCGCATATGAATGTTTGTATCGATCGTTGATTACAGTCGTGAACGGAGAACTGAATTGCACTGTAACTAGTATCTGGCATTGAGACTGCCACACAAGATGGGAATTTACTAGCTTTGATTTTTTTCATAATCCTATAAGAGTGTAGAAGATATGGACGCTCGTTGGACCATCTGTATCGAGATGGTTTATTGTGGCCAGAAAGTCGAAGTCCTAATGGAAGTATGCGTTGAAGTCTTTTCGTTTTGGTATTCGACTTAAAGTTAATTGAAGTTAACATGGTAGAATTAGATTCAAAGTTTATTGAGGATATTATTTTAGGAATGAATTGTTGTTCGTTTTTAGATTCTAGATTAAGTAAATCAGATTTGTGATCAGCTTCAAATGAATTAACAGGATTTTGAGTTTTTATTACTTTATAACAAGTTGTGACGTGATATTGTTGATCAAACTGTTCCCATCCTTGAGGACATTTGCCGCAAATTTTTAAAGAAACTAACATAATATCTTCGAGATAATCATCTTCATCAATGTAGATAACGTTTTTATAATACCACTGAAGTTGTTCTTGTTTAGATAATAATCTATTAATAGATGTAATGACTAGAACGTTAACATCAAGCTTATTCATTGTATTGATATTTTCGCTATAGACAGAAGACATGTCTAGTAATTCGGTTATAATTATCAGCGTCAGACTTTGTGTTTTCGCTTTTCCATGTATGGCCCAAAATTTAATTATATACCTTTCATCAAAAATAAGTTCTGACTCTTCACTTTTCAATTTTGTTCTCTGTGTATCTATTTGATCTAGCATGTCCTCAGCTGAGGTGTTAGAATACAATTCTTTGAATGAAAGGAGCTGTCCTATCTTTCGCTGATGTGTAATTTCAAATACAGCGATACGCAATTGATGTTTTGATTTTTTTTTCTGATGTCCAAGAAAAAGTTCAAGATGTTTAGCAATCGTTTGGATATTATTACATCATGGAATTTCACCATAAAAACCAAATCCAAGTCTCCTTTGCTGCAGTCTTCGAGAGGTAAACTGTTGAAACTCAAACTGATGACTGAAACACAGAACAAAATTTATTACGTGTAAGTTTTTTTCAAAATCTATAAGTAGAAGTGGAATATTTGAGTGTTTTTTTCAAAATATGTAAGTAGACGTGGAATATTTGAGTTTTTTTCAAAATATATAAGTAGAAGTGGAATATTTTAGTTTTTTTTTAAATCTAAAAGTAGAATTGGAATATTTGATTTTTTTTTCAAAATCTAAAAGTAGAAGTGGAATATTTGATTTTTTTTCCAACTTAGAGCCCTTATAAGAAATGTGCTTTTAAATTTTCCAATTCTTCAATATGATTCTATAAAGTTTTTTAAAATGCACCAGTGTAGATATAAATACTTGAAAAAACAAAGTTCTGTTTAGCTGTAATATATTCAATTGAAAACAATGCGAATCATAAATTATAAGATGATTTGACAGTGTTAATATTTTGCGCCATGGAATCGGGAAAGATAATTCACGTAATTTGCTAGATTATCTCCCTTTACCGCGATTTTTCTGCAATACAAACTAATTATGTTTTATGAGCCTATATAAAAAAAGTAATATTAAGATGTTCATTACTTGTAATTAACCTTTTAATCTCAACATATCATTAAAAGTTTTTCATCTGTAAAATGTAGGCTTATGTCAAATGTAAGAACGTTTCTACTTCATTGTACCCCTTAACATAACAGCAATCAAATTTCTTTGTGAGTATAGGACATATCAAACAAGTGTTATGAAATGTGCTACTAACAATATTTTATCATCTTCAACAGAGTTTTTCGGGCCGTCCAAGAAACTTTATTTCATCTTTATTTACTTAAGAGTTATGTTTCTCAGTATAGTGACTTATGAGTTATGTTTCTCGGTATCGTGACTTATGAGTTTTGTAGGGACGGATGGTCGTGTGGTAAAGCGCTCGACTGTCTACCTGAAGATACCTGGTTCGATCTCTGGTGAGGACCAAGGAAGGAAATTTTTCAGGTCTTGGCTTAAGTGCCCACTATATCTCCCGTGGTGCCTCCTTGGCCATTGCACTATCGGCTATGGTGGGAATGAAAGAAGGGCACAATAAAAACCGTCCCATTAGTGGTTTATAAAATCTAAGAGATTTCATCTCATCCTTACAGGGTCTTCACACACACTAACCATATTTCCTCTTCTTCAACAGAGGTTTCCGGGCCGTCCAAGAAACTTTACTTTATTTCCACTTTTTTACTTAGGAGTTATGTTTCTCGGTATATTGACTTGTGAGTTATGTTTCTCGGTATCTGACTTAGGAGTTATGTTTCTCGGTATCTTGACTTAGGAGTTATGTTTCTCGGTATCTTGACTTAGGAGTTATGTTTCTCGGTATCTTGACTTAGAAGTTATGTTTCTCGGTATCTTGACTTAGGAGTTATGTTTCTTGGTATCTTGACTTAGGAGTTATGTTTCTTGGTATCTTGACTTAGGAGTTATGTTTCTCGGTATCTTTACTTAGGAGTTATGTTTCTCGGTATCTTTACTTAGGAGTTATGTTTCTCGGTATCTTTACTTAGGAGTTATATTTCTCGGTATCCTGCGACTTTCCAGAGACTATAATCAACCCCCCTCCCCAATCGGGCTGCAGTGAAATTAAAAAATCGTTGACCAGTCCGTTGCGAAAGAAAAGGCTAACGACCACTGTCCTACAATAATCGCTAACATATTTTTTTACTAAAATATAATTTTCTACCAAAAAAAGCCGCTCAATTGTAAATTAGTATAAATAATCTTCTGATAACGTTAAATGATGAATTTCAGTAATAGTATCATATTCTGTAACAAGTTTTCATCCATTTCTGCCTTTATAAAATTTATCAGTTAAAACAAAATAGTTCCCAAACAAAATTATTAATAAATATTTTCATTCCATACTATGGAATATCATAAATGCTTAACAAAAAAATTTTGTTTTCATTTTTAACATGGGTCGCAATAACAGCTGCATAGTTTTCATACTTAAGTAGCCCCCCCCCCCTGCACCCCCGTTGGGAATTTTATATTCCTGTAGCTTACTGGTCGGCAAACTTATCAGCCAAAGAGCCAGATATGAATATTACAACATTTAAAAAAAAATTGGGAGACAAATCTGCTTGTTTAGTAAACTTTTATTACACTAAATTTTATTACATGAAATAAGTAGTACACTAAATAAAACTAAATGCCAGAGCCGCACTTAATTAGCGAAAGAGCCGCATGCGGTTCCGGAGCCGCACTTTGCCGACCACTGCTGTAGCTTAAACACATTTACTAAATCATTACAGCCTTTTGAGCTACCAAGTTACTTTACGGGTGGTTGTAAATTATCTTTGTGACTTTCTATAACGGAAGGCCCAATGTGTTACAATAGTCCAGCCAGCCATGGCGACGTGCTTTATGAGCAGCCCGAGTACATTTTGCAGGGTTGGGGTGGGGGCTACACGTGATAATAATGTGGGCACTGACAGGAGCGACAGCCGTAAAATTACAAACGACTGTGTTGAAAGCGTTTTTGCCTGGGGCCTTCTAGATGTAGTTTTCAATATGGCTCACAAAATGTAACCTTTATCTTGCCCCGCCCTCCCTCACGCTATATATATATATATTAATATCTCACATATTCCCATAAGCTCCCACGTGTTCCCATAAGCCCCCACATGTTTCCATAAGCTCCTTTTTATTACCATAAGCTCCCGCTCTCTCTCTCTCTCTCTCTCTCTCTCTCTCTCTCTCTCTCTCTCTCTGTGTATAATTATATTTATTTATGTATTTATAACTCACATATTCCCATAAGCTCCCACATATTCCCATAACCTCCCACGTGTTCCCATAAGCTCCCACATATTCCCATAAGCTCTCACGTGTTCCCATAAGCTCCCACGTGTTCCCATAAGCTCCCACGTGTTCCCATAAGCTCCCACTTGTTCCCATAATCTCCCACTTGTTCCCATAAGCTCCCACGTGTTCCCATAAGCTTCCACGTGTTCCCATAAGCTCCCACTTGTTCCCATAAGCTCCCATGTGTTCCCATAAGCTCTCACGTGTTCCCATAAGCTCCCACTTGTTCCCATAAGCTCTCACTTGTTCCCATAAGCTCACACGTGTTCCCATAAGCTCCATTATATTACCATAAGCTCCCGCTCTCTCTCTCTCTATCTCTCTTTCTCTCTCTCTCTCTCTCTGTTTACATATCTATCTATCTATCTATCTATCTATCTATCTATCTATCTATCTATCTATCTATCTATCTATCTATCTATATATATATATATATATATATATATATATATATATATATATTTATATATTTGTTTATTTATATCTCACATATTCTCATAAGCTCGTTTATATTCCCATAAGCTCCCGCTCTCTATCTTTCTCTCTGTCTCTCTCTCTCTAAATATATATTTATTTATTTATATCTCACATATTCACATAAGCTCCCGCTCTCACTCTCTCTCTCTCTCTCTCTCTCTCTCTCTCTCTCTCTCTCTCTCTCTCTCTTTTTCACTCTCTCTGTATATATATATATATATATATATATATATATATATATATGTTTAAGAACGGTTCTGATAATAAATGATAGTTTTATGTATGTTTTAATTTTTTTCTTTGAATGTAAATATATTTAAGTTATGCAAATTTATTTATAAATCTACAACCTACAAATAATACATTGGCTGTAGCAAGTGATATTTTTCTAAAAAAAAAAAATAAAATAAAATAAAAGGTACCGGAACGCCGTCGTTTCATAAAGAAATAACACTGAAAATAGTGAAGTAAACTATAATCTACGGAAGAAAGGTGCCGGAACGCCGTTCCGGTTCGTTCCGCTTGAAAAAAATGTAGGCTACTGGTTGTAGCCTCGCCAACAACTTGGAGCTATGGATGGGTTGAAAAATAATATGTCCCATTAGTTAAACAAAAATATGCGAATTGTCGTAGCATCAGTATTGGTGGAAATTTTCTGTTTTTTTAATATACGGCTTTCTTTATAGAGCAATGTTAGGCTCAACTTTGAGCTAGTACTAGGAATCAAACAATACATTAATTCATCTTTATAGCGCAATGTTTGGCTCAACTCTGATCTAGTACTAAGAATCAAACAATACGTTAATTCATCTTTATAGCGCAATGTTTGTCTTAACTCTGATATAGTACATGTACTAAAAATCAAACAATACACGTTTCGTATTTCCTTGATTAAAGTAATACTTTTTAATTTACTAACATTTTATTTATTTTATTTTACTCACCAAGAGTGACGTTAAGCAGAACTGTTAGACCTACTGCAAACATGGCTGAGCTATTCGACAACTTCTATACACTACAGAATTAACTTCTTGATGACATACATGATGGCACGTATGGTACACAATAGAACACTCTATGTAACTTAGCCAGAGGTTTTATTCTGAAATGTGCCATGTGACAGCAGTATGCACGTTTTACTCATTATCATTTTTGTGAAATTTGATTACGTTTATTCAGGCTTTCAGCAAATCATTTAACAGCAACGCAGCCATCTGTGTGAACAGAGATCGTCATTCTAATAGTGATCGTAAAGAACATTTGAAGAAATGTTTAAAAGTAAATTTTAAAAAAAAGCATTGAAATCAAACTTCAAATTAAAAGCAAACAAATATTAGAATCATTTGAATTTTGTTATGTGAATTATATTACGTGATTTTTTTTATTGTAAATTATTTACTAATCAGCCAGGAAGAAGATTGCCTGTTTGTAATTATTTTAGAAAGAAAAAAAAATGTATGTACGAGTTAAGCTGACCAGGTATATCCAGGCCCGTAGCGTGCGGGGGGGTGGGGCAGGCGGGCCGGCCCCACCCTGTGTTTTGTTTGGCCCCCTCTGCTTATTTGCTCTACTTAGTAAAATGTATTACCTGGCCCCCTGCTATTACCTGGCCCATGCTGTATAATGCCTGGCCCCTGCTGTACAATTTTCACGCTACGGGGCTGGGCATATCAGTTATTGCCTATGAGTTCTGTAATGTAGCGTTGTTTGGTACATTAAACTATGTGTTGTTAGAATGTGTATGTGTAGACGAATTAAATACGTTCTCGGCTGATTTTTATCTAAACTATAAGTTGGTTACATTGCAGAGTTACAAAAAATCTACTTCATCTGCTCCTTGATTTTAAGGTCAAGGAAGACAGCACTTATCGGAGGACCTACAAAAACAAAATGTACTTCATAGGTGTGTCTTAAAACATAAAAACAGAGTCACCGCTCACTATGCATACGTAGAAACAAACATTTACACAGGCATAGTCACAGGCATAAACAAAGCATAGACACAGGCATCGACACAGACATAGATGCAGACAAATACTCAGGCATAGACACTAACGTTGACACAAGCTTAGACAAGGACATAGACGCAGATATAGACATATTATAGACATAGACATTGACAAAGTATAAACACATACAAAGGCACTGACATAGACACTGGCATTGACACAGACACAGACATAGACACAGTCATAGAAAGAGTTATAGACATATACATAGACAAAGACAAACACAGACATAGAAACAGACACATACACATATATAGAAAGTGTTATAGACATATACATAGACAAAGACAAACACAGACATAGAAACAGACATAGACACATACATAGACCTAGACACATACACAGACATAGACACAGACAAACACATACATAGACACATAATATATAAAAAAACATACACAGACATAGACACAGACACATACACATATATAGAAACAGTGTTATATATATATATATATATATATATATATTATAAGTTGCTTATCTGAGTTTTATTTTTTTTTTAAATCATTTTTTTCTAATGGGTCGCGACAATAAATGAAAAAATAACAACATATAGTACCAGTGTTATAGATTGGGGTGGTATTTTGACCGCAGTCGATGAGAGGGAAAGGGCTTGTAAGGTTTGATCTAAGATAATTCATCTCATTCTGACAGGGATTTGACACACACACCACAGAGTGATGGATCACGTGACACATACTACAGAGTGATGGATCACGTGACACACGCTACAGAATGATGGATCACGTTACGCACACTACATAGCGATGGATCACACACCACAGAGCGATGGATAACGTGACACCCACCACAGAGGGATGGATCACGTGACACCCACCACAGAGGGATGGATCACGTGACACCCACCAGAGGGATGGATCACGTTTGTTCAAGAAGAAAGTTGGCTCTTGTTCTATACACACAAAAAAATATTATATTTTTGAATACTCTCACAGATTATTAACTAAACTCACAGGCGTAGGTTCCTTACAAGAGATTTTCAATCCTTACAACAATAAAGACAAAAACAATCATGGCCACTGCTCTTGCCGGCTTCGTTCTTCTTTCTTTCTCTATCTCTGTTGCTGTTCTACGTCATCGCTGCGGCCCGTCACCGCGTTCAACATCAAAACACCACGGTGCGCTAACTCAACGAAGGATCCATAACAATATACAAAATTTAAAGTCGTATAAATAGATTCTGATGTATAAATAAATTAAAAAAAACATAATTTCTAAAAAAAAAAAGAACTTAACCAATTGATATAATTTGTGCGTGTATGTGTGTTTGTAAGTGTGTGTGTGTGTGTGTGTGTGTGTGTGTGTGTTTGGGTGTGGAGCATAGAAATCATCATTTTGGAACCGAAAGATACCAAACTTATGAAAACGACCCTTGCAGGATTTGAGTATAATCAAACAAACATAGCTTATGGGCCCCACTTTCTTAGGGGCCCCCAGATGATTATCTGAGTAAGGGATTGTCATATATAGTGAAATATGACATATAATATCTGGACTTATAAAAGGACCCCCACATTTCCTATCGCTTAGACCTTATCAAGTCTAAATCCGGCCCTGAATATGACTTTCACAAACACTTACGTGCTAACTAAAAAATCTAATTATAGAACAAATGTACCTAACGCACAATCTTGTGAATTTAAATATATACATATTTAGGTCTTTTAAAACTTTTTATTACATTTTAAACCTGCTGATAACTTTTTTCCTATTTTTTCGCCTCAAAAATCCGAGGTTTTACTGTTTCTGTAATGGAAAATGTACATGCCTACAGTAAAACCCTTTAAATAAAATAAAGGCGGCATTTTTAATCACAGTTACACAAAACATAACCTAATGTGATACATTGAACTGTGCATTAAAACTAGTAATACTGCCTACACAATACACCAGAAGTAAGCTGTCATTAAAGAATTTAACCTCCATATAATTTTGCATTCCTTTTGTTTTACGCGATTATGCTCAAAATGTCTACGCAGTCGAAGATAAAAGACTTTATTTTTTCTCATTGTTATATTTATAAAGAGTTCTTTTTATTTTAGCAATACGAACAAACAATGACTGTTGTTTTAGTGAAGAAAGTGTTAAAAGCGTTGACAGATGAAACTTGTTTTGTGACGGTGAAGTTTTAGGTGGCTTGTTTACATTAGTGTTGGTCGCATTAGTTAGCAACAATACCTTTAACTGATGATGCATTCGAAGTCTTTGAAATACAACTTGTAACTCCGGAGTCTTGTGCTTCTTGTACAACACTGGATACGTCTCTAGCGTAACATAATGGCGATAATGGTACGGGTAATGTGAGACCAAACATCGTCACTCATAACAGAAAGTTTATGTAAACATTGGGTCTCTAAAATAGCGTCAGATTACTTTAAATGGGATCACATCAAAACTTTAAGTTTAAGTTGAAGAATTTTATATGTAAAAGATTATTTATTGTGAATGTATTTATCCACTGTAAGAAAATCAACTATAAAGAATTAAAAGGTAAAAAGATATATATATATATATATATATATATATATATATATATATATATATATATATATATATATAGTCTGGGCCAAAAAAATGAGAACATTGCGTAGAAATGGTATCATGGTATCAGTTGGTGTTTCTCTAATGGGGAAAACTGATATTCAGTTCGTTGAACCAGGTGCCAAAGTAAACAGTGAATACAATTGTAAACATGTTGTGAGAGAAGGTTTGTTGCCTGTAATTCAAGCGGAATGTGGACGTCAAAACTGGACATTACAGCAAGACGGAGCTACTTCTCACACAGCCAGAAATACGATCAACTTTCTTCGTCAGTAGAATGTTAACTTCATTGAGCCAGACATGTGGCCACCGAACAGTCCTGATTTAAACCTAGTAGATTATGCCATATGGGGTGCTTTGCAAGGAAAAGTCTACCTTAGAAGAAAATTTACCACAGCTAAAGTTGGCTATAATTGAAGAGTGGAGAAATCTGGGAGAGCAATGTATTGACAGTAGCGTAAAGGAGTGGCGTCTACACTTAGAAAAAGTTATAAGCAAGGAGGAAACATTGAACAGGATTTCTGATTGGCTAAATACTTTGCAAACAAAATTACATGAAATAATACAATTAATTACATTATATTTTTAAATAATTCGTATTTTATTTGATGTGCGCACTTTTTTCGGCCCACCCTATATATATATAGGCTATAATTCACCAAAATGTTTTAATGGACACTCGTATATTGACTCTATGCATTTTTTAGAAATTGTGCGAGAAAAATCGATAACTTTTAAATGAAACACTGGACAAAGAACTTTTTTAGTTATTCATAGTATAATTTATAATCTATATACATAATCGGCTAACATAGACGGTGATTCGACAGACCTTCACACCGTGCGGTGTATAGGATGTTCATGGCAATAAAAGCCACATGAATGCACGTTACAAATACACGGCTTACATCGCTACAAAAAAGTCTGAGTTCTACGTCACACCTTTGCGGAGTTAAAAAAAAAACAACGCGCGTCATCGACCGTCTCTATTAAAATAGTCTGGGGAATTCCAAAATTAAAGAAACTGAAAAGAGACAATGTATGTTAAATGAGAGTATGTTTGGTGCGCATTTTGTTAATCAAATGAATCTTTCTTGAATTCTAAACACAACAAGGATTTCTTATTAATGAATTAAGATTTTTAAATGATATGGAGTAGTGTGCGCAAATTATGTTTAATAGTCGGGGGTTGTTTTTGTACCCATAATGAGGATTATTTTCTTCGGGATGAATTATATAAAAAGCTATTTTTTTGTATATAGACTCAAATATATATTTTACCGAGTTGGTTGGGATAGGTGTGGGAATAAAGCAAATGGTTGCGGAAAGTGGGGGGGACCCAAGCAGACGATTCAAGATGCAACACCGCTATTTTTTTAACTTCACGTCTCTCTTTTTTTTTTAAATACGTCATGTTATAAAAAAAAAGAACTGTTGTAATGGGGGTGTAGGGTTGGGAAAGGAGTGTTTAACGGGGGGGGGGAGTAGGGAGAGGTAGGGAGAAGTGTCACGTGGTATTGTTAACAGGGTGAACATGCAGTTATACTAAATGCCCCTTTTTGTACATTGAGACCCACTGCGATTCGGGCATGTCTTGAGTGGAAGGGGGGTGGCGGGCGGGGGAGGGAGGGAGGTAGGGAGAAGTGTCACGTGGTATTGTTAACAGGGAAGGATAGTCCTTTAAAATATTATGAATGAGTTAAGATTAGTCAATGATATGGTGTTGTGAGCACATCACCATTTTCAACTCCAACTGCGTGCCTAATAGCCGGTCCGTAAAAACTGTGATATAGTGACTAGCCATTTTTCGTATCTTCCGACAACTAAAAATATCGCCTATGGTGCGGATGAATGAAAGAAATTGCAAAAACCAAAAAATCCAACTCAGTGGTTTACGTGTGATAGTTCAATAAACATCACATCCATACATGGACTTGTAAACAATAACAATAATGAAGACAAATGTGGTGGAAAAAATCTAAACTATAATCTACATATTATACCAAAGCTGCATAACCCTTTCCCCATGTCCCTACAGCCTCATAAGTTAGATTTCCTTAATAGCAACACCCCCCCCCCCCAACCCTCAATCAGACAGCTGTTTCTTCAATGAAATTACTTAAGATTCAGAACAATATTTCATTTATATATTGGCGTAAAAATGTATGTTGGAGAAAACATATTTAAAATGAATGCTACACTTAGTATCGCGTAAAGACAGATAGTATTTTGAAAAAATAGTATATAACTTAAGAAAAAAAAAAATGACTAAGAAAGGTAACTTCAGTGATCGCCGAAAAAAAAAGTTAATTAAGATAAATACGTTTGTCTCCCCTTCATAAGGCCATACATGTACAATGAGGTTGTGTTTTAAGGTGTTTTAAATGTGTATAAGTTTAACATTATACCCACAGTCTAATAGTACATGAAACATACCTCACTTACAACCCTAACTTCACATCACTCACTTTGGTTTGTTACACATCTAAAGTATCATACTTGAAGTGTTACACAATTATCCTGTACACTTGCTAGTCACTTTCTTTTCCTAACAATGTGTAACACACAAATAGTGCAGACATCTCGCAGTGACAAGTGTCACTGTGTTCATACTGCTGAACGGAAATTCCCGTTCCTTTGTGTCGTATAAATAAAACATCATGCAGCTAAGTCTACTTTCGCCCCTATTTTAATAGCTGCTGAACGGAAATTCCCGTTCCTTTGTGTCGTATAAATAAAACATCATGCAGCTAAGTCTACTTTCGCCCCTATTTTAATAGCTGCTGAACGGAAATTCCCGTTCCTTTGTGTCGTATAAATAAAACATCATGCAGCTAAGTCCACTGTCGCCCCTAGTTGTATAGCTGCTGAACGGAATTTCTCGTATGAATCATTATATAAACATGACATCATAACCGTTGTTAGGTCCATCACTGCAAATATTAGTCAGTACTGAATCTGATGGTAGGAGGGTCCTGGCAGATAATTTCGCTTACTGCCCTGAACACCTGTAAAAGCCTTAACCGAGTGCCCTAAATACCTTAGATTTGGCCCACATTATATCACTATACAACCATCATTACATAAATAGTACCATTATTACACCCGCATAACCCTTTTAACATCAATTTTACCCTTATTGCATCCAAATTATTACCCTTATTACATAATATTTCGATAATTACATCTATATTACCAACACAAAATAAATAAGTTCTACCATTCTTTCCATTATTACATCAATATTACCATTGTTACAACCATATTACCCTTATTACATAATATTTCGATAATTACATCTATATTACCAACAAAAATAAATAAGTTCAACCATTCTTACATCTATAGTACCCATAGCACATCAGTATTACAATTATTACATCAATGTTACTCTTATTACCGCAATATTGTCGTTATTACTTATTACTAGAAGTGCCCTGCAAGCCTTTTCATAAAAATAGACTATAGTTCAACTTTGATACATATTTAAAAAAAAATATTACCATTGACAAAGTTTCAACTAAATATTTACTTTTGTTGTGTAAAACAAACTATTTCAGAAATCTTCTGTTAAGGTAAAATAATGTAATAATTATCAAAGTGTATGTGATCTATGAGTTGTGTAAAGTATGAACATATTGACGGTGACAAGTGTACAGTTTAGTCCTAACCCTCAATAAATGTCCTCAAGTGTCACTGATGTAGAAACACCGCTCCCACGTGTATCCCTAATATGACCAGGCTTTGTAACACACTCAAACACACCTATGTGACACAATGCCCGCTCTATACATACACATATCTATTCCGCACACAGGGGGAAACTACGTCCATCGGGCCAAGTGCTGTCAGGTGGTTCCATCCGGATCATATAACGTCTGCTCATTAAAATCACACGCGTTTACGTTTAATTTACAGTCGCTTTACAAAAAAAACAAAAAAAACAACACTCCGCACAGTTCTTGGTCGGCCCTTTCTGTCAAATTTAAGAACCTATTTGTTCCGCGGTCTTAACTATCTGCCCACCCCCTGACCTAGACACTTGAAAACTTCTACACACCGTGTTATATTTAGACATGTTTATTTCAGTCCATTGTAACTGACAGGATAATTAAAAAAATATATATAAATGTCCACCTTATACCATTATTGTGCCTAGAGAATAAATTATATTTTTTTTAAATCAAGGATATGACTGAAAATAATTTCATTTCTTTTCATTGTATAGTTTTATTAATTACCGCTGACATTTTCAGTATTGCTTTAGCCGAATGTAAGTAAACGAAATGATGTAGGGATTTAATATTATGCATGTAAGTGAACTTTATTGAAGTCTTGTTGGTTATGTTAATAGTCTTGGTGTATGTCTTGTTTGTGTAAAATAATAACATTGATGACACAGTTTATATATGACGAAAATACAGTTTACACAGTACGATTATCGTTCTTTACCATGAAGATAAACATAAATGTTTACTTGTTTCCGACTAAAAATGTAAAATAAAATGCCGGTGGCTGGGTGACCTTTAGGTGACGAGCCTGATCTTTATGTTGCAACCCGCCCTGCATGCTGTGGGTTGCGGGTTTGATTCCAGGTGTGTCCAGTCACCTACTTATGTCTACCGTTGTACTCCCCCCCATGGGCATTGCACTATCGGGTATGACGGGGATATAGGACCTCAATAAAACCTCACGTTAAAGGTTTATAGGATTTATGACATTAACATCTCATCCTTACAGGGATTTCACTGATAAACAAATGAAACACATTCTGATAAAATACTATTTTTAACCCTCTCTTTCTTTATCTCTCTCTCTCTCTCTCATATATATATATATATATATATATATATAATATATCTGCATATATAAAATCTGCAATTAGTCTATTTAATCTGTCACTGTTTATAATTATTATCAACAGTTATTGGAAAGGCCGCAATGAAATGATGTTGTCAATATTGTTTGATAGAAATAATTTACAAATCAACTATTTTTTTTTATTTAGCTGGTGACACCCCGTGTGGTAGTCGGTCATGGATGTGTGGCAATGGTGGGTGTATCCACACCTACCAGCACTGTGATGGGACAGATGACTGTGGGGATGTCAGTGATGAGACCAATTGTAGTGAGTGTAAAGGTTTAGATTATTATAATAATTATTATCTTAGCTTATTTTAATAGTGTGAGATGGTCGTAGTACAATATAATGATTTATCCAAACAAATACGTGTATGTGTGCATGTGTGTGTGTGTGTGTGTTTTGTGAATATGTAGTGGCGTGTATAGATTTTTTTTTATATTAATATCCACAACAAATGTTGAGAAAAGACAACATAAACTACCATGGCAGGTTGACCAATTGTTATAAGTGATTCAAATGTGTATACAGGGGGTCATCTTAGTGCGTGGGGCATAGGACGAGATTATCAATGAATCGAAAAAAAAAATCTTCAAACTTACCTTCGAAAAGAGTAGCGGGAAAAAAAATAAATCTGGTACCGCCAAGTGTCACTACCCAGAGAGAAATGTCAGAAATGAAGTGAAGAAACCCTAATCGATGTTGGAATTGATTTAAAAAAAAAATAGAATAAGACACAGTGAATTAACACGTCCAGTGTTTGAATTTCAAAGAATGTTCGTATTCCTAGGGTAGTAAAATATTTATCCATCCATCAATATAAATATGCATCCATCCATGTATTCATCTCTCTATCTTATCCATCGTTCCATGCATCTATCCATATATTCATCCATCTATCTCATCTAACTGTTTATCATTATATCCATCCATCTACACATCCACATGTTTATCCATCCCTGTATCCATCCATCCATCTACACATCCACCTGTTTATCCATCCCTGTATCCATCCATCCATCTACACATCCACCTGTTTATCCATTCCTGTATCCATCCATCTACACATCCACATGTTTATCCATTCCTGTATCCATCCATCTACACATCCACATGTTTATCCATCCCTGTATCCATCCATCTACACATCCACATGTTTATCCATTCCTGTATCCATCCATCTACACATCCACATGTTTATCCATCCCTGTATCCATCCATCCATCTACACATCCACATGTTTATCCATTCCTGTATCCATCCATCTACACATCCACATGTTTATCCATCCATGTATCCATCCATCCATCCATCTACACATCCACATGTTTATCCATTCCTGTATCCATCCATCTACACATCCACATGTTTATCCATCCCTGTATCCATCCATCCATCTACACATCCACATGTTTATCCATCCATGTATCCATCCATCCATCTACACATCCACATGTTTATCCATTCCTGTATCCATCCATCTACACATCCACATGTTTATCCATCCATGTATCCATCCATCCATCTACACATCCACCTGTTTATCCATTCCTGTATCCATCCATCCATCTACACATCCACCTGTTTATCCATTCCTGTATCCATCCATCTACACATCCACATGTTTATCCATCCCTGTATCCATCCATCTACACATCCACATGTTTATCCATTCCTGTATCCATCCATCTACACATCCACATGTTTATCCATCCATGTATCCATCCATCCATCTACACATCCACATGTTTATCCATCCCTGTATCCATCCATCTACACATCCACCTGTTTATCCATTCCTGTATCCATCCATCTACACATCCACATGTTTATCCATCCCTGTATCCATCCATCTACACATCCACATGTTTATCCATCCCTGTATCCATCCATCTACACATCCACATGTTTATCCATCCCTGTATCCATCCAACTACACATCCACATGTTTATCCATCCCTTTATCCATCCATCTACACATCCACATGTTTATCCATCCATGTATCCATCCATCTACACATCCACATGTTTATCCATCCATGTATCCATCCATCTACACATCCACCTGTTTATCCATCCCTGTATCCATCCATCCATCTACACATCCAACTGTTTATCCATCCCTGTATCCATCCATCCATCTACACATCCACTTGTTTATCCATCCCTGTATCCATCCATCTACACATTAACATGTTTATCCATCCATGTATCCATCCATCTACACATCCACCTGTTTATCCATCCCTGTATCCATCCATCCATCTACACATCCAACTGTTTATCCATCCCTGTATCCATCCATCCATCTACACATCCACTTGTTTATCCATCCCTGTATCCATCCATCCATCTACACATCCAACTGTTTATCCATCCCTGTATCCATCCATCCATCTACACATCCACTTGTTTATCCATCCATGTATCCATCCATCCATCTATCTAACTACATATCTGCCATTTCCTCTATTTATTTCAGCAACATGTAAAGAAGGTGCATGGATGTGTAGCAATAGGCGGTGCCTGAGGTTTGAACACAGATGTGACGGGACAGATGACTGTGGTGACTCAAGTGATGAGACCAGATGCAGTAAGATACTTCTTGTATGTCGTTACACTTTATATGACCAGTTTGTACCACGTCAAGTAGAAAATAAACAAAATAACTACGAAACAAAAATTAACTTGCTATCTTATAATTACTGATATTTTTTTAATAAAATATACAAAATGAAAAAAAAAACAAAAACAATAACTTTCATTTTCAAAATAAGCATTTATTAAAATAAAGTAAAACTGTCTTACAAATACTTCTGTAAATTATGATTATTAAAAATAAAGTTGTGGGTGACCTGATAAATACATTATTTTTATATTTATCGCTCCTTGTCAACAATGTTCAGAATATTGTGACCACAATGATATAGTTTATGAATAGAAAAAAATAAATGAATAAGTTCTGTTTAGAAATGTAAGAGTAATAAAATATTGAATATTGTGTCTGATAAACTTAAGAATAGAGAGAGATATGTACAGTGTAATGATATACATATCAATAGAAGATATAATTATAATATAGATAGATAGACAGATAGATAGATATATAGATAGAGAGATAGATAGATAGATAGATAAATAGATAAATAGATATATATATATATATATATATATATAGATAGATAGATAGATAGATAGATAGATAGATAGATAGATAGATAGATAGATAGATAGATAGATAGATAGATAGATAGATAGATAGATAGATAGATAGATAGATAGATAGATAGATAGATAGATAGATAGATAGATAGATAGATAGATAGATAGATTGTCTTTTAACACATATGCCCAACTATTCACCTAGCCACTTGCAAGGATGGTTCATGGATCTGCAACAACGGTAGGTGTTTAAACACCGACAACAAGTGTGATGGTGTTGATGACTGCGGTGACATCAGTGATGAAAGAGATTGCAGTTGAGTAGCATTATAATAAAAACAACATAATATCAATAATAGTGTAATATCAATAAAGCTATCCTCAAATCAAAGCGAAGCGTTCCGCTGTGCTATTTCTCACGTGAGATTTTTCAAAGCGCGAAAAACCCTCGCTACACCTAAGCGAAGCGAACGTGGGCGTCAGCCGACCGTATATAATGATTTTTTTAATTTTCTTTTGTTTATTTGAAGACGTCGGCAGACATTTTCTTCTTATGATATATTTTCTACAGTTATTGTATTTTACAAGTAAAAAGTGAAAAAAAAAACACTTACTTTTTGGTATAATCTGATATAATTCATGTTTCTATATATAAATGTAAGTGTTATTTGTTAATTTTAAAACATTAATATCAATTTTAACCTTGATTTTCATTTGAGTCGATGTTTCTAGGCAGCCATTTTGGATTGTTTACACTCGCGAAACGCGAAAAAACTCTGAAAGAAGCGATGCCGCGAAATTTCTCTGCACCGCCGCGGAAATTCTACGCGGTTTGAGCATCTTCATATAAATACATTGTCGCGAAAGAGGGGCGAATTTTGCGAGCTACCTAGATACGCGAAATTCGCTTTGGTTAGAGGATAGCTTAATAGTGCTAGTCACATATGATGTCTTCAAAAATACAATTTCTTTACTAAAAATATAGACAAAGAAAATATGTATTTTATTGAAACTTAAACACATAATCAATGTATTGTTATTACTAGCTTTAATTTTATTTTGTTGTCAGCTGATATATGTGTCTTAAAATCTAGAATTTAACTTGTTTTTTTTCATCACATTAGCATTAAACGAATATCAAATTTATATTAATTGGTAAATATTTGTAATGTTCTTGTATTGTACAGAATATCTCTCCTCCGAGTCTATCATTGCAATCATAGTTGGTATACTTCTTGTATTGGTCTTTATTGGAGCAGTCGTGGTTTTCATTGTATACCAGAAAAGTGAGTTTTGTTAATCTAACTATAAAGATTAATATTAAAAATTGTTTTTGAATGCAATAGAATTATTTTTACTACATAGTTTTTTTTTCCCCTAGAAAAATTGTTGAAGTTAAAGACATCACGAAGGTATGTACACATTCATTATACTTTTTTTTTTATTTTTGATTTGGCAACATAGATTTCTAAACCAATTTCATGTCGAGGTTGCGTGGCTGTATGTTTTGCGCCATTAATTAAGGCCTACTGCCTCCGTCTTCAGCCTGCTGTTTTTCTGGATTTGCTTCCATAGCCTTTGGTCAGCCAAGACCATCTGCAAGGCAGCAGTTGATTTAATTTCGTAGTTTTCTCACCTAGATGTCTGCTATCCCTAGCTAACGGCCTCATCTGACCGGGTTTAGAGTTTGAGCGCTCAATGTTCGCTTTTTGCTATCATTTCTTAGGGTTTTTGAGGCATTTTTTATAAAGGTATCGTTACCACGGGATACTTCACCTCACCTCCATGACAGTAAGCCAGTTGGTCCACGGCCGCTTATTCAGTATTCACGGCTGACCCTTATATCTAAGGGTCTTACCCCTATCCGCCAGCCGGGGACGCGCTTGGTAGGAGATGGTAGCTCCCCCAAGCAATTTCATGTGAATTCTATGTCAACGGGACAACTTTTATGAAGTGCGCGCTGATATATTGTTTAGAATGTATTAAATCATATTGTGTGTATTTATAAAGTCCTCTCTAGCTATGAACATAGATATAAAGACATATCTATGGTTATGACTAATATAATAACCAACTTTTGTGTTATTTTCCGTTTTAATAGTGTAGCACCTAAGTGTTGATTCAGAAAAATTGCGCATTCGGAAAAAATCAGATCCAATTGACGTTGCGCATTTTGTATAATGTGATGTGCATTTTTAAAAATCGGCATTTATAATACTGAACCCTGAACTACGCTAAAACAGAGTTTGCAGAATGTAAAGCCAAAATGCTTTTTTTTTTTCGAAGGCAAATTTCATAAAGAAAATATTAAAATTAATTATGTGTTAATTAAATAATATGTACGGAGAAACTGAACAAGAGATATCAGTTTAATCTGAGCAGCTGTTTTAGCCACACCACTTACTGCAGACGTCAAATTTAATACGAGAGCTGCGTTTGTAACCAATTATGCTAAGTTCATTGCATAGAATAAAATTCCCAGTTAAGGGGTAAAGGGGGAATTGTGGTATTAACATTGAAATCTAAACATTTAAAAGAAAAATTTAGTCAAGACATTTACTTTCATTATCATTAATAAATCTCTTAGATCTTATGTTTACATCCCGTATCAGAGTTAATAAAACATAATACGTGTGAATCTCATCATTTTATACGTTTTACACAAGGCTTGCCTTATACAGTTATTACTACAGTCAAGTAGTAAAGTAAAGTTCCTTAAAGCCCCTAAAGGGCTCATCTGGGCAGATGAAGTGTAGAATTTAATCTGTTTCAATAACTTCGGCATATGAAGGGATTGTGTGGTTAGTACAACGCCTAGCCGCCTTTACTCCCCCAACTTAAAGTCAGGTACCTGACAGAGATTAGAACCCGGGACCCTCGTAATGACCGTCGACCGTGCGGTAAAGCATTTGGCTGTCGTCCTTAGGGTCCTGTGAGGACCAATATATTTTCAGGTCATGGTTAAAGTCCCCCGTGGTGCCTCCATGGGAGGAGACTTATGTTTTAGCTTTTTTTTTTCTTTTAATTAAACAAGATTAACCTTCATTTATTTAATTTTTGTTTAAATCTGTTCATTTTATATTTTCGACAGGTCACAAAAAGATAATGGTAAATAAAAAAAAATTGTTATATTCCACATTTAAAAAAAAATGTGTGTGTTATATTTTATTAGGTAGTTTACTAACGAAGTTTTTAGTTTACTTCGAAAATGTCAACAAATAAATATAAGGTAGTGAGGTAAATAGGGTTGAAAGGGTTTTCTAAAGTTTTATGAAGTAGATTATATTATTTACGTATTTCAAGACTTAATGGGTGTTATATAAGTCTTGAAATATTGTTATATTAAGTAATACAAAAATGTTTTGTTTGATAGAAAATGAGAAATTTGTAAAATATATAGATAAACGTGTCATAGTTTGAGTTATACACTTGCCATTTTTATTTTTCATTTTTTTTACATCGGTCATATGAGTTATTCATTTACATAGAATGGGTATTATCTCAGTGGGTATGTATGTCAGTGGGTATGTATGTCAGTGGGTATGTATGTCAGTGGAAATGCATGTCAGTTTGTATGCATGTCAGTGGGTATGCATTTCAGTGGGTATGCATTTCAGTGGGTATGCATGCCAGTGAGAATGTATGTCAGTGGGTATGCATGTCAGTTTGTATGTATGTCAGTGGGTTTGCATTTCAGTGGGTATGCATGTCAGTGGGTATGCATGTCAGTGGGTATGTATGTCAGTGGGTTTGAATGTCAGTGGGTATGCATGCCAGTGGGTATGCATTTCAGTGGGTATGCATACAAGTAGGTATGTATGTCAGTGGGTATGCATGTCAGTGGGTATGCATTTAAGTGGGTATGCATGCCAGTGGGTATGTATGTCAGTGGGTATGCATGTCAGTTTGTATGCATTTCAGTGGGTATGCATGCCAGTGAGTATGTATGTCAGTGGGTATGTATGTCAGTGGATATGCATGTCAGTGGGTACGTATGTCAGTGGGTATGCATGCCAGTGGGTATGCATCTCAGTGGGTATGCAATTCAGTGGGTATGCATGCCAGTGAGAATGTATGTCAGTGGGTATGCATGTCAGTTTGTATGTATTCAGTGGGTTTGCATTTCAGTGGGTATTCATTTCAATGGGTATGCATGTCAGTGCGTATGCATGTCAGTGGGTATGCATGCCAGTGGGTATGCATTTCAGTGGGTATGCATTTCAGTGGGTATGCATTTCAGTGGGTATGCATGCCAGTGAGAATGTATGTCAGTGGGTATGCATGTCAGTTTGTATGTATTCAGTGGGTTTGCATTTCAGTGGGTATTCATTTCAATGGGTATGCATGTCAGTGCGTATGCATGTCAGTGGGTATGCATGTCAGTGGGTATGTATGTCAGTGGGTTTGAATGTCAGTGGGTACGCATGTCAGTGGGTATGCATGTCAGTGGGTATGTATGTCAGAGGGTATGCATGTCAGTTTGTATGCATGTCAGTGGGTATGCATGTCAGTGGGTATGTATGTCAGTGGGTATGCATGTCAGTGGGTATGCATTTAAGTGGGTATGCATTTAAGTGAGTATGCATGCCAGTGGGTATGTATGTCAGTGGTATGCATGTCAATTTGTATGCATGTCAGTGGGTATGCATTTCAGTGGGTATGCATATCATTGGGTATGTATGTCAGTGGGTATGTATGTCAGTGGGTATGCATGTCAGTTTGTATGCATGTCAGTGGGTATGCATTTCAGTGGGTATGCATGCCAGTGGGTATGTGTGTCAGTGGGTATGTATGTCAGTGGGTATACATGTCAGTGGGTACGTATGTCAGTGGGTATGCATGCCAGTGGGTATGCATTTCAGTGGGTATGCATTTCAGTGGGTATGCATACCAGTGGGTATGTATGTCAGTGGGTATGCATTTCAGTGGGTATGCATGCCAGTGGGTATGCATGCCAGTGGGTATGTATGTCAGTGGTATGCATGTCAGTTTATATGCATGTCTGTGGGTATGCATGTCAGTGGGTATGCATGTCAGTTTGTATGAATGTCAGTGGATATGCATTTAAGTGGGTATGCATGCCAGTTGGTATGTATGTAAGTGGGTATGTATGTCAGTTGGTATGCATGTTAGTGGGTACGTATGTCAGTGGGTATGTATGTCAGTGGGTATGCATGTCAGTGGGTATGTATGTCAGTGGATATGTATGTCAATGGGTATGTATGTCAGTGGGTATGTATGTCAGTGGGTATGCATGCCAGTTGGTATGTATGTCAGTGGGTATGTATGTCAGTGGGTATGCATGTCAGTGGGTATGTATGTCAGTGGATATGTATGTCAATGGGTATGTATGTCAGTGGGTATGTATGTCAGTGGGTATGCATGCCAGTTGGTATGTATGTCAGTTGGTATGTATGTCAGTGGGTATGCATGTCAGTGGGTACGTATTTCAGTGGGTATGTATGTCAGTGGGTATGCATGTCAGTCAGTATGTATGTCAGTGGGTATGTATGTCAGTGGGTATGTATGTCAGTGGGTATGTATGTCAGTGGGTATGCATGTCAGTGGGTTTGAAAGTCAGTTTGTATGCATGCCAGTGTGTATGCATTTCAGTGGGTATGCATACCAGTGGGTATGTATGTCAGTGGGTATGCATTTCAGTGGGTATGCATTTAAGTGGGTATGCATTTAAGTGGGTATGTATGTCAGTGGGTATGCATGTCAGTTTGTATGCATGTCATTGGGTATGCATTTCAGTGGGTATGCATGCCAGTTGGTATGTATGTCAGTGGGTATGTATGTCAGTGGGTGTGCATTTCAGTTTGTATGCATGTCAGTGGGTATGCATTTCAGTGGGTGTGCATGCCAGTTGGTATGTATGTCAGTGGGTATGCATGTCAGTGGGTATGTATGTCAGTGGGTATGTATGTCAGTGGTTATTATGTCATTATGTATGTCAGTGGGTATGTTTGTCAGTTGGTATGTTTGTCAGTGGGTTTGCATATCAGTGGGTATGTATGTCAGTGGGTATGTATGTTGTTAGCTATGTATGTCAGTGGGTATGTATGTCAATCTGTATGCATGTCATGTATTCTTTAAAAAAAAACAATAATAGGAAGTCATGGTTTTTGTTGATTTAATATATATATATATATATATATATATATATATATATATATATATATATATATATATATATAAATTAATCGACACATATACATTTCTAAACCATAAAACCGACTTACCACATTATTGTACTTACTGAATCTTAATTCAATAAATTGTATTCAAATGTATTACAATCTTGTTGTAGCGTTATAAAAGAGTATAAAGAAAGCACTACAAACTAAAAATGTTATTTACGTTATTGCTTTAAAATGTTGTAATCGAAGTAAAAAGTTATAGCAGGAATGTACGTAATCTCATTATGAAGTTTTTGAAACGCTTTATTTAATCTGACACAGATAAAACAGTCAAAGATGATGTACACTACGACTACCCAATGACCGGTGCAGTGGGGCATAGTACTACTGCAGGTAATATCATGGACAGTGTAAACAAACTAAACCTAAAATGAACAATGTAAACGAACTAAACCTAAAATGAACAGTGTAAACCAACTAAACCTAAAACGGACAGCGTAAACCAACTTAACATAAAATGGACAGTGTAAACCAACTAAACCTAAAACGGAGAGTGTAAATCAACTAAACCTAAAACGGAGAGTGTAAATCAAACCTAAAATGGACAGTGTAAACCAACTAAACCTAAAAGGGACAGTGTAAACCAAATAAACCTAAAATGGAATTGTAAACCAACTAAACCTAAAGTGGAATGTATAAACCAAATAAACCTAAACTGGGGTTTGGTAAACCTACTAAACCTAAAATGGAGTTTGGTAAAGAAAGACTTGATAGTTATCTACTACTCATAGAGTCCTGGTCAGTTGTCGGTAGATTTACCAGAAGCTTCAATGAGAATAAAAAAAAAATCTGGTTTTCTTTCTAGTGAAACCCAACTTTAACGTGGAGTACAGTTAAACTCTCCAAAAGGGCGCATTCCAAGAAAAATTGATTTTTGGAAAGCGAAATCTAGTGTATTGCTTAGTGTGTCATTATTATTGCATACTTTTATGTTGTAAACACGGTGTGTGCTGTAGAGTCAGAGCAGGAAGTACACAACGGAAGTCTAAATATGAACTTTCAATTACTAATATACATTAATTAACATCTGACGACGCCCCCCGCACACACTCCCTTGGCCCCACGTAATCTCAAGTTTTTGCACTTCATGCTAATTTCGTCACATTTTTTTTTATTTTTACGATGCCAATGTCAAGCTTGGATTGTTAATTTATTTATCGTTTCTTGTTACTTAGCCAGTGATGTCCAAGACGGCCAGTGCGCGTGTATCGAAGATGAAGATGACCTCCAGTATTATGATGAATGTTTACATAACTCAAACAGAGGCAGTGTATAGTGTTGATGGGGAAAGTTAAGCCAATAACCGGCATTGACGCACAGTTACAGAAGTGAATCTTCTGGTCTTGAAATGGAGTTGAAAGTTGTATTGTAAACAAACGTTATGTTTGAGCAAAGTAAAGTAAAAAATGAAAATTTGTTGTTTGTTTTAATGTGGCATTAAATGTTTTGTTGCCTATCATCATCATCATTGCCCGTCACTCCTATCGGGGTATGGGCCACCAACTAAAGATCTCCAGCGACTTCTGTCCTGAGCCATTCTCTCCAGCTGCTTCCAGCTGAACCCCACCCTGGTGATGTCCGCTTCAAATTTTCGCCTCCAGGTGTTTCTTGTTGCCTATACTGAACTATAAAACGTTGCTATAAGGTGTGTATGTTTCAATTAGAAATGTTCATAGCTTATTAGTTGTTGTTGTTGTAGCTTTTTTTTAATTATCAGGATCTAAAAATATATGTTTGTATTTCAAATCTACCTTGCTCTTATATTGTTCTTACATGGACATTTTTTTCTCTTTTTTATGTATTTTTTCATATTTTTTTCCCTACATTCCTGATAGTACTTATAAGTACCAAGTTTATATTTCTAATAAATATGATATATATGCACTGACTTTTTTATTGTATGTTTATAACGTGGTATTAGGAACTGATTGGTATGAAAAAAAAATCTGTTGCGAGTCTTTGTTAATTCAGTAACGAAAGGGTTAAAGAAAGACTTGGTAGCTAGCCTCTTGTGATTCATTTTTTGGGAAAACCATTTGGTCTGTTGATATTGTAACTACGCATGCGTGAACGATATTGAAATGGGAATAATAGGAATAAAATAATAAAAATGCTGTTGAGAGAATGGATTATACATTTATATTTTTGTTTTAAATAATATATTATTGAATCACCAAAATCATATTTTACAACCTAGATCTATAGGACACAGATACGTGTATTAATAGGTCTATCAAAATTCTATACATGTATTCGTATTTATGTATATATCAAAATTCTATACATGTATCTATAGCTCTCTTTGTCTATATATAGGTCTCTCTCTCTCTCTCTCTCTATCTCTATCTATAGCCCTTTCTGTTTATCTATAGCTCTCTCTATCTATAATTCTCTTTCTATCTAACTATGGCTCTCTCTCTCTCTCTCTCTCTCTAAAACTCTGTCTATCTATAGCTCTATCTATCTATAATTCACTCGCTCTATCTAACTATAGCTCTATGTCACTCCATAATTCTCTCTCTCTATCTAACTATACCTCTCCCAGTCTATCTAAAACTCTTTCTGTCTATCTATAACCATATCTGCCTATCTATAGCTCTATCTATAATCATTTCTTTCTCTCTAACTATAGCTCTTTCTGTATATTTTTAGCTCTCTCTGCCTATCTAAAATTCTCTCTCTTTCTAACTATAGCTTTTTCTGTCTATTTATAGCTCTCTCTTTCTATCTTATCTCTTTCTGTCTATCTATCATTGTCTCTCTATCCAATTATAGCTCTCTCTGTCTATCTATAACTCTCTCTCTTATCATGAACAACTCTCTAAATGTTTAGCTCTCCCTGCATCTCTGTAATTCTATATCTAACTGTGGATTCCACTGTCTATCCATGGATATCTAGAGATAACACCAGGATGCACAACCAAACAAAATTTCATTCTAGCTGTGTACGGTTTAGGCTGACGCTAGGGTTAAACAAAGTTGCACTATTATATATACCACTAGTTGCAAGTAACCGGCGTTGTCCGGGTTTAAAATAAGGTTTTCTGTTTACCTTCTGTTTCCTCCCTACCCCCTTCTCTCCCTCTCTCTCCCTCCCTCCCCCCCTCTCTCTCTCCCTTTCCCTCCCTCCCTTCCTCCCTCCCTCCCTCCCGCTCCCTCCCTCCCTCTCCCTCTCCCATCTCCCTCTCCCCCTCCTTCTCTCCCCTTGTCCACCCCCTCCCTCCCTCTCTCCCCTTCCTCCATTCCCCCTTCCCTCTCTCTCCCTCCCTGCCCCCTCTCTCTTTATCTCTCCCTCCCATTTCTCCCATCCTCTCTCCCTCTCTCCTTGCCTCCCCTCTCTCTTCCTCCTTACCCCCTCTCTCCCTCCCTCCTTTCTCCCTCCCCTCCCCTCTCCCTCCCTCTCCCTCCACTTCCCTCCCCCTTCCTCCCTCCCTCATTCCCACTCTCTCCCTCCCTGCCCCCTCTCTCTTTATCTCTCTCTCCCTCCCTAAAAAAGTTAATTATTTGTGGGGTGGGGGTAGGTAAGAAAAAAAATATAAAAAAATTCTATTTAATATTTCCAGACAAAAAATTGGACGTTTGTTTGAAACACACTCATTAGTGTTCTGCATACGGATGCAAAAGTGGATATGACAGTGTTGAAAAAGCGGAAAGTAAAGGAGTTTCTTTTCATTCGTATCCATTAAACAATGTGGAATTATGTGAAAAATGGATTAGAGCTAATCCTTGCCAAAATTTTCAGCCTGGGAAATATTCAAAAATGTGTTCGCTCCATTTCTTGCCAAGTGATTTTGTTAGTGATGTAAAAGATACAAACATGTCTCGATCAAAGAAAAGATGTGAATCCAATACACCTGTTAGACCAAAAATGAAATTGAAAGATGATGCAGTGCCAAGTATTTTTCAGAATGCACCATCATACTTATCAACTCCGAAGCACCGTAGAACAACAATGAAGTCTTCGTCATCAGCTCGACAAGAAGTTGTTGAAAATCAAATGATGGAGTTGGAAAACTTGTTTAATGAAAATGATGTCTCTGTTAAGTCATTCAAAATTGACTATTAGCGAGATCTATGATTTCATTGATGATGTTAAAAGCTTGCCACCTGGTACGGATGAAAATGTAAATGCAATTTTAGATTGTTTAAAAATTTCGGAAAGCCCTAATGATGATGAAGCATCAACAATATATTATGTTGCAGGAGCAATTGCACATTCAATCCTTCATAAGAATAAGTGTACCAGCTGTTGAGAAACATTAGTCGATGAAAATTTTAAAGACATTGGCGAATTAAGATTGAAAAAGCTGGATTTTTTTTTTTTGAACGATGTCAACAGAGGAGGGTTATTGAAGCCATCTGAGTACACCTTCTCTACTTGCCTACAAAATTGGAAAGTATTCAATTCATTGAAAAGATCAGCAAGTAGTCTGAAACTATTTCTAGGACAAACTAATAAAAAAAAATTGTTTGTTAAAATTGTTGTTAGAGTAAGAATAAATTAGTCATTGCCGATTGAAGAAAATTTTTGTAATTTCAATCATAATTTAAAAGAACTTATTTCTGTTAAATTTTTTAATTGTTCATCTAAAAATTATGTTAAGCAATTGAATGAGACGGTTCATGAAACCAATGAAAAAACGAAAAATAAGTAAATTGACAAAATAAAAATTTTAAATAAAAAAATTTGTTATTAAAAGTTTTCAAACTTTAATTGCGTTTGTGTTTATTTCATAAAAACAAAAGTACCAAATATACAAAACTGCTATTAAACATGAAGACTAACGCTAAACATATGATTGTGTGTGAGCCTAAAACGTATTCTTTAAGATATTGGTTTTCCTTCCTGATGCTATATAAAGATTTCCATGGTCTACCTATAACTCTATCTATGTATCTCTCTCTCTCTCTCTCTCTCTCTCTCTCTCTATCTATCTTCTATCTATTTTTTGATGATTAACAAAGTCGTCCGGCTAAAAACAGGTGACATCATTGCGTATACGCCAAGCTTGACTGATTTCTCAGATAAAATTTTAATTCAGAAAGTACACTGAGATTTTTAATTGCATTTGAAGTTCCCATATTTTATCAACAGTCCAAATTTTAAAAAAAATACACTTTACAAAAAACAATAAAATTCAACTTAAGTTGAATATTAGAATATTCGTCCTCCACCCAAATTGCGATTCGACTTTCTCTGCTTTATTTTCGTGAGATTGCCATGGGTTATATTTTGGCTATATGAGAATGGTCCAACAAAAAATTGTTCCCAATTTTCGGCCCCGCATTATTTTGTGGCCGCCCCTGACTGCGATGTCCACTTGTGTCTTTGTGTCTCTATTTAAACACATTATTTAAATATTCCTATCGACGACTAAATATAGTTTTAAATGTGTGTCTCATTTCACCTGTGTCATTGTTGTTTACAACATACCAGTCTCGCGTGGGCTGCAGATAAAATGGCACTGTGTTGCTCGCTTGACTGATCACAAAGTAAAAAAATAAAAAACCCAACAAGTCTGATTCAAGGAAACCAAACAGGACGTACATTGGAACTTATACTGGATAACCTCCCGAGAGGACACATGGCCTTACAGGCAGGGCTGGACATATATTTGATAAGGCAATGGTCCTCAACCCCTCCGCCCGCGGAACGAAACAGGGCCGTGGGTCAAATTGTAAGGGGCCGCCCTAAAAAATATTTTTTTTTTTAATTTTTATATTGACCGTTGTGTATTTCACCAGGAATAGGGTGACTTTCCATGGACGGGATGTTAACCGGGAGCTGAGCGGCAGAAACATTGTACATCAAAACAATCTAAAATATGAATAATAATCAACGCCTCCCCCCCCCAACCCCCACCAACGTACCTCATTGAAATTATATAACGCTGACCGGTCCGCGGCGAGAAAAAGGTTCATGGCCACTGATTAAATTAGAACGATGACCGGTTTCAGGATTGCCATCTTGAATTGAATAAGCCGTTTAAAATTACCTATTGTAATAAACATACTGATATTGTTTTTGTTTTTTTTCTTAAGTAGAGGAATTCACTTCTACAGTTTGCTGTAAAGAGAATACTTAAGATAATACATAAACAATGGGAAGTACATAAAGTAAAGTTCTGAAACAAAACACTCCAGCTCTCTGTGTGGTTAGCACAACGCCCAGCCATCTATTATGGTCGAACATCACAATCTCAGGTCAATAGTCCTTCTAAAATGTGTCCTTGTTTATTATCGCTCGTCACAGGCTTTTGTGTGTCAGCTTGCCCCTGTAATTTTGAAATTAAAACAGTCAAAAACAAATTAATGTAATATTATAAATAATTGCAGCATCTCATGCACTGCGCTCAATATGATGTAGTTTTGTTTCATTAATTCAATGTAACATCACATGGAAATCAACAAAACTCAAACAATGAGTGCATAATTAGAAGTCTTGTCATGTGACAAGAGTGTCTAGTCATGTGAGAAAGTCAGATGATCGCATCGTTACACATAGACTACTGCCAACATTTATCTAGTACTGAAGTCTGCCGACATTTATCTAGTACTGAAGTCTGCCGACAACCTCATGATGTAAAGGGAGATGGTTTAACCTTACCACCTAAATAAGTTTTAATCTGGGGTGGGCCGATGTTTAGAAAACGCGGTCCACAATCGGATCATACAATGTTATACAACAGTCGCATAAAGATCAGATTGGTGAAGCGTAATTCTACCTTATAAATTAAACGTTTTAATTAAAAGGTGTTTTCTCGCGGGCCGTCTTAAATAACCTAATAGGACATATTTGATCCGTGGAGCGTAGTTTGCCAACCCTGGTTTCAACTAAAAGGGTATTTTTCGTGTTGGATGTCAGTGTGACATAGAAAATGATATATTCAAATGCAGTACTACTCGATACATTAGCTTGTTGTACTTACCATACAGCTGAGCACAAAAAAGTCAAAAGGCGTACCCCCCGGGCCCTGAAATTTAAGGAGCCACACATAGCCCAAATTTTAACCCTTTTATTTGTCATATTTTTTTTTAAGCTGCCCAATATGTTTTTCTGCGTCTAAGGTATTAACCGGCATAAGTCTGCTTCTGGCGTTAGGAGCTATAAATGGGGATGGTAAATGTATATACATGTATATGTCCCACATTGATATTGAATGTGTATACATGTATATGTCCCACATTGATATTGAATGTATATACATGTATATGTCCCACATTGATATTAAATTTGCATACATGTATATGTCCCACATTGATTAATAAATGTATATACATGTATATGTCCCACATTGATATTGAATGTATATACATGTATATGTCCCACATTGATATTAAATGTATATATATATATATATATATATATATGTATATGTCCCACATTGATATTGAATGTATATATATGTATATGTCCCACATTGATATTAAATGTATATATATATATATATATATATATATATATGTATATGTCCCACATTGATATTAAATGTATATACATGTATATGTCCCACATTGATATTGAATGTGTATATATGTATATGTCCCACATTGATATTAAATGTATATACATGTATATGTCCCACATTGATATTAAATGTATAGGCCTATACATGTATATGTCCCACATTGATATTGAATGTATATACATGTATATGTCCCACATTGATATTGAATGTATATATATATATATATATATATATATGTATATGTCCCTCATTGATATTAAATGTATATACATGTATATGTCCCACATTGATATTAAATGATATTTTAAAAAAATCTTTATTTTTCAACTGTAAATAGAATAAATACTTTAATATTGTCCATCAGGGATGGAGATGTTGTGCAATTTGAGCACTACTGGTTTGTAATATTTGACGAAAGATAAATAGATAATCCATGAAGCTGTCCTCAGTTGATTATGATATATAGTAAAATTGTCAATACACTGTTTTAAAACAATTAGTCATTTTGGGAGTAGGAACCTGAGATTTGAAAAACGTCATGTTCCTGATAGGATTCAATAACTCTCTGGCGGTAGTCTATTTAAAGATGTATTGATTATTTATAAGCAAATGAACAACCAGTTTTATTTTGAGTGTGTCATTGAATTTATAAGAATATTAAAGCAGGAGGTTTTTTTTTTAATTTCCCATTTATTCACAAGCATTGCACTTCAATGATAATGTTACGAATACCAAAATAATCAGTCATCCATGGCACCGTGACCAAATACTCGTGCTTACCTGACATACTACATAAATGTTCCAGTTGAGTTACACGAAGAAGGACAATTCTAAACCTGTTTTTGGAAAACGTTAATACAGAATTACTTCGCAGACAAGGAAGCTGTGAATATGTTTTATTACTAGGATTTTCACTTGCGGACCAAATTACAAGACTCTGTTTATTAAAGTAACATTCATCTGCTGATGCGAAACAAGCGTTTACTTAGTTTAAGAGAAAACATACGAGATGAGGGAAAGATACAGATTTTGTCTGAGAAATTCTTTGATTTTATTGAGTCTCATACACATGACTCTTTCTTTGTCAGGTAAAATTTTATTTTCTGTAATGGAATTTGTGTTAAAGTTATAATGATTCATGTATTTCGTTAGAATGTTATTGACCTATAACATGTAATACGTTTTCCAACTATAGACAGATAAGAGGCTTTTTAAATGGTCTGTTTATATTGAAATGCAAAATTTTAACATAAATATTTAATTATAATTATAATTTGAGTGTTATAGTCGTTATCCAATCTAAATGAAAGGTAATAATTCAATAATAGAAATAGGTACATAACTTGTTGGTTTGTTTGTTTGCTTTTTGTTATGTTGATTTTTATTCTTTATATATTTTTGTATTTTGTTTTTAAAGCTGTTATTACTTTGTGGTTATCTCTGAATTCTGTTTTAATACATTTTCTATATATATGTAAAAAAAAAAGTAGATGGTTATTTCACAGTCATTACACTAGATTAAAATATTAAAATATAAACAGATAAGTAACAGTGGCTGTATAAACTTTATTTGCCAGCTCATGTCAAATTTGTTGCGTTACTTGATAATGCACATTTTCATTTAAAACAATACACTTCTTGTATTTGAATACGTTGCCTGCTTAGATCAGAATATATAGAAAATTATATTTCTTTCTTTAGTTTATTTAAACATCAGCTCTACTGATGTCAATGACAACAGGCTGCCAAATGACATCAATGTGACATTTCAGACTGACACAAACACATCCACTAAACTCAGTCTGAAACGTGTGGACCACATCACCAGTAATGTACCTATCTACACAATAGACACAGACGAGGAAGGGGTCAAGATTAAGAAAGAGAACATCCAGGGAAACGAGGTATCCGGCTTGTCCTGGATGTGTAGAATTATTTGTTGCTCTCATTATACTCGTCTTATTATCACGTCAGTTGAATATATTTAGATATTGAACAGAGTGTAGAAAAGATAACCATAGCGTGAAGTACTTTCACTAAGAAAGGGAGGTCCGAAACTTGACCTTATTTTAGGGGTACTCTATCTTCAGTGGGTCAGTGGAATTAACGAACTCTCGGACCACGATTGTGTGTGTTTGTGTATGTGTGTGTGTGTGTGTGTGTGTGTGTATGTATATAACATATTTATTATACGGGAATGTCCAAGGAACGAGAGGGTGTGTGAACAGACAGACGAAAAGAAATCTAAGTATGGAACTTAACGGGAGCAGTTGTGTTGTGGTCTTAGTTTGATAGATAAGGGCGGTTATTAAGGATTAGCAAGGATTTCTGATATCTCAGCTTTATTAAATTACTAGCTGTACACTGCAAAACATTTACATAGAGTTATTTCCCCTTAGGCTTGATCGGCAGGCGAGGTTATTTGTTGGTTTCGGGCAGATCCGATTTTTTTTCATGATTGTATTTTAAACTGGAATACTGTTGTATTCATTTTTTTTCTTTCGATTTAACGCAGCGCCCAAATCGCTATTATTTTATTATATTATTGCTTTATGTACAAAGTAAGCCACAATATGTTTTTTTTATATAACGTTTAACAACACCACAATCCTGATCCGCATCATTCATAGATGCAAATAAATCGGTGTGTAAATGGTAAGGAAGTGTGAATACAATCATAAAGGGAAATAAGCTAATTGAAATAGGGCCACACTAGAGTCAGAGTGGAGCAAATGCTGGGCGACATGTTGGTCCATAATATACTTCATTACTGAGCTAATATTGTACGTATTGACTCTTGAAACGGAATATAAAGATTGCTTTGTGGAGCTGATGAATTTTTGAAAAGATCTTCGTGTTAATATAACCTATAGGCATTTATCAAGATGGCAGTGAATGTTGTATAAATCTCTGGTTCCCTGTGTAACTTTGGTTTCTGCGTCTTGCGTAATGTGTATACTCGTAACGATGTCTATAAAAATAAATACCAAATGTTTAACTATGACATCCATTTAGTCCTGACTATTTAGTCAGTTGAACATTTGTGTTTTATTTTTACTGTGTATTTACTCAGGTTTTTTTAATTATATTATTTTTTCTTTAATTTTACTCTGTGCTTTATTTTGTGATTTACTCTTGGTTATAATTCGTTTTCATCACATTTCCAGAATGTAGCATTTTACCAAGATACTAAAAATGACGCAGTCTTCCAGATTTCAAGACTAAACGACAGCGTAGGTCAGACGGAAGAATTTATTATAACGGTCAGTTGCTTTATACTTATATTAACATACATTACAAATGCAAATTTCCAAACGAACATGTATTTACATATATAATAATATAATACAATTGCGTACACATAAACATATTCATATAAGAAAATATGCACACATATAAACAATACACAAAACATCCACTTACATCCATACACTCATAAATACATAGTTAGATTCATTGATTAAAACACTTATTAATATAAACGTACATAATAGATAAACATAAACTTAATTATTAGATGAATATGAACCTAAATTTGAGATAGATTTAAACTTAGATATTAGAAACATATAAACATAGAAATGAGATACATATAAGCCGAGATATAGGTAAACATTAACCTAGATATTAGAAAAATATAGACCTAGATTTTAGAAACATATAAACCTAGATATTAGATACATATAAACCTAGATATTAGATACATATAAACCTAGATATTAGATACATATAAACTTAGATATTAGATTACGTTTTTTTTGTTCAGGATTGTAATTCTATCTTCCACTTTTTTGTATTTATAGAGAGGGGAGTACAGATATGGTAATGTCAGTTATTTAATTTTACCTGCCGTAAGATCTAAAAGACAAACATCAGAACATGGCGACCAATCAGATTTTACCAGTCAGCGCTATGACGTTATGGCAATAAAGACACCCACAGAACGTCAGACAGATTTTTTGACTGCTCGTAAGTTAAAACACTAAATCGTATTTATAGTATCCAGTGAATGGCATGCTACACACTTCGTATTTATGATGTCTAGTGAATATCATGTTTTGTTTAATTTGGGCTTTCTTCATTTTATCCACACTATTTTTAAAAAACAGGATAATTACCACTAGATGAATTAATTTGTCATGATAATTATACATTAGCTAAAATCTTTAATTAATAATCACACATTAGCTAGAATTTCTAATTAAAAATTACGCATTAATTAAAATATTTAATTAAAAATTATCCATCAGTTAAGTTTATTTCAATGATGAATAAATACTGTTTTTAATGTAGCTAGAGTTATTCTTACCTCTCTGAAGCAATCGGGAATGGTAAATTAGGCCATAGGCAAGAATAAATTAGGCCATAGGCAAGAATAAATTAGGGACATAGGAACATTTACAAATGGGGGATCTGAAAGCCGTTCTGTACTAATCTTAGACTTTTTAATAGTTTTTGTTTCATCAATTTCTGTTCCTCTAACCAAGTGGTCGGCAAACTTATCAGCCAAAGAGCCAATTATGAACATTACAACAATTAAAAAAAAATATCTGGGAACCAAATCTGCTTGTTTAGTAAACTTTTATTACACTAAATAAGTAGTACACTAAATAAATTGTATACTAAATAAAACTAAATGCCAGAGCCGCACTTAAGGAGCCAAAGAGCCACATGCGGCTCCGGAGCCACACTTTGCAGACTACTGCTCTAACCCATCAAAACTTAAGTCATTTTCGCCCCCTTTTTAGCAGTGAGTCTGACTGTAGGTAAATAAGAATCTGCTAGAATGTGAAATATTACCATGGCATTCAGGGCATATTTAAATGCATTTTAACTTGACGACGTCGAGGGAGGGAGGGGTGTGTGACAATTTACTTTAACATAATGCATTAATTAAATAAAAGGAATATAAACATTATATTTCCAATCATGTGCGAGTCGAGTTTGAGTAGATTTTCTAACCATTTGTTTGTTTCATTTTCTTTTCTTTTCCCCCATGCACCGTGAAATTTTAAATCATTAAGGCTCTTGAGCTCGCAGAAAGGTGGGGGGGGGTGGGGAGGTGCAAGGGTTTAGAATAGGCTAATATGATTTTTTTAAAAACAGAGCAAACTAACTATAATTTCGAGTTCTTTAGGCGATATAAATGTCCTCACTGGGTAACCAAAATGTCCTCAATGGGCGACATAAATGTCCTCACTGGGCGACACAAATGTCCTCACTGGGCGACATAAATGTCCTCACTGGGTAACCAAAATGCCTTCACTGGTCGACATAAATGTCCTCACTAAGTAACTAAAATGTCTTCACTGGGCGACATAAATGCCCTCACTGGGTAACCAAAATGTTTTAACTGGGCGACATGTTATCTTTGGGCGACATATAAGTGTCTCCCAGTTATATAGCTAAATTTTGATCAAATTGCATTTATTTTAGAACTAGTATACAAACATTATTAAAAGCTTCATGGTTCCACTTGGAGCCTATTTTATCAGTGAGGATCCATTCAACCTACAGTTTGGGCTAAACATGTGAACGGCTAATGGTGCTGCAACTGAGTGTATAAAATTCGTTTCACTAATGTGACATTCTCCTTTCATTTCTGTTAAAATTTAGCAAGCTCTAGGATTCAGATGACTTGTGATTTAAATAAAATCATTCTAATTTTCCATTTATTTGAACACACAGCTCCTGAGTTTGATTCATTTGAGAATTTACGTGTGCTGAGCAAGAGATTTCAAGATGGGGCGAAATCCTCGCGAAGAAAGCGACAGACCATCTCCACGTACTATGTAGATGTCGCGGCCTACCTGGACTACACCTGTTACAGCAGGTTTCTAACAGATGCACTATACGATGAAGTAGAAACACTGAAAAAGATCCAAGAGTATTACGCTTTTATATTTAGTGGAGTAAGTAATCAATGACAATACATTATACAATGATTACATCATTGAAACGAAATAAAGTAAAATGTTATATGAAGACTAGAATTGTAACGCTTTAAGCCAGATTAACCTAACAAGAAAACATAAAAGAATGGACAATGCTACTTATAAAAAAGTTACAGACAGTCGTGCAGGTTAGGCAACTATGGAGAAATTTGTCTGTTCAGGTGTCCATGCATTCCCCCATTGACCACATCAGTGATGACAAAATTAATATTGCTCGTACGGCTTTCACTGGCTAAGGTAAGTTTACTTACTGTACAAAATGAATCGTTTAGAGCTATAGTAGCTTAACCCATGATGTGAGTTAGACCAGTCTGGCTTACAACGATGTATCAAAGCAATAGCGTCATCGGAACTTCTGCAGCCAGAAAATTGTCCTGCCGCCCTTCAACACTGTCAGGTCCCCATTCTAGGCTGGGTCAGCTAGGCAACTTCAACAGGGTGTGATGTAAAATCCTGACGGTCTCACTGAAGAATTATTCCAATGTTGACATTTCGGAAATGTTTTACCCAAACAAAAGAAACATTTATGCACACAATTTAAACTTAATTTCAGTAATTTACAATATAAGTTTGTTTCTTTCCAGATTGATCTCATTTATCAAAACTTTGAAGCCAACAACATTCGTCTACGTGTTAATTTAAATAAAGTTTTGATCTTTAAGGTAAAATAAAAACATGTTTACTCTTTGAAAACCTCTAGCCCATTGCTTGATTTCAAATGTTTGTCTCTTGAACAAGAGACTATGTCTTTTGAGTGATTTAGTCTCTTTAGTGAGTGATTTGGTCTCTTTAGTGAGTGATTTGGTCTCTTTAGTAAGTGATTTTGTACCAAGTCCAAACACAGCAGATTTGATTAATTTACTTGTTCCCTTATAATTACTTAATAAACTTATAACATTTACTACAAATAATCTTTTAATTTTTCATATTTTAAATATGTATTTGGTCATTTCAACAGAGTTCTGCATCGTTCCGGTTGTTTTACATATATTCTTATAGCTATAAAGTTGACACTATGTCAGTCTTGAACAATTTTACAACATTTCTCAACTCAACTGCTGGAAGAGATTTCAGTTTCCCATACGATCATGCAATGTTGTTTGTTGGGTATGTACTGGATGTTGTTTGTTGGGTATGTACTGAATGTTATTTGTTGGGTATGTACTGAATGTTGTTTGTTGGGTATGTACTGAATGTTGTTTGTTAGGTATGTACTGAATGTTGTTTATTGTGTATGTACATAATGTTGTTTGTTGGATATGTACTGAATGTTGTTTTGTTGCGTATGTACTGAATGTTGTTTGTTGTGTATGTAGGCCTACTGAATGTTGTTTGCTGGGTATGTACCGAATGAGGTTCTTGAAGTATGTACTGAATGTTGTTTGTTGTGTATGTACTCAATGTTGTTTGTTGCGTAATGGGTATGTACTAAATGTTGTTTATTGTGTATGTACAGAATGTTGTTTGTTGGATATGTAGTGAATGTTGTTTGTTGGGTATGTACTCTGCTGTTTGTTGGATATGTACTGATTGTTGTTTGTTGGGTATGTACTCAATGCTGTTTTTTGGGTATGTACTCAATGTTGTTTGTTGGGTGTTACTCAATGTTGTATGTAAGGTATGTTCTGAATGTTGTTTGTTGGGTAATTACTGAATGTTGTTCGCTGTTTATGTACGGAATGTTGTTTGCTGTTTATGTACTGATTTAATTTAATTGTGCAAAATCTTTGTGCTCATCATTTTTTTTAAAACGTTGTTTATATCACACTCTTCATTCATCATGTAATTATTTATATATTATTGTCTTCCATTTAGATCTGATTTATGGACATTGAGCGTAGATATATTAGGTAAATATATTAGGTAGTTATATCAGGATATATTAGATTTATTTTAAGGTTATACTTTGCAATGGAGCAATGAGCATGGACATTAAATATAAAAAAAAATAACTTGTGAATGATTATTATTGGAATAATTATTGAGTATTTTGTCCACTTGCCTTCCTACACTTCTTAAATGAAGTTCTTGTATCGAATGTCTTCCATTTGTTTACTATTGATAGGTTCAAAATGTAGAGTTGAAGTTCCGGGTTAAGGCAGATTCAGAAATATAATACTTTCACAAAGTTGTATTATATAATTATACCATCAACTTTCTGAGCATTCTTTTTATCTTTTCAATTACATTTACTTTCTCTCTCTCTCTCTCTTTCTCTCTCTCTCTCTCACTCATCCTCTCCCTCTAGCTATCTCTCTCCTATCTATTTCCTTCTATCTATCTCTCCATCTGTTTCTCTCCATCCATCAACTTCCATTTTGCTGTGACAGTTACAGCAGAATTTAAAGTAATTTCTTTTTTAAATTAGATTTAATGAAAATATATTTTTTTCAGTGTTTTATTCTCGTCTGTGTGTTTAGGTTTAGCCTGGGTCGAAACATTGTGTCGTACAGACGGTGTGAGTTCTTCAGTCATTGAAGATATGGGAGACTACTCAGCTATATTTACTGGAGCACATGAACTCGGACACAGGTTAGAGTTACAGAACTTCATTTACTCCTTGAAAAAAAAAACATTTCTCGATGCCCTGTGCCGGTCAAACTTTAGCCCACCTCTCCCCCCTCCCAGATCTGATAAGTGTTAAAACATACACAATGATGAACATTACAATATTTCATTTTATCTTTTGTTGCGTATTTCTCTCGGGATATTGCGGCTGTCCAAGGACGAGATGTTAACCGGAAGCTGAGCGGGTGTGACCAACCGTGGCTCTGTAAACCAAAACAGTCTAAAATTTAAATAATGAACGTCCCGTCCCCCAGCGGGTAGCGGTGAAATCATCCAACGGACGTGGTCCGGAGTGAGAAAATCTTTGGGGACCACTGGTCTATAGCATTTATATAAATAATAGCGTTCTCATGTCTGCGTTTTATCGAGATTGGAAATCAAAAATTTAAAAATGGCGTCTTGATGGCCTCTCGATTGGATATATTTTTATTTTTAAATCTACAGTTTTGAATAGTTACTGCGGTTTTCAAACATGAAACACAAAGGCCAAAATGTGAAATAATTCCATTTAAATATTGTTTTTGTGTTTCTACAAAATATTGCATCTTTGTAATCAAATCATGAATAAAATTGGATCTTTCCGAAACCAAAAATAAACTAGCCTACTGATCAAACCTAAGGTAATATAACTCTATGGAAAGGTTTTGCAGGGTATAGCTAGTCATTCCATAATTTCACAGCCGTAATATAGAAATGTAACTTTTTGTGCACTTGATAGTGTGTCAATTATTCCTACTTTCGTATACTAACCTAGAATTATGCTAGGTGCCTAAATTGCCCCAAGTTAAGCAGTTGGTAAAAAACCAGCTTATTCTACTCACAGAAAACATGTATTCCAGCTAAGCAGTTGGTAAAATTCAGATTATTCTCCTCACAGAAAACATATTTATTCCAGCTAAGCAGTTGGTAAAATTCAGATTATTCTGCTCACAGAAAACATATTTATTCCAGCTAAGCAGTTGGTAAAATTCAGATTATTCTGCTCACAGAAAACCTATTTTTTTCAGCGGTAAATATTATAACTGTTTTTGTATCAATGAATGCACCAAGGGCACAAACTCTGACTGAAAATAAAAGAATACATCGGGTTATCTTTAGGACTGCTTAGTCTGGGTAAATGGACACAAAACAATCGTTCTTCTGAAAAGACAGTTCTGCTTCCACTGTCCTATGCAGCCCCCTTACCCCTTAATTTAACTTTTTTTTTTCCTTAATTAAAACTTCAGTCTTCTAAAGTTAGATTGTACCGCCATTTATATGGCAGCTGCCCTGGGTGTTGGACACCCTGTGAGCCACAGTAACTGCGTGTCCTTGTTTGCCTATCATGTATATGGCTGCTGCCCTGGATGTTTGACAACCCTGTGAGCCACAGTAACTGCGTGTCCTTGTTTGCCTATCATGTATATGGCTGCTGCCCTGGGTGTTGGACGACCCTGTGAGCCACAGTAACTGCGTGTCCTTGTTTGCCTATCATGTATATGGCTGCTGCCCTGGGTGTTGGAAGACCCTGTGAGCCACAGTAACTGCGTGTCCTTGTTTGCCTATCATGTATATGATCAAAAAGCAAAGATATCGGTCACTATCAAGTTTATAAAGAAGTTTTTTTTGTTTTTTTTTAAAATTGTTTTATGATTTCCACTCCACTTGTATGTCATGTCCAGTCTGGCATCCGATCATGATGGGGTCAACAATACTTGCACCTACAAAGACCGCTACCTGATGTCGCCATCACTCTCTAAACCCACTGACAGCACCAGGCAGCATCCATGGAGGTTCTCGAACTGTTCTGTCGCGTCCATCTATTACTACGTAACAACGCTGGCACTTGCACCGTGAGTTGTATATCCCACCATATATCCCTGTATATATCATATAGATAGATAGATAGATAACACTGGGCAACAAAATTTTTTTTTTTAAATCGTCCAGGGTTTTCCAGTTGAATTAGGCTAATTTAGGTGCTCTGAGTCCGAAAATGACCTTGGTTTTTGTCAATCAGGTCAGGATTATTTTGCTACAAAATTTAAAAAAAATCGTTTTTTTTTTTTTTTAAAAAAAACAAATTTTTTGCGGATCATCAACTGATAAACCTCAGACGATTTTTCCGTTTTACTCAAGAAATAAACGTCAACGTATTCAAATTCATTCAGTTTTTGTTTATCCACCAAATTTGATAAGCATAATTATCATAATATTGGTATAACAATGAGCGTTACGTCAAACAAAAGTTCAGAATTCAAGGCATAAATCGGCGTTTCTTCGATTCCCGTGTGTGAGCAGCTGCTGGGTTGTCTCTCTTCAGTGACCAGCAGTAGTCCCACGGATTGACTGCGTCCCACTACCGCTGGTACCTTTCCTCCATTTGGCGGATGTCCTGATGGAGCCTTTCTTCCTGCTCATCGCTCATCGCCCCAAGGTTTTCAGGAAACTTCTCCATGTTTGAGAACAGGAAGTGCATCTTTATACTCATCAAACACCCGAGTTTTTCGAAGTTCTTTATCATGCTGCTGATGAGTCTGGCGTGGTTTGCTGACTTCATGTTCCCCAGGAAGTTGTTCACCACCTGCACAAACGACACACTTCAAAGAGCGCTTGCAGGTGTCAATGAAGAGTCGCCAATCTCTCGAATCATATTGAGGACCGCCGAGTTTATCAAGAAGACCGGCGACATCTCGGCAGTACACAAGGTCTTCCTCCTGGCAGAAGTAGCCCATGTAGTCCTCATGCCTTCTACGGAAGAAAGTGATACGCGCGTCCTTGCCAAGTAGATTTTTCTCTTTGAGTCTGGAGGCCAACAGCTCGGACCAATTATTCGACAAGATGAGATCCCGAACCAGATCATTAAGCTCACACTGTGAGAACGGCTGCGGACCATCTTGTGATTCATATTCATCTTTGTTACGGGTCCTTATAATGAAGATACTTGTAGAATGTGTAATAATTCAGACAACACAATCACGAAATTAACTCCAGTGAAGTAACATCAAACAATCATTTAATTCTTGAACATAAACTGACATAAAGGTGAACTCAGGAGGAGTACAATAGCAAACTGTAAACATGCATCATCTACATCGATGCCCAAAGCTGGAATCTACTAGAACATGCATCCGCATCCTATGATGCAAAGAGCTCGACTCATTATAAAACAAACCATGTGCTCCCAACTGTCGGTTTAATATGACGTATACACTAAAGCTCCCAATATTTACAACTCAAGATGGCGGAATGACGCCATGGATACTGTGGTGGGCGGAGCCTACCAGATTACGTCATCACGTTTAGACTATATTATTTCTCCACACTCTTCTGTATCTCGTCCCTCGTCTAAAGTGGCGGCCTCATCGTCGCTGTCAGGAAGATCCCTGAACGCTGGTACAGGAATTTCTTCGCAGTGAGCAGCTGGACGATGGGCAGATGAAAGGTCGTGGTACTGGAGGCTGTGCCCAATCAAGTGCTGATGCATTAAATAATCAAGTGAAAGTCCAGATTGATGATTTATAAATAAAATATAATTATCTCTTTTTTTATAATTGTGATTATTTTGCTGCTAATTTTTATGCAGCTAATTTAGAGAAATGATTGAACTCAAAACCCCTGATATTAGAATACGTATAGCTCGTCAGGTAGGTCTATGGCTGTATCTCAAGAAGTTGACCTGACCGAGCAAAATCAAAGTGATATGCAGACTCAGAACACCAAAATTAGTCTAAATCAGTTGAAAAACCCATGACGATTTTTTGGCTGTTGCCCAGTGTAATTAGACAGGCAGACAGATCTATGGACGGGCGGAGGAAAGGATGGATGGATAGAGAGAGAGAGAGAAGGATAGAGATATAGATAAAATTTTAAATCAAGTTCCCCACGTGTTCACATAAGATATAACGCAAAAAATGTCAATTTTTACCCCCCCCCTCCCGTTTAACATTATCTAACACCAAAAACTCCCCCAATGTAACAAAAATAAGAAATTCGCAACCCCACCCCCCTCCCTTTTCGGCGTTATGTAATATGTGAACGGCCCCTTATACTGTCACAGATAGTTCACTTGTGCAATTTCTCCCTTTCAGTTGTTTTTTTTTTTAAATGTATTTTTGATGTCTGTGTATCAAGACTTGGTTTAGGTGTCTGCTCGTTTACTTAATATCTGTACATATGTTTCTTTACTATACCCCTGTTGTATAAATATCCGATTAATACGTACAACTTATCGATGCTATTTCTCCAGGTATGTAGACAAGGGGACTGTGTAATCGATTTATCCGTACCTGCCAAGGGTGAGCATCTAATTGATTTCTTTTATAATGGTGTTTAGTTCTCAAAGGTAGTCACTCAAGATCTGGTGGGTTCATTAGTTGAAAATTACAAGATTTATTCACAGTATATATACAATGTACATAATTATTATAGTTCATGCGTAAACAGTCTACTTGTGCGTACAACTGACCCAGTTTCACGAGTTAAACTTGTTACGGCTGTGCCAATAACGAACTCGCTGCAAAAAAACAGACCTGGCGTTCTCCGGTGACCAACTCTTGTACTCATCTGCTCTCTGTGTACTTTCCAAATTTGCGTTTGTCCCACTCTCTGGTACTCGTCTTAATCTGCGTCTTCTCTGTGTGTATTTCTTCACTGCATGAATTACTGCATGGTCAGTTCCATAGGATGACCCCCCCCCCTCAAGCTTATGGCGTCAGCCGTTTCCCGCCAAAAACTGTAGGTGGAGGGCATTTTGTAGATGTTCGAAGTGTAGGTGGTTATAGACACCAAGTCAACACTCGTCAATAGGCAGGGGTGAACGACCGGGATTACAATGATAAGGTATTGTCCAAAAAGTCATGATTTCATCATTCATCTCGAGGGTTGGGGGGGAGGCTAAAGAAGGTATGTGGGTGCGGATAAGAAAGGAAGTGACGTTGAATTATTACAATTTTAATAAGTACATCTTTATGAACTTATGAAATGGCCGAAGCTTTGTTTAATCTGCGCAAGATGAACTATTTATAACAGCTCTTGATTTTAGATATTACATTTTTTTTTACGACTAACTGTCAACTTGTGTAACGCAATGTTTTCATAAAACAGATTGTGACATTTTTTCAAACTGTACTTCTGCCATGTGTATGGACGAGAACCTAATCAAGTACTGCACATACACGTGTGGGTTAGGGTGATAACTATTTTCATTATTTTTCGTAACGAAACTGAAACCCCTCACATTCGAGGAACAATTATATGTAGATGACAGTAGCAACATTAATTTTTTTTTAAATTGAAAAAAGTTCCCCCTATTTTTAATTTTTCGTTCACATATCGCGCAGTTTGAACTCGCCCCAGCTTGGGGTGAGTTCACAATATATAACTATTTCATTATTGTTATAACTTCTTTTATTTTTTGTTTCAGGTGCAAATATATAATATATATTCTGGAATATTTTAGAACATTGTGGAATATTTTTGAATATTTTGGATAAACTATCTCGTTTTCAGTGCAAGCAAGTCTTACTGTCAGGATAGTGAAAGTAGATAGACATGGATAGATAGAAAGACATATTGTTAGACAGATAGACAGATAGGCTAAACAATCTCACACGGATGCCTACAAACCGTCAAATTCTTGGAAACTTCACTTTTCTGTTCAATAGCCAGAAACGGCGACTGGATCGAATCAAAATTATGATTACGGATATATAATTGCTTTGGAGGGAAATTCTAGACTTTCCACTATTATCCAGCGCACTCATCAGAAAGAAACTCAATTGCCTGATTGATTTATATGACAAAAACAAAAAGAATCCGTCTGATAAATTTACTACAACACTTTCTCAGTTATTTGATGTCACCAACGTTAATGGAGAATGGAAAAGCACGGAGGATAAAGAACTCTACCAGAGGCAAGTTAAGAGTGGAGGAAAGATTGGTTATTCAATGGTCAAACAAGCCCCTTTGGAATCAATCCACCCAAGAAAACGAATCCGACTATCAAAAACCCAATCACAAGCCAGCTCTTCTCAATCGCAACCTATACAAACACATACAACTGTCTCAGAATCTTCGGAATCTGAAACCTCTGCTTCTTCACCCGACTTGCCAACCTATTCTTCCACGTCATCTTCTCCTGAATGCAAACCGAAATACCAAAGAGCAAGCACTACAACAGCGGGTTTGCTAGTACTGCAAAACAACATTTCTACACATAAAGCATATGATGTTCTTGCAACCATTGCTGAACAGGGTCACGATGTGCCAGTTCCAAGTCAGGCGGGTGTCTGGAAACGAGTAATCTCTGTAGGACGTAAAATGAAAACCAAAATTGTTCAAAAACTTCAAAGCAAAGAACTCTATTGTCTCCAGTTTGATGGTAAAAGAGTTCAAGGGGAAGAGTATCAAGTAGTTCTGCTGAAAAATATGACAACCGAAATCAAACTTGGTATTATTAAATGTGAGAGTGGTTCTGCCGCGGCCATTCACAAGGAACTACATCAGCTACTTGATGAATATGATGCTTGGAAAAATATTGGCATGATAATATGCGACACGACCGCAGTAAATACTGGTCGTTTGCATGGGATTGTAAAGCTCATACAGGATGATGTCTTGAGCAAGGGCTTTCAGAAGCCACAATATATTGGGTGTCAGCACCATGTACTCGACCTCCTTTTGAAACATGTCATGAATTTTTTTATCCAAGAGCCAACGAGCAAACCAAAACTCAACTATTCCTTCATTGACCAATTAACACAAAACTATGTCACTCTTCAGGCTGATTACCGCCTCGTTGCGACAGATGATGTTAGCACAGACGAGAACCCTGGATGGCGAGATGATTTCAAGTTCTTATATGAATTATGTCAGGCATATCGTCATTACAAAACAACTTCACGTTGGCCTCGCATCAACTGGAAGAAACTACCAAATTTACACCAGGCAAGATGGAACTCACGTGCGATATATACTGTTATATCATTTTTTCTGATACCAGAGTGGCGCAACATCCTCACTCCTGCCTGCAACTTCATCTGCTACGAATGGGCAAATGCTTGGTTCCATTCTCAACACTATAATGAAGCGTCCTTCAATGAACTGTTTACCTCACTCATCAGGATAAAATGCAAGAAGGCAATTAAGTGTTTAAAGACCCATTGGTCAGTCGGAAAGTCATTAATTGACATTCCCAGATCTAACCAAATTGCTGAACGTGCTGTGAAACTGATGGAGGAACTTCATGCAAAATCGAGAAAATTTCAATTTTTGAATCTGAAGTTCATAGGAGAAAATATGTTTTAAACATTTCTTGTACATTCTGTACATATTACTAACTGATCTGTATCTTATTTGTTAATAAAAGTTGATTAGTTATTATTATTACTCTTTTGAGTTAAGCTAAAAAAAATAATGTCCTTTTTTTTGAAAAAAGAAATATTTTTCCACTTTTTTCTTCCGAAAAAGGGGGAGGAGGGGGAACTTTTTTTAAAAAAATCAAAAATGCAATTGATATTCTTAAATTACACATAAAAGTTCCTCGATTGCAAGTGGTTTCATAAAAATATTTTTTTTGTTATCACCCTAGTGTGGGTATTATAACGGGAACCCGTCGTACAGCTCATCAACGACTTTGAGAACTACTGTAAAATTCACAACTACACAGTCAACGATGACAACACGCCCACCTACCACCAAAGGTAAGGTTCCTGTTATTTCTGAGTTGGTGTTTTTATTTTATAAAAGCAGCGAGAACTGTTTGTTTCGTTTCATTGCATCGTCAAAATCGTCACACACGCCAAGGGTCAAAAGTTAACCCGATAATACATCTAAAAATATGTATACATGTTTATGTTTGTGTGCTTGTATGTGTGTTTGCTATGGCTGTAGGTCCGACCAGCCAGTGTTTATCCTTCTTTTTATCTTATCATTATTAATGCTATTTTTATATATTGTTTGCATTCCATTACATTAACACTATTAAAGAATTGATTAAGGGATAAGTGAAGTAAATATAAAACTCATAGTTTTTCTGAGGTCTTGAATTACACATTTATTAGGAAATTCAGGATAAAATAAAGTTTCACAATTATTTTTTTTTCAAACCTGAGACTCCCGGGTTTGTTCATTGATGAGAACCATGCGAATTTCAACAGGTTCTTTTAAATGTTAGTCAAAGTCTCTCATGTCTACCCTGACTTTAGATGGATAAATAAAGGCGGCTGGGCATTGTGCTAATCGCCCAATTGCTTCAAATGACAGTAAAACATGAAACCTACACTTCATCTACCCCGATGGGCCTTTAGAGCTAAGGGAACTTAACATACTGTAATGCTCATGCCATTTTTTAAGGAACATAAAAAATATGCAGTTGTGTTGCATTGCACAACTAATAGGCCTATATTATAATACTGCACAACTAGTAGGTCTATATTATAATACCGCAAAACTAGTAAGTCTATATTATAATACCGCTCAACTAATAGGCCTATATTATAATACAGCTCAACTGATAGGCCTATATTATAATACCGCAAAACTAGTAGGCCTATATTATAATACTGCACAACTAGTATGTCTATATTATAATACCGCTAAATATGACATCATGTATGTCCCCTGTACTGATCACTCGTTTTTTTTCCCCATAACAGGCAACTGGTGTTATGATAATGTCAACTTCTCTAAATACGGGTTATCCTGTCAGCAACTCTATAGCTATGGTTATTGTTTCAACCAGGATGTTCAGACATATTGCTGCTCTTCTTGCAATCAAGGAACCACTACTATTACGACAACGCCGAGTAAGAACCCAGTTATATCCCTTATAATTGTAGTATTTGTAGAGTTTTTTTTAGCTATATTTACTTATCTTCAAAGTATACTGGATTTGAAATATAACTTTTAATTATTAAAATATTCATTCTTAAAGTACTCATATTTTAAAAAAAAAAAATTCAGACTGTAATTCCAGAGTTGATTTTATGTGTACACATTCACTTACTTTACATAGACGGTAATTGACTAGTTGAAAAATCGCCGAAATATGAAAAATATTGATTTAACAAAATAAATTCGCGTTTTAACGTTTTTCATTACAACAAGGGCAACAGGGACGTTTAATCTTTGGTCTGTATAAGTAGCCTCCCCTGATGTAATTAAAAAGGGAAATTAAAATTTCAATAAAATTAAATACCAATTATTTTTTTTTTTTACATAGAAATATGTTTTTTTTTTCTTTGAAAGGATGTGTAGTAATATTCTTGCTTCATATATCACCAACTTAATCCCATTTTAAACCACATATTTTACTAGTAAATCAATATTCTTAAAATTTCATTCAAATTAATTATAGCTTTTTTACCAAAAAAAACATTCTGCTAAGTGATATGTCCTTATATTTTACCATGCACCTATCACATTGCCACTGTAATATATAATAAATAATATATATAAAACAAAACAATAAATAGATGATTTGTGGGGAAAGATCATTTGGGTCATATGAATAGAAAAAAAAACTACTTTGCTATAATGTTAATGTATTCAACGAGGATAGTCTGAGACTATGATATAACTAATGACGGATGTGGCGGGCACACAACACAGCGGCTGTGCAAATATAGCTATATAAATATACATACATATATATATATATAAATATATATATATATATACAGATATATATATATATATATATATATATATATATATATATATATATATATATATATATATATAATGGGTCTTCCTGATTAAACTGCGTTAATTTGCGATTAACGCGTCAAAAAAAATGCAATTAAAATTTTCAACCCAACACCTAAGTGTGTTAATTTGACCAAAATGCTGAAAGTTCACCAAATCCATAAGTAACAGTATTTCACTCAACAATTTGAAGTTATTAAGTAGATCTACAACCCTCACCCTGTCGCTATTCGCAAAAACCCTCACCCGAGGTATGTCGACCAAAGCCCCATTGTAATATAAAATAAAGATGTCTTTGTTATATAGCGCTTCGACAAGTAAACCTCCTGCTCGATGTAAAAAGAGAAAGTTTCATTCACTAGTTTACATTTTATACTGTAGTGTATTGGTGGAGGCACGATATTGAAGTGTATAACGAACCCGGTTATAATTAGATTAAAACAACCAGATGCTAGAAAATTCGTATCATCATTTTTTTGCTAAAATTTTGGATCGCATTTTGATAAAATATCACCTTGCTGGTCACGTCTGCAACAGCTGCACTACTTGTTTCATATATATGGCACTTGTAATCAGTGTCTAGACTAAGCTGATGCACACATCTGTACTCAAGACAGTATTTGGATTTTTTGGAATTATTATGACACTAAGTTAAATTTAATATTTTATATAGGGCTGTTGATTTACTGCAATTAAAGCGTAATTAATGCTTTAAAAATATGCGATTACATTTTTTTGACACAAACACATAAATGCGTTACAATTTACCCAAATGCTGCTATTTCTGAGTAGCATAAAACAAAAAAAAAATCAGTAAACTACCCAATTCTATAACCAGATCAGACAAGATTTTAAAAAAGGAAGAACAAAAAAACTGTCAATTACATATAAAATCATAGCAGCTATATTACCTATAACAAATAGGATTGTCATTTCTTAATTCTAATTTATGACCATAAATACAATAAGTGAACATCTACATAAGTGTCTCCTAAGTGATTGACAGGTGTTATGGTTTTAAAACAATCCAACTTTTTGTAAACTTATTTTGGGACAAAGGGGATATGGTGGTTGTGTAAGTCTTAAGTAACGTCATCTTTGTGGGGCTGCTAAGTGTGCCGAAATAGTTACTGGGTTAAGAAAGAGGGGAAAATGCGAGTTAATAATAAGTGGCAACTACATCCTGGCTATACTATTATTTTATGGAAAAAAAAAACTATTAGATATAAATGACGTGTGCATATTTTTGTGTTGGAAAGTGAAGGGGGTATGTACAATAGTGGAGGGTAGAGTAAACAAGACTTACGTGGGGCGAAGTGTAGCAAAGTATTACAAGAAGGGGATCAAAAGGGGCTGATTACGTCATTAGTTCGGAAACTACGGTATGAGAAAAACACATGTTTGGCATTGTTGTTGATGAAAAAGAAAACAATTCGCTTCGCTTGACGTGATTAATACATATCAATAAACTGCTCTCAATAAATAATTCAATAGACATAGATGCTAATGCTTAATAAATATTTTACAATAAATTATATCTCTTTCGTAAATAAATCTGACTTTTTATTTTGCCAGTATTATGCTATGATATTATAGCATACTAGTTTGAATACAAACAAATGTATTATATTTTGTCGATTAAAATTTGCGTTAATTTGCGTTAAAAATTTTAATAATGAGTTAATTTCGATCAATTTTTTAATCGAACAGTAGATCTAATTTTAAAGATTTGTCAGCATAGATTTATGTAAATTTAAACAATAATAACATTAAATTAGGTTGTAATGAAGTTTAATGAAAATATTTCTTTTTTTTTTAAATTATCATTGCAGCCACACGAAGTTCGTGCACAGATACGTACTATCTTCTATCATTTGGCGAGTCATGTTGGAGCGCCATGAAGGAGGCAGCAAACATGTGCTACATGAATGAAGTAGAAACTTCGTGCTAGCCTCTTGTGCTGAAAGATCAACGAACATCACAGGTGAGAAAATGCATTCGAAACCAACCAGGCATTATGTCTAATAGTGTTACACTTTTTTCAATACATTTATTAACGTTTCCTAACTTGTTTTACATGGAAGAGAATCAACAAATATCTGACCTAGAAGAGAATCAACAAATGCCTGACATAAGTTTATGTAACATTTTGGTGAATCGTCAAATTTATTGAGAAATCATTTTAATTTGATAATAAGCAATTTAAGAAAACTTTAAGAAAAAGAAAATATCAAAGCCTTCATTTTATATTAAAGCTGAAAGCTACTAAGAAATATCCATGAAGGATGAACAGCGTATCTAGAGCCGGATTTAATGATTGGGCCTCAAAATTTTGAGTAGTATATAAAAAATAAAAAAAATAAAAACTTAATATTTTTTATTTAGAAAATGGGGTCTAAAATTTGTGTTGGCCTAGTGCCCCTAAAATTGTAAATCCGGGTCTGGGCGTATCATTTTATTGCGTTAAAGATGGATGATGGAACACGTTTTCGTTTTCAAATTTAGGCTGTAAATACGGTGACGAATATAGGTCATTGTGTTCTAATATCATGTCATGTGATGGTTATGAAGACTTCTGCTGCCAGACATGTGGAAACGGAACCAGCACCTTGACGACAAAAACAACGTGCACTCAAAGACCTCCAACAACTACTCACGGTAAATTTATTTTAGGAGTTCTTTTTTTTTAAAACCTACGAACTTTGTTTTACAAAAGATGATGTTGCGTCTCTAAAGTATAAAGCGCCAAAAGTAGGTATGAAAAAAAAAGTTCAGATTTTCTCTTAAATCAAAAAGACCATTGTACAAATGAAGTTTTAATCTCACTTGTTTTTGTAGAAACTGTTAATTTAGGGACATATTTTCTTGTAGTAGACTTTATTTTCACAAAAAATGTTTGGTGCTCATCTCGTTTTTTAAAGCTTGGTGGACTTGTAAACTTTTCCAGGTCCAGAAAAAAAAATCTTTACCTGAATTTGAACCCAGCCCCTCTAATTGACATTCAATCATCCACCAACCTAAAACAGATGCCTCCAAGTCGACTAAATGTCCTAAACTTGATGACCTATCAACCTTATAAATTTGATATTAAGATTGGAAAAAAAAGAATGTATAATTCGACTTATTTTTTTTAAATATATTAGTTCTGGGTTGTTGTTTTTTTAATATAATTTTTTTGGGTTGTTGTTTTTTAAATATATTAGTTCTGGGTTGTTGTTTTTTTAATATATTAGTTCTGGGTTGTTGTTTTAAATATATTAGTTCTGGGTTGTTGTGTTTAAATATATTAGTTCTGGGTTGTTGTTTTTAAATATATTAGATCTGGGTTGTTGTTTTTTAAATATATTAGTTCTGGGTTGTTGTTTTTTTTAATATAATTGTTTTGGGTTGTTGTTTTTTTTTAAATATATTAGTTCTGGGTTTCTTTAATATACTATTTCTGTGTTTTTGTATATATTTGTTCTCGGTTGTTGTTTTTAAATATATTAGTTCTGGGTTGTTGTTTTTTTTAACCCATTAATGCATGAGGTCTCATTTTTCATTAATATTTGCATAGTACATGTAGTTTGGGCATTTATTGACTATATCAAACGTAAAAATTATAAAAAATGTGTATAACGCAAATTAAGGGCCCCCAAAGTTTTGTCCTTAAAAAAGGACGCAATGCGTTACATCCCACCTGAACTTTAATTTTGTCACATCACAAATCTAGACAATTAAATCTTGACAAACGCTGTATTTTATCATCTCAATGCAAAGAAACGACATAAAAATACATTTATAATGCATAAGTCAGAAATACTGTTATAATATTATTGTCAACTTTTAGTAATATGACATAAATAACAAAATAATAGTGTAAATGTAAGCATGTTTCCAGTGTCACCATAAGGTGTATTAGTCAGTCTAGTATCAGTGACAGCTGTTGATGTTTTGCCACTTCTGACAGCCTGTACAGTTGCCAAGCATTCTGCACACTGGCGTCAATGGCTAAACAGAATCGAGCCCACCATCATTACTTGATGGGGATGTTGATGTGAAAATTTGCAATGTTTTGGTCCATTCTATCTGTCCCTCCCAAAAATTGATTATAACGGGCAATCATATTTGGAATTGATATTTGAATATGCTTCTTTTCACTGGTTGACCAACGCTTGGCTTGGGCTGTTTGTTCCACACCAAAAGCAGTTTGATAGCATTGTAACGACATTGTTATTGTTGCAAAAAACTGCAATCATTCCGGACTCCCTGTCCACACGACTGTCAAAGGATTTTCAAGATTCCTTTCTCATCTTATCATTTTCTTTCACTGGACGCTTCTCCATCCTGTTTACTATAATAATTCCTGTGACTGAATAATTCATGTCCTTCAAATTATCAAGCAGTCGTGGTGTTGTAAAAAAATATCAATATATGCATGTCTAGCAGGTAGTTTATTCATCAACTGAACTACCACAGAGCCACCAAGACCAAGATCCACGTTGAATGAAGTTGTTTTGATTTCTGCGTGGCATACAGATTGGTCATTTGAGTGATATAGTCAACAACTTCATCGTCGTGGAACATTTCAAATAGAGCTGACGGTGTGTGATCAATATCTGATGCTGAAGTGAAACTACATGGAATTTATTTTTCTTTCAGGTCAATTTCAACCAATTTATTGTCGGTGGTGTAGTTTTCTTCGGACGTGATGACTTTGTTGGACCCACTCCATTGCAACTGCTATCTTCAAGACTAGTTGTAGAACGTCTGTGGCGTTTTGAGTCGCTGCTGCCCGATTGGATGTTGACTGCTGCCATTCGAGAATGCCTGTCCAAATTATGTACTTCAGCTAATGGAAACACATCATTTTCAGCTTCATCGTCATTATCTTCAGCAATGTCGTTAACGCCTATATGCTTTTTGTCAAAATCGGAAACGAGTAGATTATCTTCTGCCTGAGCATATAATTGATTTCCAGAGAGATTATCAATATCACCCATATCATCTTCGGGACCACTGTCTTCATTAAATTTTGTACCATCTTCCGGTGGCAAGATAAAAATATCTACACTTTTAAAGTCATCTTCTAGCATGCTAAACACCTCAGCCACCGTGTAAGATCTAGAAAAAGAAAATTTGACATATTACTGCTAAATCACCCAACATACATTCAGGTGGGATATAACGCATAGCGTCCTTTTTTAAGGACACTATTTTAATTATATGAAAAACAATATTAGCAAACTCATTGCACAATGACTTGCCAACAGGCATTAAGAAACAATATTTACTATATAATAGTTACAAAAATTACATTAAAATACATACCTTTTACGTGGAGGCATTCCTAGAATAAAACTTTCCAACAAAATCGAACTTTAACCATAAAATTAAAATACAAAATGTCAGCAAATACGATAATATCCGGTTTAGACCATTGCGAACATAAACAAGGGGTGCACAGATGTATTTGTTTCATACCAATATTCAATGGTGTTAGGGTAGTGCACATTTGTATAGCACGTCCTTAAAAAAGGACGCTATGCGCTAATGGGTTAATATATTAGTTCTGAGTTGTTGTTTTTATCCGCCCACAAGGTGACTGGTGCCATGACGACCCGTTTTATACTAAGTTCGGTTACACCTGTCAGGAGATTTATAGATCAGCTAATTCTCTTTGTTCATATGTAGATGTTCAGAATGCTTGTTTCGGCTTCTTGTGGTCTACATACGTCAACTTAAACAACTATTCCAAGAAAGCATTCATTCATTTTCTTTTCTTTTCTTAGAACCTTATTAGGATAATTTTGCAGTTTTACCTATGAGTTGTTTTAATGTTATTAACTGACAAAATTCAAAGAAACTGCTGTAATAAAGTTATATCTGATTCAATCACATTGTCCAAATTACTTGTAATTTGTGTCTCAATTCAATTCGTGACAATTAAATGATGACTAGACTCCATTGAAATGAAACAAGGTAATAATACATTGTAATTGGATAATAATCTACCTAGGTTGTTATAAGTCACCGATGAGATGGTGTTTTTCGCCGTGCCCTTCTTTCAACTCCACCTTAGTCTACAATGTAATGACTGTAGAGGCACTGCAGGGGATAAGGAGAAACTTCAACCATAAACCTTTAAGATACATTTGACGAACCCATGATCTTAAGGTCAACATCGAGCACTTTACCGCAATACTACATCTTGTCATTCTTAGAGCCGTTGATTTCGGTTTTAACCCTTGTGCACTATTCCAGTACTTTTCCCTACACCTTTACTTTTGAAAACCTTACATTGTCTTGGTATTACATGAGATATCTAATTATAGTACACACTTCCATTGCAGCGACTCACGGCTGGTGTGTTGACATCGACTACTCTCTTTCGTCTGGAAAGTCATGTCAGGAGGCCATGCTGGAACCAACTAATTTGCTACATACCAGAAGTACAAGTCTCTTGCTGTGCTTCATGCTCTGAGAGATCAACAAATATCCCAGGTGAGAATGAAGGCTAGAGCCCAAGTCTAAGTGCTTATTGAAAAACTGTACTTTCAGTAAATACATTTTGTTATTATTTTCTGTATGTGCTTTATTTATTTGAGACGTAAGACCCCCCCCCCCCATAGGTCACTACTGATACAGTTAAATATATGTTTTGTCTAACTAACCAAAATCACTGTCATGGAATGTACTTAACTTTGACCCCTTTATACTGTTTGTGTTTTTTGTTTGTCAGGTTGCGAGTTTGGTGATAAGTACAGGTCAATGTGCCCCAGTCTCTTGTCGTGTGATGGCAATCACAACGTCTGCTGTGAGACCTGTGGAACGGGAACCAGCATCTCGACAGATAGTGTTACTTTAATGTTGATGTTAATTCTTGTATCAGTGTTTCATTGTTTTATGGTTTCCTAAGACTGACATAATCCAGTGATACAATCGGCTCACAAACACTTAATAGTATCAACATATTTATAGTCATTTTAAAATTTGAATATGTTTGAAAGTAACAAAACATATCAATCTATAACACACACATTATTTATCAATTATAAAATTTGACATTTCAATAGTGATAACTCTAGAAATAATTGATGAATCTGATATTAAAATGTACAGGTCAAGTTCCTGACCCACAATTCATGTTTCTTGAGCTGTGTATCAATAACTCTGTCATATTCACAACAAATGAATCCGTTTTTTTTAATTCAGAATTCTCTCCCTTGTTTTTTTTTTTCATTTCACACCACAGTATGTTTATATGCAGTCTCCCCCACACACATGCACTAACCCAAAAATCACCAACTCGTGGTCCCTGGTCACTTGATTTCTCCCCTCTCCCACCCCTTCCATTGTACACTCCCAACTGGTGGATATACAGATGTACGTCAGTATATGAGGGGTAAATTTGTAATCGCTATGAACAGAGATTTAGTTGTTTTGTCATTTTAATAATGTTGCATGCACTGCAGCATTGAGACACCACAGTACTCAACTATGGTAGGACTATGGATATCAGTGGATCAGACTGCTAGGGATATAACACGGCAGCCACATAACGGCGGGCCATGTTTCAGTGTACAGACATTGGTTATGTCTATAACACAGATAGTAATTCCTAATCATTTATTTGCAGTATTTATTTACATTCAGTTGTCGTTTATTAATGATTTTTTTTTTTTTAAATCTTCAATAATTGGGAGAATAATGCAAAATATATTGTTATTATGTACAAAATATATTGTTATCATGTACAAAATATGTTGTTGTTATGTACAATAAAAAAAAATTAAAATATTTCTACATTCTTCTGCTGAACTGACGACTAAAGGTTTTTAAAAAAAGTACTTGCAACTTAAGGAGTGGTAAAGGAAATCCAGCCAATACGTTCAATTTCTCGCACTTTCTATCTTTTCTCTGTAGGCCCTAAATTATTCATTGTGTAATGTAAACATTCAAAATTCAAAACCAAATATCAGGTGCATTTTATATAAAAAAAAAATAGATAATATTTTTTCTATAAATAAATTTTATCGTAAATGCATTAACGTCCAAAAAAAATACAACCAAAACAATTAAAGCTAAATTGGGATTATCTTTATAGAAATATTTGTTTAAACAGTTACTGGTAATGGCTAAAAATGTGGTGATGTGTAAGATATAGTATTGTAGGGTCAGAGTGTCCTTATGTGGTGATGTGTAAGATATAGTATTGTAGCGTCAGAGTGTCCTTATGTGGTGATGTGTAAGATATAGTATTGTAGCGTCAGAGTGTTCATATGTGGTGATGTGTAAGATATAGTATTGTAGCGTCAGAGTGTCCTTATGTGGTGATGTGTAAGATATAGTATTGTAGCGTCAGAGTGCCCTTATGTGGTGATGTGTAAGATATAGTATTGTAGCGTCAGAATGTCCTTATGTGGTGATGTGTAAGATATAGTATTGTAGCGTCAGAGTGTCCTTATGTGGTGATGTGTAAGATGTTTTTTTTTCTAAGTAAAAGACGGAGGCGGGGCAAACATACACAAATCTAAGGGCTTCAAGAAAAAAAAAATGCTTTAAATTTCAATGCTTGCAAAACTTAGTTCCTAAATAATCGTTGAAAACGGGATCTGTCCTGACCCTTTACAACTATTAAGTCACACAAACTATTAAGTCAATCCAACTATTAGGTACATTAACTATTTTAGTCAGTCCAAATATTAAGTCACTCCGTCTATTAAGTCACTCCAACTATTAAGTCACTCCAACTTTTATGTCACTCCAACTATTAAGTCACTCCAACTATTAAGTCACTCCGTCTATTAAGTCACTCCAACTGTTAAGTTACATCAACTATTAAGTCACTCCAACTATTAAGTCACTCCAACTATTAAGTCACTCCAACTGTTAAGTTACATCAACTATTAAGTCACTCCAACTATTAAGTCACTCCAACTATTAAGCCACTCCTACTGTTAAGTCACTCCGTCTATTAAGTCACTCCAACTATTAAGTCACTCCAACTATTAAGTCACTCCGTCTATTAAGTCACTCCGTCTATTAAGTCACTTCAACTATTAAGTAACAAAAACTAGTAAGTCACTCCAGCTATTAATTCACTTGAACTATTAAGTTACTCCGTCTATATTAAGTCACTCCAAATATTATGTCACTCCGACTATTATGTCACTCCAATTATTAAGTCACACCAACTATTAAGCCACTCCAACTGTTAAGTCACTCCAACTATTAAGTCATTTCAACTATTAAGTCACTCCAACTATTAAGTCATTTCAACTATTAAGTCACTCCAACTATTAAGTCATTTCAACCATTAAGTCACTCCAACTATTAAGTCATTTCAACTATTAAGTCACTCCAACTATTAAGTCACACCAACTATTAAGTCTTTCCAACTGTTAAGTCACACCAACTATTAAGTCACTCCAACTATTAAGTCACTCCAACTATTAAGTCACTCCAACTATTAAGTCACACCAACTATTAAGTCAATCCAACTATTAGGTACATTAACTATTTTAGTCAGTCCAAATATTAAGTCACTCCGTCTATTAAGTCACTCCAACTATTAAGTCACTCCAACTTTTATGTCACTCCAACTATTAAGTCACTCCAACTATTAAGTCACTCCGTCTATTAAGTCACTCCAACTGTTAAGTTACATCAACTATTAAGTCACTCCAACTATTAAGTCACTCCAACTATTAAGTCACTCCAACTGTTAAGTTACATCAACTATTAAGTCACTCCAACTATTAAGTCACTCCAACTATTAAGCCACTCCTACTGTTAAGTCACTCCGTCTATTAAGTCACTCCAACTATTAAGTCACTCCAACTATTAAGTCACTCCGTCTATTAAGTCACTCCGTCTATTAAGTCACTTCAACTATTAAGTAACAAAAACTAGTAAGTCACTCCAGCTATTAATTCACTTGAACTATTAAGTTACTCCGTCTATATTAAGTCACTCCAAATATTATGTCACTCCGACTATTATGTCACTCCAATTATTAAGTCACACCAACTATTAAGCCACTCCAACTGTTAAGTCACTCCAACTATTAAGTCATTTCAACTATTAAGTCACTCCAACTATTAAGTCATTTCAACTATTAAGTCACTCCAACTATTAAGTCATTTCAACCATTAAGTCACTCCAACTATTAAGTCATTTCAACTATTAAGTCACTCCAACTATTAAGTCACACCAACTATTAAGTCTTTCCAACTGTTAAGTCACACCAACTATTAAGTCACTCCAACTATTAAGTCACTCCAACTATTAAGTCACTCCAACTATTAAGTCACTCCAACTATTAAGTCACTCCAACTATTAAGTCACACCAACTATTAAGTCACTCCAACTGTTAAGTTACCCCAACTATAGAAGGGACTTCAGCTATGACCTGAAATATCTATTGGTCCTCACCGGAGATCTAACCAGGGACCCTCAGGTCGACAGTCGAACGTGTTGCCACACAACAATGGCTTTGCTCATTCTGATAAGGATTCTGGCGATGTTTATATTGATATTGGTGGTGATGTGATCAAGGTGCTGCCTGTAATTGAGTTGATGTTGAATGTTGATATTGGTGTTGAAGATGTAGATAATGAGTATGCTACCAATAACAGTTCTAACGATGTTAACATTTAGAATTATGATGTATTTTATAATACATATTGTGTTGGTTAACACTGTTTATTTTTCCGTAATAAAAACACCATTCAGGAATTTATAGATAATATTAAACGTTTGATGAAAGACTTCTATTTAAAAGTCCATTCGATATTTTTGCGGTTCACACATTTAATACACAATTCTGTTCATTTACATTGATTTTTTAAAAATACATACACACACCCAAAAGCCCCCCCCTGCCCCGCCCCCTGCCCCCCCACCCTGGTTGCGCCACTGCACACACTCACACGCATTGCCTCTATACTTTGTTCTGAATATCGACAGTGTAGATATCTCTCCCCACACACTGTACTATAAGATAAATACAGAGGCATTAGTAGTAGCGGTAAATTTCTGGGCCATGGGCCCCCCCCCCCATTCCACAGACTATAAGTTTCTGGGCCATTGGCATGCTGTGTATCCCCGATTATGATGTTAAACATTTACAGGTATTCACTTAACTCTATAACAAATACTCGCCTATGTATGTCACACACTTTGACCTGGTCGACACACATTTATTTAACGACTCAGTACAGCAGTGGGTCTCAATGGTACGTCGCGGACACATTTAATTAAAACATCGACAATCTATGTAGACATAATATCATCCACAATCTATGTAGACACAATATCATCGACAATCTGTGTATACATAATATCATCGACAATCTATGCAGACATAATATCATCGACAATCTATGTAGACATAATATCATCGACAATCTATGTAGACATAATATCATCGACAATCTATGTAGACATAATATCATCGACAATCTATGTAGACATAATATCATCGACAATCTATGTAGACATAATATCATCGACAATCTATGTAGACATAATATCATCCACAATCTATGTAGACATAATAACAAAACAGTTTCTCTAGCTGCTTCAGAACAAAACTGTATTGCATGTATAAGCAAAAACTATGTATAATAAACTTAACATTAAATTAAACAAGTTTCTTTGTTTTTTTTTTTCACTATTGTTTGTTTGTGTACATGTTGGTTGCGGAAACCAAACAACTGTTAGGTGGATAAGGTAATAAAAAGAAACGTTAAAGAATATGTGTTCTACATACTTTAGAAAGTAAGGAATAAATATAAATGTTCTGTATTTTTCATTTCATACTTAATAACTTGGACTGTTTCATCATACTGGGAGAGTAGCAATATGCTTCAACAGTAACAATTAACAGTAACAAGAACAATACGCTAGGACAGAAACAGTATGCTGGTACAATAACAATATGATAGAACAGTGTGATAAATATAAAAGGAGAGTAACAATATGAAGGGACGGGAGGTATAGGTTGGGACAATAACAATATGATAAGACGGTCACAAAAAACTATGCAAGGACAAAGACACTTGGGGTGGAGGGTAATGCGAGGTGGGTCCATTTAAATATTAGACAGAGTGAGTTCTGAAATTATTAAATATTATTACTGACAAAGGGGGGGGGGGGATTTTGTATCATTTTTTTGCGTTTTTAAAAAATGCTAACAAAACCTGCAAACATCGCATGTCTAGAGTAGCTACCCGACGCTCAGCTTAATAGCTGCCACAGTGTATGGAAACTGCCCGATATGGCACGATGTGAGGAACTGCCCGTTGCCAGTATTTACAGTTGGCACATTTTTAAAACTGCCCCAGTTGCCAGTATAAATAGGGTGGTACAGAGCAGGTGAGCCGCCCGGCTACCTGTATTAATTGCCGGCACAATGTGTTTGTGTGTCTGTGCAATAATAGGAAGAGTATGTGTGTATGTGTGGTTTCATTACGCGACATTTGTTGTGCGCAATTTGCAATACCAAAGACATTAATGCAAAGGCTGTCATCCAACGGTGGAAAGTGTATGTGTTCATTTAGAAAACGCGTCACGCGTTAAACATAAAAAAAAAACTAAATTCAATATAGTAATACAGTTAAAAATTGTTTCATAAAGACAATTATAAAGAACCGTTTGGCCTGTGTGTGTGTGGCCTGGCTCCTCATACAGAACCACATATATTTTTTTTTAACCTAGTTTGGTTCCATATTAAAATGTGCCCATGGTTTATATGAACGTTTCGCCGACCCTTGTTTTTTAAACTAGGTCAAAATTAAGCGTTACGTGCCAGTGCCACTTCCTTAATCCACAGCAGTTTGTGAACATTTGTTCACTTTATTGGTCCATACCTTTACTTCAGCCCGTTGATTATTCATTCAATCGCGTGATCATTCTGACATATATAGCTGATCGATAACTAATGGAACTATTAATATAATGAACGAGGAAGCAGTAAGCTGGTAATTGTATAGTGTGTAACACAGCCGCAGTATACGGACAGTACACTACACTACAATTATTTATGGACATGGCATATCCTGTTCAGTTAAATGCTTCAAATATCAAATTGAATGTTCATTTTGTCGCTCCGTGCACCACAAGCATTTTATTAAATATATTTTTTTTAACTCGGTGGATAATTCATGTATTGAACATACTCTTAGACAGGGAACCGTATGATATCAACACCATCTGCATGACCTACGACACTATTCTGTGGATTAAAATGAACACTTCAGATTATTTAAGATGAATAATAATCTCTGTACAAGATTGGTAGCGTGTTGGACATCACAATGAAGATCAGATCCAGTTTTGTTCTTAACAAATGCCTTTCATCTGACGTTTTCTATATCAGGTAATTATTTCTTGTTGTACTTAACGGTAATAATTTATATTTACACGATTATAAATTAAATAAGAATGGAAATGTGTATTTACTTATATTGATAAACATTTGATATGAAGCTATTAAAGCTAATCATTACCTCTACTTTTCTCTTAGACTGAAATAATAAATGTATTTTGAAATCATCATGCAACATTTGAATGTTTAATATTTCGTAATACCTCTTTCTTTCTTTAGTTTACTTAAACATCAGCTCCACTGATGTCAATGACAACAGGCTGCCAAATGACATCAATGTGACATTTCAGACTGACACAAACACATCCACTGAACTCAATCTGAAACGTGTGGACCACATAACCAGTAATGTTCCAATCTACACAATAGACACAGACGAGGAAGGGGTCAAGATTAAGAAAGAGGACGTACAGGGAAATGAGGTATCCGCCTTAAATTTCACAAAAATAACAAATTTAAATTATTTACGTTCTGTTCTCCATAAATTTATTTATTCTGTTCTGTGTATATTTCTGTTTTTTGTTCTCTTATATTTCTATATTCTGTTCTCTGTATATTTCTGTACTTTATCTAGCACATGCACTTTGTGAGTAATGTTACATATCCACAATATCACAATCTATATTTCACCATGTATTGTAATATTTGTTTAACTTACTGTCACATTTCCAGAATGTTGCTTTTTATCAAGATACTCAAAACGATGCGGTCATTCAAGTGTCCAGACTAAATGGCAGCGAAGGTCTGACAGATTATATAGTAACGGTCAGTTGGTACATACACAGTTGTTTACATAAATATTATAATCATATGTACTTTAAGTATTTACATATTTTCACATATCTAGACATATTTAAAAATGCAACAATTTGTGGATAGTAGATAGTTAATTTGGGTAGGTAGATAGGTAAATAGGTAGTTAGGTAGGTAGGTATGTAGTTAGCTAGGTAAGTAGTTAAGTAGATATGTAAGCAGTTAGGAAGATAAATATGTAGGTAGATAGTTAGGTAGGTTGGTAGGTAGGTAGTTAGGTAGGTAAGTAGGTAGTCAGGCAGGTAGGCAGTTAGGTAAGTAGGTAGTTAGGTAGGTAAGTAGGTAGGTAGACACGTAGGTAGGTAAATAGGTAGTTAGTTAGGTAGGTAGGTAGTTAGGTAAGTAGGTTGGTAGGTAGGTAGGCAGTTAGGTAGTAGGTAGTTAGGTAGGCGGGTAGGTAAATAGATAGGTAGGCAGGTAGGTTGGTGGGTAGGTACACGCTATATACAAACGAATCTATTTTTACTCTTGTCCCTCTGTTTTCCTGTTGTTTTACTAGAGAGGGGAGTACAGACGAGGCCAGGTCAGGTATTCAATTTTACCCGCCGTGAGAAATAAAAGACAAACCTCAGAAGACGAGGACCAATCAGGTTTGAGAAGTCAGCGGTATGACGTCAGACCAATAGAAACCCCCACAGAACGTAGGACTGACTTTATGTTTGCTCGTAAGTTTATGAATTGGACACCTATTTTTTTTAAATATCATGGTATATACATTATATATATATATATATATATATATAGATAGAGGAATGGTTAATTTATATATATATATATATATATATATATATATATAGGGCCAGTTCTACAACTACTGGTCGATGGCTTGTGTGGGCAGCAAGTTCCATGTACCAATAACAAATAAGACACCAAGAATATTTCAAAGTAGGAAAGACCAAGACATTAATGGTTCTGAGAAACATCTCAATTTTTTAAACGTAAAACTTAATATTTCATTTGGGACCTATTGTAGGTTATACGAAACTAATTCGTTCGATTAGTCATCCATTAGTTTGAAAATTAATGTTATGGATTAGATTTCGTCATTTAAATATATTTTTTTAAAAATATTTCAGCCATCATGTAAGGTTCAAAATTTCTAAATTGTGTTTTATTTAAAGCAGCACCCGAACGTCAATCCTTTAAGTCTGCAAGTTCCATAATCAAGAAACTTGAAGGTGGAGATAATTCAACTCGTAGAAATCGTCAGACGATTACAACGTATTACATTGACGTCACTGCAGTGCTGGACTACTCTCGATACAGTCAATTTCTCGATGACGCATCTCTCAATGAAACAGTGGCTCAGACGAAGATTAAAGAGTATTACGCTTTTATATTTAGTGGGGTAAGAAACCAATAACAAAGATCAATTCAAAGTCAATTTATGTTTTCATGCACAAGTTATATGTGATATATTAATTGATCTTAATTCACTTTACTTAAATAGAACTCGAAGCTATTAGCGTATCAAATATCTGATTGTTAAAATTCACATTTTCTAATCTTGTAAGTTTTATTTTTGTAAATATTTAAAAGTCGAAACTGTAGAAAGAAATTTAGTTGTATGTGAATGTTCAGTTTATTACAATAATGAACTCACACAATATGTACTACACGTCATATAGTCGACCAGTATCGCTAATGGGGTTCTATGGGTGCCATTTTCCAATCTTTACTGGGCATGGCGAGATTGAAGCCCCTATGGCAATCAGATGTAATTCAAAATACAACTGCTGCATAACCCTTTGAGATCTAACGTTCCTCAATTAAAAAAAAAATGATATGCAATAGAAAGGATGAAAGACTTCAATGCTTTATGACAATTACTTGAAAAACTTGACGGGTGGTCGTGCGGTGTAGAGCTCTTGAATGTCGACCAGAGGGGTCCCGGGTTTGAACCTCAGTGAGCACCTTGGGATGTTTCCAGTACCGGGTGAAAGTCTCCAAGTCCACCTATCTTTAAATGGGTACCCTACCTTTAGTTTGGGGAGTAAAAGTGTCAGGGCGTTGTGCCCTTTGTATGCCGAGTCTACTAAACAGAATAATTCTACACTTCATTTGCCCCTATGGGCCCGAAGTGGCTTAATGAATCTTTACATTTGTTTTACTAGTACAAGAAACAAATTATATATTACTGAAACTTCCATTTCATTTATTGTATTTGTTCAGGTTCTTTGTTCATATTACATCGACATTAATATATTATTACGGGCTGTTTCCTGCAAAACCTTTGCATAGAGTTATATTTCCTTAGGTTTGATCTGTAGGCTAAGTTATTTTTAAGTTTCGGACAGATACGATTTTTTCATGATTTTTATTACTATTGTTTACGCTCGACGATTTTAAAGTGGCATACTGTTGTATTAATTATTTTCTTTCGATTTAACGCAGAACCCACACCACTATCAATGATATATTATTAATAATTCATATTATAATATAAGCCATCCTTGCAACCTCCATATTTCTAAAAAAAACATTTCTTTCCAGATTGACCTCATTTATCAAAATTTTGCAGCCGACAATGTCCGTCTGCGTGTCAATTTAAATAAAGTTTTGATCTTTAAGGTAAATATTTTTATTTATAGCCTCAACAAACGTTATGATGGTATACAATGGCTACACGTATGCTGTTACGTTATGATGGTATAAAATGGCTACACGTATGCTGTTACGTTATGATGGTATAAAATGGCTACACGTATGCTGTTACGTTATGATGGTATAAAATGGCTGCACGTATGCTGTTACGTTATGATGGTATAAAATGGCTACACGTATGCTGTTAATTTAGTTTTAAAAGTACACACAATTCAAACACAATACCCAGGATATAAACAATTCTTAATAGTCGGAAAAGGTACAGAAGTTATATCGTAAGTCTGACTATATCTATTAAAAGTTATACTACACCTGAATCTGTGATAGTCATATTTTTTTTATTGATGAGATATACCAGTGGTGGCGATCCTATGGTACGCGGGCCACAGTTGGCACACACGGCCTCATCAGCCGGCACGCGACTAAAATATCACTACCTTTAATTTTAAGTAGCGTGTTGGCAATTTACTGTAGATAGTTTTTTTTTGGTTGAGTTTTGGGCACCTAAAAATGTTTGCCACCACTGAGATATACTTATGGTGAATAATTAATAAACTGTTTCACAGACTTCTGCTTCGTTTGAGCTGGTATACATGTCCAATGTTAGTGCAGTCTCAGGTAAAGTCGACACTGGAACAGTTCTATCGAATCTTACAAAGTTTCTCAGTTCTGCTGCGGGGAGAGATTTCAGTTTTCCTTACGACTATGCTATGCTCTTTGTTGGGTATGTGTTCAGTGAGTTATAAATTATAGATATTTCCCTGAAAATCATGCTCTTGGTTGGGTAAGTGTTCAGTCAATTATACATTGAAGACATTTCACTGACAATCATGATATGTTTATTACATTATGCGTTCAGTTAGTCAAATCATGAACTTTTGCCTGACGATATTGCCATACGTTTGGAATTTTTTCTATATGAACCGATTCATTAAAAATTGTTTAAGTGTTATTGCATTTTTTTTATTAATGAGGCAATATTTTAACTAAACATGCATTAACTTTATTATTTTATTAGAAATATTTCCTTTTTTATACTTCAGATCTGATTTATGGAATGGTGAAACTAATATTTTAGGTAAATATATTTCATTACGTGTATCACTTTTTTACATCTAAACAGTATGACACTAGCAATATATTCCTCCATAAATAATACATCAAACCACCAACTCCGACACCCAGTCTCATTGATTCATAAAACATTGATTGACTTATTTTGGACATAGATCAATTAAAATGATATGCAGCGGCGATCTATAAATATTCGGTACTAGTGTTAAGTTCTTACACACATACAATACATACATAATGATGTTGACTTGATCGTTTCATATGTTCAGGGCTGGCCTGGGTGAAAACATTGTGCCGTTCAGACGGGTACAGCTCTTCTGTTATAGAGGACAAGGGAGACTATTCAGCTATATTGACTGGAGCCCATGAACTGGGTCACAGGTAGGAGTTATGGAATCTGCCAACATTTTTTTTAAAGATAATTATATAGAGGACAAGGGAGACTATTCAGCTATATTGACTGGAGCCCATGAACTGGGTCACAGGTAGGAGCTATGGAACCTGCAAACATTTTTTTAAAGATAATTATATAGAGGACAAGGGAGACTACTGGGCTATATTGACTGGAGCCCATGAACTAGGTCACAGGGAGGAGTTATGGAACCTGCAAACATTTTTTTAAAGATAATGATATAGAGGACAAGGGAGACTATTCAGCTATATTGACTGGAGCCCATGAACTGGGTCACAGGTAGGAGTTATGGAACCTGCAAACATTTTTTTATAGATAATTATATAGAGGACAAGGGAGACTATTCAGCTATATTGACTGACTATATTGACGCTTTTTTTTTTTAATCTTCATGTGCTAGACATATGAAAGAATTTTTCGTTTTTTTCTTAAGAGATCCTCATAACTGTATTCTATAATACCAGGTCTGAAAGTAGAAAACGTATTAAATGTTACGATTTTAAAAAAAAAACAAAATAGTTTATTTTAACGCATGCCTTGAATGTGTCCCACAAATAATAAGCTGTAAACAGTTTGAAATGTTTGCGTTATTATTATTTATATTTGTTTTTTCATTCTCTTTCTATTTACCTAGTGTGTTTTATATGTTCCTATTTATATATATATATACATATATATATATATATATATATATATATATATATATATTTAATCTTGTATGTGTGTGAATGAACTCGCGCATTGTGTGCATATTTTTCTTCAATTTGCATGTGTTTAACATTTTTTTCTTGCATACATTTTATCCCATAATTCTATTTATAGGTCTCAATATACGTGTGTATATGAAAGGGTAAAAAAGAGAGAGAGAGAAAGAGAGAGAGAGAGAGAGAGAGAGAAAGAGAGAGAGAGAGAGCTAGACATTGAAATAAAGAGAAACACAGAGCAATTGATTTCGGTTTTTTTCTCTTGTATTCTGTATCCAGTCTGGCCTCCTATCATGATGGAGAGAGCAATAATTGCACCTTTGATGACGGCTACCTGATGGCGTCATCAAACTCCGCACCCACTGACAGCACCAGGCAGCACCCGTGGAGATTCTCAAACTGTTCTGTCAGTTACATCGTCACCTTCATTACATCACTAGCGAGTACAACGTAAGTCTTTCTACATTTAGGATAATTTGTGTCATTTATTGCTATCATAGTGGGACGGATGGCCGAGTGGTGTAGTCACTCGACTGTCAACCTGAGAGTCCTGGGTTCGATCCTCGGTGACGCCCATGAAATTTTTCAAGGTGAAATTCGGTACATAGTCGTCCCACAAGTCCACCCAGCTTTAAAAGGGTACCTGACTTAAGTTGGGGAAGTTGCGGCTGGGCGTTGTGCTAACCACACAATCCCTTCATATGCCGAGGTTATAGAAACAGATTAAATTCTACACTTCATCTGCCCCGATGGCCCGTTAGGGCTAAAGGCAAATTTTATTGCTATTATATATTTGTCAAAATAAAATAACGAGGCTGTTCACTTGTCCTTCCATTGACTGCCACCTCATCTACTGTTTCACGTAATGATTCTATTTGTTTGATGTCTTTTAGCTAAGAACATGTATGGGAATATCTTTGGTCATAGTGTCCGGTCTTTATGTCAAACCCTCTTTCATTACAAAAAGGAATGGTCCCTATGTAAGAAACAATACAAAGATATATAAACTCTAGTTAAATAGAGCACAATCCTTATGTTTTTTTTTTTTGGGGGGGGGCCTTAGGAATATTAAAGGACATGTCAAGGACCCCTGAACATCAGATTTATTAGGATGTTAATACTTGAAGGAGGGGGCCCATGTTGTAGTGGTCCACTTGGCGGTTGACTATTGGCCTACCCATGAAAACGGCCCAGACTACAGTTTGACCATTGTTTACATTTCATTCTAAGTGACCTAATTATTCTTCTAATGTGTTGACCATTGTTTACATTTCATTCTAAGTGACCTAATTAATCTTCTAATGTGTTGACCATTGTTTACATTTCATTCTAAGTGACCTAATTAATCTTCTAATGTGTTGACCATTGTTTACATTTCATTCTAAGTGACCTAATTAATCTTCTAATGTGTTGACCATTGTTTACATTTCATTCTAAGTGACCTAATTAATCTTCTAATGTGTTGATCATTGTTTACATTTCATTCTAAGTGACCTAATTAATCTTCTAATGTGTTGACCATTGTTTACATTTCATTCTAAGTGAACTAATTAATCTTCTAATGTGTTGACCATTGTTTACATTTCATTCTATCTAAGTGACCTAATTAATCTTCTAATGTGTTGACCATCGTTTGCATTTCATTCTAAGTGACCTAATTAATCTTCTAATGTGTTGACCATTGTTTGCATTTCATTCTAAGTGACCTAATTAATCTTCTAATGTGTTGACCATTGTTTACATTTCATTCTAAGTGACCT